>NW_019379492.1:460148-493970 GCF_000648655.2 Copidosoma floridanum
ATTATTATTATAACTAGTATTGATAATAATAATAATAATAATAATAATAATCAAAAACACAAGGAAAACAAATATCTTCCACCCGCGCTGGATCGTCCTTCTCGTGGCAGCAACAGCTCCTCTCCTGGCGCTGTATCTCGTTCGTTATCAAAGTATAAAATCGCGCGAGGGCGCTTCGTGTGGTACAATCTATATTGTATACACATCCGACGTGCGACATACGTGGACATTGTACAACGTACGACGACGCCTCGATGAACCCGTGGGTAGTGGCGTGGTAATAAAATAACGTGGTCCAGCAGCCGCCTGGCGTTGTTTCCTAACGATTGGTCAGTCGTCGAAAAGAGGGTCGCGGAACGGGCGGGGAGGCTGTGGTGTTGTTGTTGTTGTTGCTGTCGCTGTATTGGCTGTTGTGGTGTGTATGTACATATACTTAGTTGATGATGCGTAGGGCCTGGCGCACCGGCTTCGTGCAGATGGGACAGGTCGGCTCGGGACTGCTCACGCATATGCGGTGGCCGCACTCGGCGCAAAAGTTCTTGTGGCCGCAGGGTACGAGCGCGGTCGACACGTCCTTGTCCCCGCAGACGATGCACTCCCGCACGCTCGGAGGACTCATGGTCCCGGTGGCCATGATCCCGTGGAGGCTGTTGCTGCTGCTGCCGCCACCACCACCGAGGGTACTGCTGTTGCCCAGCAGGGAGTCCGTGGGCGAGGCTGGCGACGCCGAAGCCGGGGGGGAGGGCCGCGAGGGCAGCGTCACCCCCGGAAAGCTCCAGATCGAGGAGGCCGCCGCGGCTGCCGCCTGGGACTCGAAGCTGGGCGACTCCCCGAGGCCTTCGTCCCGCTCCATGCCTGCGTTCCAGATGGCCACGAGGTCGTTGAGCCCCGTGGCTCCGGAGCTCGACGACGAGCTGCTGCAGCTGCCGCTGGACGAGAACGCGCCGCTCGAGCCATTGCTGCCACCGGTCTTGGCGCCGTTGGTGCCTTGTGCCCCGGGGGCGTCGAGGCAGCCGAGGATCGAGGTCAAACCGCCCCGGCAGAGGGCCTCCAGGAGGTCCTTCTCCTCGTTGTGCATGCAAATGGGGAAGACGCCCGTGCGCTGGGTGATGTGGGCTTGGATCTCGGTGCGGGCGGCTGCGACGCTCTCGGGGAGGCCGGTGACCTCGAAGACGGGCTCCTTGTCGCGACTCGGGGTGACGATGTACGTGTGCGTCTGGTGCTGGATGCGCTTGATCGTGGCGCCCTTGGGTCCGACGACGAGGCCAACCACGCGGTAGGGTACGCGCACCTGGATGGTTATGTGTCCGGGGACCGAGGCAGGGGGTCCGGGTGGGGCGCCGAGGAGGGCGCCGAGGCTGGATTTGCGGGAGGCGCGGATCTGGGAGAAGTGCTCGGCCGCCGAGAGAATCTCGCGTTTGGCGCGGGCCACGTCCTCTTTGCGTCCCGTTACCACGAAGACCGGCTCCTCCCCGCGCACCGGTGTCTTTATGTACGTGTTGGTCTTTGCGCGCAGCGCTTTGATCTTGCAGCCTGTAACAGAGAAAACAGAGGATCGTTTATTACAGTATATTTTTTTTTATCAACACTCACCCTTCATTCATATTAACATGTTTCGTGACCTTTTTTCCTCCCGTAGGCAATTTTTCATTGCAAAATCTTTGTCTTTTGTCTAGGAATCAATTTTGGATATCAGATAATATCACAATTCGTCAGCGCGCGTACACCGTGGCGCTCAATTTTATTAGATAAGAAAAAGAAAAAAGAACGAATTTCTCTCTAGTCTCCTATAGTCGCCTCTCGCACTTGCCTATTTTGCCGAATTATGTACATCAATATATCTTTTCCATAATCATACACATATAATACTTCGAAGAAGTCGCGCTTTCGTGTCTGAAAAAGCCCCTTGAACTTCACTCGAGACGACGTTCCGAAAGATTTAGTGGCCGTCGACACTGTTACGCAAAATATAAGATTTTTTTTCTTTTTGTTTCCTCAATCTCGTTATATATATACGCAATTCTATACTTCTTTCACATTTACATGATAGGCGCACCGTTCACAATACAAACAGAGTTTTAAGACTAAAAATCAAACAGGAATAATAATGTAACAAAACACAAATCTCTACATATCGCTCGTCCGATTTTTTTTTTCTACCTGCTTTACCACGTACTCGACTTTTGCTCATTTATCAATATCAGTACGGTTGCTAATTTATATATTTACTTGGTAATTTTTTTTTTCTTTTTTTTGGGTTTTTTATTTTTTTTTTTTTTATTCTTAAATCTTTTTTCAACATCTTTAAAATGTTCTGTTAAAATCGATTCGTTGTATATCCGGTTTTTTAACGAGAGAACAGGCGAGAGCCGCGCGATCCCGAACAGATAGTCCTGTCTTATTTTTCATCTATGAAACTCGAAAAAATTTGATGTATAACTATTGTATGCATATATTAAATCATAATCACGCGAGCTTTCGCGTATTCCCTCGTCATTTCTCTATCGGGTATTTTTAACTCCTCGCCACGACTCTCGATCAGACTTGTATTATTTTTTTTTCCATTTTTATTTGAAGATAATAACGCGATCCTACGTACGATCTACATATTAATGTATATATATATATTACCCGTCCTATATTTCTAAATCTATTTTATCATATAATTGTTTGTTTAATTNAATTTGATGTATAACTATTGTATGCATATATTAAATCATAATCACGCGAGCTTTCGCGTATTCCCTCGTCATTTCTCTATCGGGTATTTTTAACTATTTATACGCAGAGACGTGTTTGCATATATATATATATATATACGTATATATGTATGTATATTATATTCGTTTTCTCTTGTTTTAAAGACTATGATTATAATATATTGGCAGCAGCAGCAGTGAAATTGAAAACTTGTGCGCGTCTTCTTCTCTGTAACACTTCTTTATTTTTTTACTTTTTTTTTTTAGTTTTTTGTATCATAATTATCTTTTTTTTTTTTCAAATACGAATCAAAACTTTTTTTTTGCTTCATCATTATCTTCGGGTATTTGTCAGTGTGTCTGTGTGTGCACGTGCAAATGAAATCGGGTACATGGTTGTCGACGCCTTTTTTTTCTCTTCGTTATCCGTGAAAATGCGTCCAAGGTATGTATGCGAAACAAATTCAATAAAGGCAAAAACAGGAAAAAAACCAGCGTGAAACTAAATGCAAAACTTCACTTTTTCTCTCATCACGTATCCTTCTCTTCACGAATTGGTTAAAAATGTCCATCTTCCGTCTAATACATGTCTTCCACATACACGCACACGAAATACACATCGTTGTCACATCAATTTTAGTAAAAAAAAAAAAAAAAAAAACGAAAAATCAGTCCAGTCAATCATCACATTGTTCATCGCAATCATCATGATCAGCATCATCATCATCATCGCGTCTCTTTCGGTATCGAACCGAAGAGTATAGGTAATTACTATTATGATTATTATTGTATGCAAAAACGAACAAAACTCTATTACTTACAAAAAAAAAAAAATAAAATAAAATAATGATAATAATAATAATAATAATAATAATAATCAAAAACACAAGGAAAACAAATATCTTCCACCCGCGCTGGATCGTCCTTCTCGTGGCAGCAACAGCTCCTCTCCTGGCGCTGTATCTCGTTCGTTATCAAAGTATAAAATCGCGCGAGGGCGCTTCGTGTGGTACAATCTATATTGTATACACATCCGACGTGCGACATACGTGGACATTGTACAACGTACGACGACGCCTCGATGAACCCGTGGGTAGTGGCGTGGTAATAAAATAACGTGGTCCAGCAGCCGCCTGGCGTTGTTTCCTAACGATTGGTCAGTCGTCGAAAAGAGGGTCGCGGAACGGGCGGGGAGGCTGTGGTGTTGTTGTTGTTGTTGCTGTCGCTGTATTGGCTGTTGTGGTGTGTATGTACATATACTTAGTTGATGATGCGTAGGGCCTGGCGCACCGGCTTCGTGCAGATGGGACAGGTCGGCTCGGGACTGCTCACGCATATGCGGTGGCCGCACTCGGCGCAAAAGTTCTTGTGGCCGCAGGGTACGAGCGCGGTCGACACGTCCTTGTCCCCGCAGACGATGCACTCCCGCACGCTCGGAGGACTCATGGTCCCGGTGGCCATGATCCCGTGGAGGCTGTTGCTGCTGCTGCCGCCACCACCACCGAGGGTACTGCTGTTGCCCAGCAGGGAGTCCGTGGGCGAGGCTGGCGACGCCGAAGCCGGGGGGGAGGGCCGCGAGGGCAGCGTCACCCCCGGAAAGCTCCAGATCGAGGAGGCCGCCGCGGCTGCCGCCTGGGACTCGAAGCTGGGCGACTCCCCGAGGCCTTCGTCCCGCTCCATGCCTGCGTTCCAGATGGCCACGAGGTCGTTGAGCCCCGTGGCTCCGGAGCTCGACGACGAGCTGCTGCAGCTGCCGCTGGACGAGAACGCGCCGCTCGAGCCATTGCTGCCACCGGTCTTGGCGCCGTTGGTGCCTTGTGCCCCGGGGGCGTCGAGGCAGCCGAGGATCGAGGTCAAACCGCCCCGGCAGAGGGCCTCCAGGAGGTCCTTCTCCTCGTTGTGCATGCAAATGGGGAAGACGCCCGTGCGCTGGGTGATGTGGGCTTGGATCTCGGTGCGGGCGGCTGCGACGCTCTCGGGGAGGCCGGTGACCTCGAAGACGGGCTCCTTGTCGCGACTCGGGGTGACGATGTACGTGTGCGTCTGGTGCTGGATGCGCTTGATCGTGGCGCCCTTGGGTCCGACGACGAGGCCAACCACGCGGTAGGGTACGCGCACCTGGATGGTTATGTGTCCGGGGACCGAGGCAGGGGGTCCGGGTGGGGCGCCGAGGAGGGCGCCGAGGCTGGATTTGCGGGAGGCGCGGATCTGGGAGAAGTGCTCGGCCGCCGAGAGAATCTCGCGTTTGGCGCGGGCCACGTCCTCTTTGCGTCCCGTTACCACGAAGACCGGCTCCTCCCCGCGCACCGGTGTCTTTATGTACGTGTTGGTCTTTGCGCGCAGCGCTTTGATCTTGCAGCCTGTAACAGAGAAAACAGAGGATCGTTTATTACAGAGATTCGTGGTTTTTTTACAATTTTTTTCTTTAAATTCAATTAATACTATGAAATTCATCAATTAAAGTGCAAGTGTAGGAAAAACAAGGCCAAAAGTGGGTGTAATAATTATCACGAATGTAATCATAGCTTTGCTTTTGAGCCGTCACGTTGGGACGAAAAAACAAATATATAAAGGGAATGGGTCCGTTTCTTTATGCCTATACAATCGCAGATTCCCAAGCATCGCTGGGTGGTTATTGTCTCTCGTCCACTGGTTTTTACCAGAAGTAAAGCAATCACCTGTACATTACATCGAGGCACGGCAAATTTAAGATACGGAGTCAAGAGAGAGAGAGTGGCGTTTTATTTTTATCGACGTAAACAGGAATCACCTAGCACTAGTATCCCACCACGTGGTCACCGCAAGTATCTCCAGAGAGAGAGAGAGAGAGCGGAAAAAAAGCTCCTGATGGTCAGAGGGGATAAAAGAAACTCGTCCAAGACACGAGTATCCATAGAAAGAGAGGATGGACCGGCAGGAGGAGGAAGAAAAACAAGGGGTGGTAGTTGGACGAGACTACCCGGCCTTGCGAAGCGCGCGAGCGAGATGGAGAAGCCCTCCCATAATAAAAGGCTCCTCGTTGTCGTTTCAGCGCAATGTTAGCAATGCAGGTGAACCACTCGGGCGTGCGCGCGCGCCACTTCTCTTTCTCGCTCTCTTTTGCTTCACTCTCTCCTTCGCCGTATGGCGAGCGAAACTCGTTTCTCCAACTTATACGCGGATATATAATATATATATACTATACGTACACACGCGTGTGTACACGGTAAATGTAGGTATCGCCGGGCGAGCTTCGAGAGGAGGGCGTCCTCCTCTTTCCTTACGCTGCTGGGATTCTGCAGAGCCCGCGTGGAGATTATTAGTATTAGTATCCCCCATGAGACTGCACTCGTGCTTTAGACGGATAGAGCGTTCGATTTTTTTTTGTTTGTTTTTTTTGTTTTTTTTTTCAACTGCGGTTAATCACAGCTGTTTTGCGCGCATGATAGGAAATTTGCGTTTGTTTTCTCTTCTTTTGTCGAGCGATGTAAATTTAATTTTCGTCATTGTACAAGAGAGCGGATTATAGTTTTACAGTAAGTACTATTTAATGTATATATTTTTTTTCTCGGTAAACTTGTTCCTCTTGAAATTCTACAAATGGAAAAATTCAACTCGATAATTGCTTAAGACTTGTACGTTTTGCCAGTTTGTTTAAACAAACGTGCCCCACGCACGATTCTTGACATCTGGTGGTTGGGTGACGCTCTTTCAAAATGCACCACCACCACCCAGCTAATACGTGCCAGTCGTCGTGAGATCCATCTGCTCGAAATCTGTTACCGTTTGCCTGCATACGACTGTTTGGTACAGGAGCAATGGCGGCAGCTGCACCAACACCCTTCGATCGTTAATTTACAGGCCATTCGAAACGCTTTCCCGCTCACTTGGGCTCAAAATTCCGACATTGACGCCCAAGATCCAATGACTCGGACGAAAAGTTGATCAACGTCCTATGAGGGTCATATTTGTACTAGCGTCGCCTGTATATATGTTAATCAACTACCGCGTCAACCACGACATTACAACAGGTTTTTAATTACTTTTTCGAGACGTTTTCGTGTACAGGTCACTTTGGCGCCCATTAGAGCAAAAATTAATGGGCCGAGCGCGTGTCGTCGTATTACCGCGGGCATTTTATTATTGCACGTTTTATCGCCGTGTACACTTTACTCTCGGAGAGTTTGCATTACGAGGTACTCTATCGCTCGAAACGGGCATCAAAAACAAAGACAACTCTCGCAAGAGAGCCATAGGGTATTTTACGCACGTATACGTACTTCTTGTCTCGCGGGAGGGCGAAACAGCTGGGAATAACCAACACACCGGTGTACGGTAAAACAGCTGTAAAACAACCCGACCATAGTATAGTCGCCGTGCACGAGCAAGAGAGAGAGGAGGGATCCTGATTTATCGCGGCAATCGAGCCACGGACGGACGATTATTTATTTATTTATTTATATTTACCATCGAGCAGCGAACCCCCCTCGGTGCAGGGGTGCAAACACACACACACACAAACAGTAGGCGTACATTAAACTGCCCTACGTACCACATCTCATGTAGCATCGAGACTCTCTACTGCTGTATATTATGTACACCTACCCGGTACGAGTTGCATATAGGTAAAGCGGCAAAGCTGCAGGTATACGTGATATAGTTGCAGCAGCAACAACGAATCATCGAAGGATAAGATTCCCGGCGTGCCTGCACGCGATTATCCTCCGCTTGTGTATATATACGCGCTCCAACACTTGCGCGCGGCCGATTCGCGAAACGTAATAATCCTCTTTTTCCCAACTCAAGGCGCGAGAGAGAGAGAGAGAGAAAACAAAGGAGGACGAAAGCCAGGCAGACGCCAGAGTTTTCTCAACCGCGACCCTGTAAGTATTGTATTATATATTATGTTGGTACTGCGTTGTTGCACTGCACCATACGCGCAGACAGTACGAGAGAGAAAGGAGAGAGAGAGAGAGGGACGCACGGGAGGTCCTTGCGCGCATACCGCGACAATGTCAGGGCCGTTCGCCGGCGTAAATGTGTGTACGTATACGTGCGCATGTATGTGTTACATACACCGTATACCAACAAGCGCAGCGGCAACAGTCAGGGCCGTTCGAGCGCAATGCCGCGCTCGCGACTTGCACTCTCTTTCTCCCTTTCCTCCCTCCCTCCTCCTATCTATCTATCTATATACATCTTCTTCTTTTGCTCGTCTCTCCGCGCGAGTAAGTGTATTTTTAGCGTTTGAGGAAATTCTCAAGCTTATAAAGAAAGAGATATACCTACATAGGCCTGCGTGCACGTGTGCACTACCTACTCTATATAAGTATATACACATTCTCGCTTTTCACGCACCAAAAGTGGTGCTCGTGGATGGTTGTTTTACGTTTTGTTTTCGACCGAGGGGTGGTTTTTCTCGCCGATTCTTTGAAACGCAGGTATCATTGATAGCCCGTGTCCACAATGTTGACAAACGCAAGTAATGCACGACGGCTTATTATCTGTTTGATCAATCCACTATTGGACACTCGAACCAATATAGCCAATATATAACGCACGTCGACGACATTCAATTAAGGATGGAGGCATCGCGAGAAAAAAAAAATCAATCCCAACACACACGCACACACTTGTATATTGATGGAGAATCGCGAGGCTGGATCCCCGACTTGCTCCTCCTCGGAGCGCCGCCGATCGTTTTCTCAAATAAAACGCCCCGGCGCGGCCAGTAATCTTGACATCGATACGGCCGCGGGGGCCTTTTTTTTACCTCTTCCCCTTGGGTGTCTATACGTGTGTACGTATGAAGAGGAGGGGGAGATGGAAAATACCGATTCCCCAGCAATTGCACGCCACCTAGGTTGAAAGGGTCACTCGCCCGCGAGTATATATATTATATGTTTATATGCACTCACAGGGTGGGTATCCTCTTTTGATTATTATTAACTACGTAGCCGTGCACGCTAGCTCTTTTGTCTCTCGAGCCGTGGCTGTTGGGCGATTCTCCTTTTACTCGACCAAAGTGCCATTTTACTCGATAAGGACTCGACACACCGCAGTACCATAGAGGAGGATGGTATACGGAATCTTGGATTTGTCGTTTTGCGTTCTCACGGGAGCAGGGGTGGGGGTGGGGGGTCGAGCTTACACGCGGCAGGCAGAGTCGTGCAACCTCTGCTGGCTTTTATTGTGTCGAGGCCGGGTTTCTGGTTTTTCAAGATAAGGGGAACGAGCTGCTTGGCATTTTTGCCCACGGGACATATTAAATCGAGTGGGATGACGTATACACGGACAAGTGAGCTTTGGTCGAGGGTTTCCACGTTAGCGCAACTATACGATTGTTGGAAGCTCCGAGGGGATGTTTTACGAGATTGCAATTGATGCCGCATACCTGAGTCATCTATGGTGTGCCGTACACAATTAATGGTTTTTTTTTAATTTTTTTTTTTTTATTTCTGCAAAACTGCATTAGCTGGGGTGCAACGGCGGGGACTTTTTGTATCAATTGAATTACATTATTATCGTGGTTTTTATGCTGATGGGCGACGTGAGGTGTGCACCTTTCAATTTTCGGAAGCCCCGCAACGATGACAACGACGACGACACTTTTTACATATTAACATCACGCAAGCTTTCACCTGTATACCGTGGGCACCTCGCAGTTTGTAGTGCTTCTCCCCTCGTCCTCTTTACATCCTCAGCGCGAATTACCGGCATGTTTTTTTTTTTTTTTTTTTGACTTATGAAAGTATGAAAAACCTTTCTTTTACTATCCAGCCTGACAATTCACTTGTCCCGTCACGCAGGTGCGAGAAAATAAACTTTTTTTCTCCTCCCTCGTTCGCATAATGGTATAAATGCACCGTACCATCCCTTGCGATAAGTTCGTATACCCGATGAATATTATACCGTAGAGAAGACTGGACAGGTGCTCTCCTCTAGCTCAAATTTCACCCAACGCATGTGTTACGTCACAGCTGTTCCATGTATACGTGCTATCACGTCCCATTGAACCCGCATGGTAAGGGCACATCATCCGAACGAGGTGAGAGGAAATGAGCTGCAGTGGGAGAACATATATAAGTAGCAGAAAGCAGGAGTTACCGGCAAAGAAGTAGAAAATAAGCAGCGGAACACCGGCAGAGTAGGAGGAGGAAGAAGTAATAGCTGTCCGGTGCTTATACAGGCGGACGGTCTGGCCGAGGCGAAAGGAAGAGTATGGGTATGTGTGTGTGCGTATATATATATACCACGTACAGGGAGGATACAGCGGGGGGGCGTGGGTCGTAGACAGTTGAAGGGCCGCGGCCAAGGTGAGCCGAGAGCACACCTCCTCCTCCTCCTCCTGCCGATGCTTTTTTAGCCACGCGCGCTTGGCTTCTTATTTTCACGTGCTTTTTTCCCCCCTTCCCCGCTCTTGTTATCGACTTTTTCGTTATCTCGTCGAGCCAACGATACATGCACTGTCAATTGGTCCTCACCATCTGGCTACAGGTGATGTGTGCGAGTGTTATCTCGGACTCACCGGGCAATGATTACTTGGATGAGGAACGAAAGGAACGCTTGGATCTCCATCATCATAAGAATCACAAGGAATAAGCAGAGAGTCGCCCAAACGAAATAATTTACTGTGCCGTAAACACTCGGTGCAGTGGTCGCGTTACGCAACGATAATGCCGAGCATCGGGGTGGTCCTCCCAACTCTGGCCCAATGGTTTAAGCAGTCTCCCTTGGATCGATCGATCGGCTGCTAATCCGCGTACAAACTCTACTGTACACACGAGCGCGAATTCGGTCTCTCCTCCGAGAGTATAATATACGGTTTCTCGCGTAACCAAAGAAGAAGAAGAAGAAGAAGCGCGTGTTGCGGAGAAAAGACCAAGGAGGAGGAGGAGAGAGAGAGAGCGCGAGTGGGAACAAAGAAGCAGAGGTCCTTTGGGCTCTCCGCGGAGGTATCGTGCGAACGATCGGTTCGTTTGGCGAATTCTTCCCGACCGTCTCCTCTCCTCCCTTCTTTTTGCTCGCGTTTCGGTGTCGCGCAGCTGTTGTTGTCTCGACTCTCTTTCTCCCTCCCTCTCAGCAGCGGGTCGGGGCTGTTGCAGCGGCAACGCGGTGCACGGGCGTCCCTTCCACCGCTGCGTGGAGGAGATATTTCTGTGCCCCGCTCTCTCGGGGTGCTTTATTTTCAAACGAATACGCACATATAGGAGAGGGCTACGTGACGGAGCCACGCCAGAGAGAGAGAGAGAGAGAGCTCGAGTTTTTCCACTATATAGTCAAAGCCCGCGAAAGCTCGACGAGAGAGTTTTCGCCCGATCGGAGGAGCGATAGCACGTCGTCGTGTGCACGATATATATGGATGTAACGATGCGAGAGGTAACTATGCTTGTGTACTTGTAGGAGGATGGGAGTTTCCGGCTCCTTGGCGCCCCCACCGGGGTCCGCGCGCGCGAACGAGAGTCAATGGACTCGGAGTGCAGCATAGACTGAGAGTGTGTGTGCACGTATACTTCGTACCTACACATGTATATTGTACACGATTCTCGCGCCGGTGCTGCGTGCAGCGATTGTTTCGGTTGGCGCGCGACTCGCAGCCCGAAGAGAGCGAGAGAGACATACCGACTTTTCATACCGTCGCGGCATTGCGTAATCCGTGCCAACAGCCACTACGGTAGTATAGATGATACGTATACATGTGATGCTATAGTTTGATGGTGCTGGTGTAGTGGCTAATACTCGACTGACTCTAATAAGGCACTTTGCCGAGCAATGCACATTTACATACACTTGGCCAAAGTACTCACACACACCCGTGCATCAGCTATATCATTGTTGGCGATTCCCGCTCGCGTTTGGCATGGGGCTCGTCTTTCCGATTTTTATATACGTGTCTCTTTTTCACTCCTCCTTCTCCTCCTCCTCCTCCTCTTTGTAAATGTGTGTGCTTTTGTGCCTATGATACAGGTAATACTTTAAATCATGCAACATGCACAGGTACATATTTGATATTGAAACGATCAAAAATAGTTATCGAGTTTCAATAAGTTGTTTATAGGCATACCTACGGTATGATTGCATCAATATTTTAATGACAAATGATCAATAACGATCGGGCACAAGAGCGTTCGTACAACCGATTATTTTTCGCGCGAAATCTCGAACAAAGAGTAAGTAGGGAGTTCATTTTCTCAACGATTCGCACGCCACTACTGCGATCTTTTGTGTACTGCAGTGGAAAAAAGGCCCAAATAACGATAAAAAAAAAAAAAAAAAAAAGAAAGAAAGAAAGAAAGAAGCAGAGACACAAAAAAAAGGCGAGCCAAAAGAAAGGAAGAAAGAAAGGATAAGCAAGCGTGGAAGAACCTGCGCCTCGAAAAAGGTTGTTCCTCTCACACGAGCCGCCGCGCCGCCACCACCGTTGTCGACGAACTGAATGGGTGCACACAGAGAACACATCCAGCGGCTCTTTCTCGCCGGGCGGTCTTTTCTTTTTTTTTTTTTTTTTTTCGCCTTCGTTTACCCGCGACCGCATAATAATATCATACACATATACCTATACACACATGCATCCCGAGAGAAGCTCCTCTATATACACTCCGCTCCACTGCAAGTATACATGTATCACGCGGCAGCTAACCAGCCAGTCCGTGTCATTCCCACGATACGTCACACCCTCGTGTACGTATATGTGCACGTGCGTCACATATACAAGCTGCTACTGACTACCACTAATGTCGTTGCGATTGTTCGTTTTGTACGTATGTAAGACGCGTACCTGATGGGGGAGGATCGATTTTGCGTTGTATGGACGCGTCGACCGCGAAACTATTCATACCGTATACAATATATATATAATGAATATTATACCGTAGNCAACGACAACCATAAGCACTGCATACTTTGGGCGAGGATACATACATTCATATATATATATATATATTATATTGTGCACTCGTCGATTATCAGCGTATAGGTCATTCGACCGAAGAAACGAGTTTCGAATGGATGAATTCGCGGACGAATGGACAGGTTATTGTTGCAGTTTCGACGGGATATACTTTTCTATGTAACAGCAGAGATTCTTTTTTTTTTTTTTTTCCTCATTCAACGCTGTTCAGCTTAATCCGAAGTAATATTTGACCAGCCGAGGGATGATCTTCTCAGAGCATCAACGAGCCTTGATCCTTCCGCTCGAGGGATTTATCGATCTTCCAAACGAGCGAAGAAAAAAAAACGCTCGAGCAGCAAGAACGGCAGAGAAAGAAATCGGCAAGCAAAAAAAAACAAACACATCTATAGCGGAGGAGGTCCAACGCGTGCGTTCTCCTATTTCAAGGGGTGGAGGGGGGGTGAGGTGGCCACCACTAAATCACGCGGTCTTTTCGTGCTGGACCCCGCCAAAAGAAACGCACACACACACACACGTGATCGAGCACTATTTTATAGTGTGCATGAGAAACAGGAGAGAAATAAAAAGAGGTGGGTAACAAGAGTCGCCCCGGCAGCACCACAGAGGCAAAAGCACAAGTGTTGTTGCTTTCGGGGAAACGAAAATTCATTGTGCGTGCGTGGCCGTCCGCGTGTGCAGTGCTCGATGAGCCATCTGCCAGCCTGGGGCAATTACCGCAATGGCACTGCAGTAGTGGTATATGGCCACCCTGGATACACGGAGCTGGAGGTTTTGGAACTCGTTTCTTCCCTTCTCTTTGAAAGGGGGGATGGAAATTAGATGATTTTTCTATTTTTTCGTTTCTCGGTAACGCGTTAACGATGACTGTTGTTTCAATCTCGTCGGCTCGCTCGTTTTGAAGTTTTTCAGCTCTGGGTGTGTAGGTACAGTTGTTGAGGAGACGTCTATTTTTTGTCTTACGATTGTCTTGAAAAATGAGACCTCGGCGTTTAAAAACGTTGCACGAGAAGACAAAGTGTTTTTTTTTTTTCTTAAAACAACTAAACGATATTGAAAGTCATCGATAGGAATATACATGTATATTTTATACCGAACGAAGAAAATATGGAGTGACTGGCGAAATTTTAGAAAATTTCAAAGGCAGATGCGACGGTACGTGTGGCTGGTTCTCGACAGAGAGGATCGGACGGCTATTCTGTAGAGAAACACAGCCGACCGGAATGTATCCCAACAGCAGATAAAATCAATGTATTCTTCGATGTTGGGTATGCGCACTGTATCACTTGGCCAATTTTTTAGTGGTACCCAACTATTGAAAAGAGATTGAGAGATTCTTCGTGCGAACGTGGTCTATAACGGGTACACGAAAAGACCATCAATATGGTCATGCCATTTTTAATAAGTAAACAAAGCCAGTAAATATCAGACGATAGTTTTACCGTCTATGTACAACCAATGGATATCGAGCATAGTGGAGTAGCAAATATTAATGCATGAGATGCTTATATCAATTTGATCGGAATATTGATTTGTTCGTAACTCAATAAAGCAGACACCTGCGCGAGAAATCTCAAAAAACCCCTTCTATGAGCACCCCATATTTAATTCAAAATTTGTATACATCGTTTTACCAGTAGCCGTTTAATAATTTTCTCTTCTGACCCCAAAATGACACATCTAGCAAAATCGGGTTGAGGCTCGCGTACCCCATGTACTTAACAATAACAAGGAGAGCGCAGATATGTGTCCGCGATCCGCGTGCGCGGCAAAACACTCGCGCTTACACGATGAGCGAAGAATGAAGCTAAGAAAGAGAGAGGGAGATAGAGCGAGTATACGAGTTTCTCAGGCAGGTCAGTGAAACTGCGCCGTCAAGTTGAAGGCCAACACCCCCACAATGCATCGGCTGCGCCGGCAACGTGCTTGCCGCCGCTCTGCTGCTGGCCTCCTCCCCACTACCACTAATACGACGACGGCGATGGCTTCCTTTCTCTCTCGCTTCGTTCCTTCTTCTTCTTCTTCTTCTTCTTGCTATGTATACGTATACTTTGCCATGTACAGATATACATATACCTGTACGTGGAAGTGCACGACTCTCTCTTTCTCTTCTCTATCTCCCTCTTATCTCCTTCGCACTTCGTTCCACCGATCCTACACTCATACCGACTAATACCATTTTTTTTTCCCTCGCATATACTTCGTTATGCACTGGCTATTTTGCTCTCTTTTTTTATAGTTTTGTTTATGTTGGTTTACAATATGTTGAAAACGCTAATGGCTTGGTTGGTTAAATGCAGGTGAAACACATTTGTTTATTTCTTTTCTTTTCCAGTGCATCATTTCACGTTTTAATTGGTTTACTATGTTACATTCTAAATTGTTTCTGCCCTTGGTATCATTCATGTAAATGATTGATTTTTTTCTCAAGTTTAAAGAAACAGTAAATTTTGTAAAAAAAATTAACTATCAAAAGGCATGTGTATAAACAAAATAAAAAAAGTTGATTCAACAGTATAAAAAAAAAAAATAATCGAAAATAACAAGAAGATACGGCCATTAATCATCCACATTGAAATTGTAATCATTACTGTCCTCCCATCACTTGCAAGAGTTCACTCTTGAAAAGCCCACTTCAAATCGATAAGTAAATCCCGACTCTCTTCACAGGCACTCGTTCTATTTTTTTTTTATTTTCTTTTCCTTTCTTTCCTCCTTTTTTTCCATCAAACTAACCACTTTGTACAAGAATATACACAGCACCTCCCGTAGAGGAATGCGCATCGCCGCACGTGCCTCGTGGCGCATCGCATTCTTTTCACTCTCTCCTTTGCGCGCCTTCACTTCGCCGGCCAGGCCCTCTATCTTTCCATCATCTATCCGTACAAACTCTCTTTTTCTCCCCTCGACTCCTCTGCTGCCGTTGCAGGCGGTGCATTAACGCTCGTCCGCTCTTCTTTCTCCCCACGCGTTATCTCTCCTCCACCTCGTGACTACACCTATATATACTTGCGCTGCACGCAGCGACGATGACAACGACGACGCAGGAAAACACCCGAGAAAACTCGAGTGAGCCCCGATGATAAAGTCGCGTTGCTACTCTCTCGTTCGTGTATACGTATAGAAAAGCTCGAGAGCATACCTATGTAATGATACTTTATGCGATCGCGGGAGTTACACCAATACACTCAACGCGCCGCCAGCTATCTCCTCTATGGTTCTGTACACTGTGCCTGCTTGGCCCATCTACATATTATCCATACGAGTACTCTACATGTTGATTATTTTGTAATATAATCCAAGATAATGATTGTGCGTGCTCAAGGCTATATTTATGTGGAATAGCATCTACCACCACCCACATTGCTGTCAAAACATCTGATACACCGGAAATAGAGATGACTATTCCGTATTTACATACATCTGTGGTCTATTGGGTACACCGAGCAGGGTAGTCCACAGCTTTTGTTCTCCCTTTTGTCTCTGTATTCGTCCTCACATCCCTTTCCTTTCCAGCATCTTTGCATAATTGTTATCTACTCCGCCGAATGCGAGACATACACTTAACCACTCGCCATTGCGACAGCACAATTATGAAACAAAGAAAAAAACAGCAACAAATCTTTTGGCCATCTTTTAGAAGAGAGAGATCTTTTTCCCTATCGGAGTAGTTGGCGAATTTCTCTTTTCACCGGTAAGCTCAAGAGATTTTTCATTTTTTCACAATAGTAAAATATAAGAATGCCCAAATAGACAGAAGAATACAAAAGTGGATATATATAATGATTCGTCAGATATTTGTTTTAATGTTAAATAATAGGGATACATCTCTGAACTGTGGACTTTGGGAGGGGGGGGGGGACGATCCGCAACGAGCACCATAAAAGACCACAAGATCGAGCTTGCTGGCAAAGAGCCCCGAGACCGACGACAGAGCTTGCGCTCGTGCAAAGAAAGAAACCCAAAGACGACGAAGCAAGTAGAAGAAGAAGAGTACAAGCAGCATTGGTATACTTATACATCGAGGACAGCAAAAGCAGCGAGGGGTGAGCGAAGCGTGCATTGCACCTTGCGCTTTACTCGTCGTCGTCGTCGGTGGCTGCAGTATACTATGTACACATAGCAGCTTGATTATTTCAGAGAGACTAAAGCGTGATCGTGTGCACGCACATATACAAAGGTACAATCGTGCACACGAAAGTCTGTGTCAGTGTGTAATGCAATTATATATATATACGTTATACGCTGCACTGCACTTGTGTGTCTCTCTGTCTGCCTCGCTCTATCCGCGTGTGTAATATATAGCCTTTACGTGGCAGTACAAACACACACGCGATAGGGAAGTTGGCGAGACGAGTGTAGGAGCGTATACGTGTTGTCTTTGTACGTGAGAGTTAAGGTGAGGAGTGTCACCGGGGAACTCGGAATTTCTAGCCTGCACGCTTCTGATGGGGTATGTATACTTGCTTCACTTTCCATCCAACTCTCTCTCTCTCTCCTCGGCTTTCCCTCACTGGCCTATTCTCATCTTCTAGCAGAATCCATGTAAGTAGTGGAGAGAGTGCCCACACATCTTTACTTAATATCCACTGCTGTACCATCAGAGGGGTAGTACTCTAGTAGTCGTGGTCACATTTGGTCGGACGAACGCTCGTTGCTGCTATTACTACTGATCGAGCTTTAGCGCAAGCTCGGAGGGACACTGCGGCTACTCTTATCATTACTGTTTGAGCAGGGCTATTTTTCATTGGTGCTTTTTGAGTTATATTTGTGATTGAAACAAAGAAGGTTACAACGGAACTGCTCATAATAGAAAGACGGTGTAAAAGGGAGGGGACACAACACAATGAAAAAAAAAAAAAGGAAAAAACGATTGAAGCACACACCGCACGTGAGTCGAAAGAAAGGAGCACATGCACTGTCGTATATTTATAAGACTTGCATGCAGTTAGTAGCCGGCGACGAATCACGCTGACAAGCTACATAACCGTCCGCTCCTCCACCTCGTGGTCTCTCTCTCTCTCTTTCTTGTATACCTTTGAGCTACAGAGTGGGATGGAAAAGACGCGCGCGAAAGAACGAACGAGCGGATGGCGTTTAAGTGGGGGGGCCACACTATATTAAGATTGAACTCCACTGACACCGCGTCTTTCTTTTAGCATGTATGTCCCACGTGTATACCTACGTACGCTCGTAACAACGCACATCACTCGTCTACAGTCTCGATTGCACATACAATATATATTATACCGGCGTCATTTTTCTATTATTTAAGACAAATGGTGATTTTATTTGTGTTACACTCGATTCGATTCAATCAATATAATACCCATCTACGTAAGCTGGTGCTCAAATAAAGAAACGATCAATTTTGTTGATGACGAATTGCACCTAAATAACAACCGAAGCTGGGTGCCTATCGCAGGGAAATAAATTCGTTCGAGTGTTAAAAAAACACGAGCACAGAAAGATTGATTCGCCCCGAGACCGAAAATCGGATGGATCTACATCACCCCTCTTGTTTTATATATACGATGTATAGTAGCATGAATAAGAACAATGCGTCTCTTCGATTGCATACATAGGTATATATGTTCACTGCTGGCATTGCCCGGCGAATTATATATTATTGGTCAGTACAGGGGGACTTTACGCGTGTCCTTGACTGCACGCGTTACAGGAGATCAAGAAGAAAGGAACAAGAAAAGGAGAAAAAAAAGAATCACGTGTGCGCTCTTATACGTGTATATATATACACACACACAAGCACACAAAGTGGCGGCAAAGGGAGAGCGAGGCCTTGCAAATCGCACATAACCTCGAGGAGAAAGCTCGTAAAAAGCAGCTTGTTGTGCGTCCGTGTTATTTCAGTCGATTCTCATTGACTGAGGCTCGAAAGAAAGACGCAGGGCAGGAGGAAAGTGAGTCATATCGAAGAGCTACTGTCCTCCCCCCCATGGGACACCCTGACGCGTGTAGGTACTTGTGTGCAAATTTTTTTTTTTTTTCCTCTTCCTTTCTTTCTTTTCGTTCGCTCCTCTGCTCTTTCATGATGATTCGTAGGCGCGAATGAAAGCTGCTCGTTTCGCGAACAGGGATGATGAGTTTTTTTTTTTTTTTTTTTTTTTCTTTCGCACACGTGTCCCGTCAACTGCACGTCACAAGAAAGAACTCCCAACGAGGACCGCCCGCTGTCATCTTGAAATTAAATTAATTTATTAATCAACCCTCGAATCAACGTGAATCGAATTAAAGCAAGTCGCACGTATCAACTTATAATTTAATTCAATTAAATTCCGATTACACACAAACACGAGAAGCGAAAAACGAGTCTCTCCACCGCCGGAGCTGTGCTCTCTTACGTACACGCCCGATGTACGTATGTATATACATTTGCGTATCAAAGGAATTTTTTGCGAGTTGATTCATCAGCACGCAGATTATATTTATATACGAGAGAGAGAGAGAGCTATCGCGTCCGGAGTTATTAGCCGTACGAACGCTCTTGACCGGTTAAAATCGCGTCAAGGCAAAGTGCAGCGGCAGCAGCGCTCCCTCCCTCTCTTTTCTCGTGGAATCGCGTCTCCCGTGCTTCCTGCCTATATGCCTGCAACGGCGCCGAGTCCAAGAATCACTCGTGCGCACTTTTTTTTTTTTTTTTTCATTTTTCTCTTTATTTTACGTAATTCCAAGATAAAGTACACAATAGAAGGTCGAGAGTATGTTATGTACAGGCGACGACAACGATAGGACGTGGAGGGACAGTGTGTTCACGTAAGCTGTAAATATGTTTCGGTCTCCAAGTGCACTGAGAGCAACAGTTGAGCCAAGTAAAGAGAGAGAGAGAGACAAAAAAGCGACAAAGATGCGATAATGAATAATTTACAGGCGAGTTATAATTGCGAAAGCCGTGCCGTTTTCTGCTCGAAAGGGAGAAGACGAAGGAGTGCGGCCGTCTGTCGAGGAGAGCCTCTCTGTAACGCACCGCTGGATTCTAGGACATTTATGTAAGGATATTGATATTTCGCAACGCCTCGTCCGTCGACGTTTGGTTATGCAGAGGCACCGCACGCATCTTTTTTTTTTCTTTCTTTTTTTTTTTTTTTTTTTTACAACTGTAATCAACTGTCATTGAGTTGATCACTGCGGTGGGTATAAAAAACATGATTTGCCAGACTCTCGAGTTCAATTGTTTATTCATATAAAGTCAAAGAAGAAAAAAAAAATCTCACCAGCAAAGTAACTCGTCGATTTACGGTATTACTCCACCACGAGAACACGTATGCATGCAGTTGGAAAGCGTTAACCCTGTTTTGGCCGCTAAGCATCATCGATGCAGCCCGAGACACACAGAGAGCCAATTAGAAGCGATTAGATGGCGCGACACTAACGAGGCTGCTGTTGCTGTAAGAATAAAATGAAGTCGCCACCCACTTTCCAGTGTACTAGCAGCGGCGCTCGGTCGCGTAACTCGCGCAATCCGCGTAATGGTCGCTGGAGGAGAGTCTTCGGATGGGGAAAAAAAAAATTAGCGCATGACTCAGCTCGGCTAATTTTCTTAATTAGTTGGCGAAATTTTTCCCCCACAAACTTTGCATCTCTCTTCATTTGGATATTGCTGTGATTTTTACACGGACGAAAGCCCAAATTAAACCCAGCCATTGCGGTCCAGCGCTTTTAAAGCTTGAAAAAAAAAAAAAAAAAAAAAACCAATGACAAAAAAGGGGAGAAGATGGAAAAAAAAAGACTCTACTCTGCCATTGCTCACCCCAATTCGCCGAGAGCCAAGTTTCCCAGGAGCAGAGAGGGGCCAGCCAACTCTGTCCGTGTGTGCTACGCGCCGGTACACATAATGCCTCCTTCTCCTTGCCATCTCTCTTTCTCTATCTATCGCCTACTCCTTTCTGTATCCACGATCGAAATCAGCGGGAGCAGACCAACAGAGGAGCAACAACAACAACAACAACAACAACAACAGCCTCGACAAGGCTCGGCTTAAAAGGCTTTCAGGGTCGCGCTCTTTTTCATCCACACACATGCACACACGTACACACCCTCCTCTCTCGTGGGGCCGATAAACCATACATACTCACAGCCCCTTGTAACGAATACATAAAGCTGTGGATGCATAACAAAACATTTTCTGGCTCGTTAGTACAATAACTGTACGGGACAGTAGTTTTTTATTTATTTGTTTATTTTTTTTAATCGAACAAGTACACTGCAAAAAGTAAAGTCAAGACTCCCGTGCCTCGAGGGTTGCCACGAGAACTTGCGCCCAGTGTGTGGATGTAGGTATACACACATAAACCAAGGGTGTATTACATGGGAAGAGAGAAAGGAGAGACCGGCTTCGCGGGGACATCAGCTGTGCCAACAGCTGTGAGGACCAAGTATATCCTATACCAGCGACCGATCGAAAGAAACAACACGTACACGAGCGCGTATTAGGGGAAGCAAGCAACCCCTACAGTCGACTCTACCTATATACACAAGCACGCGTATATGTGTTGGGCTAGGTTGAGCCGGTTACATCGATTGTCGGCTGATGGCCGTCTGGCTTGCTCTCCTCGCCCCTTCGCTCCGTTGCTCGTACTCCCCCCCCCCTCCCTCCTGTTGGGCATGCGAATAAATAAAACGGCCGTACCCACGACGAGGCTCTTTCTCTCCACTACTGTTTGTACCAACCCCCCGGCGTGTAGACGATGACGACCATGCCGAAAGAGCCACCCTTCTCCGTGGGGACCAGACGCCTCGAGACGCAATCTTCCTTCCTCTCCCTTCGGCCGGTTCTCCCGTCTTGATTTATCCCCCCCCCCCCCTCCTTTTCCTTTCTAACAGTGTATTTTTTTTTTTCAACGGGCGCATAATACTCACTTCCGGCTGTTTTTACTTTTTCTTTTTTTATATCCCCTCGCGTCGAATCGGTGCTCGCTGATTTCGTTGCTAACCCCGAGTACGCTACGTGCAAAGGGTAAAGCGCGTCCCAAGGGTGGCAATGATGCGACGCAAGCTCTCGGGGGGTTTTTTTTCCCCGTCCCATCGTATAATATACGTGTTCGGTGCTGCTTCTCGAAACCTCCCCCTCGTCGAGGGAAATTAATTGATCGAGGGGGGATTGAAGTTTTAATTGAAAAGCTCCTACGGTGTATCACCGTTACACACCGTATAGGCTTTTCGTACAATGGACCTAACGCAGATACCGACGATCCGGCCACTGCTGTATCGATTTCCTTTTTCTTTAAACGCGAACGAAAAATATGGACGAGTTGGAGAGGGAAGGGAAAAAAAGAACTTTTTAGCAAAAGAGCCAACTTGCTGCCAATGATGTCACGTATACCGAGTCTTTGGGACTAAACGATGTCGATGATGAGATCTTATCGATAGCCGAGGTGGGGGAGGGGATTCGGTGTAGAAAAATACGAGGAATCTCGGCAGCGGGAGAGAAATCTCGGTCTCGCGAGGGAAGAGAGGTAGCGGGCGGTCGCGTCGTCAGCCTCCAGCTCCTCGCTCGCTCAGACACAATGCTCCCCTATCTGTTTTACGAGAAGGAGACGCGCGGGGGCGAGAAACTACAGGGCGGCGCGAACAGATGAAATTTGAGGAGGCCCTCCTCCTCTTCATCTTCTCCTCCTCTGACGCCTCTTTGTTCGGCTGCGCCATCCTATCTTTCTTTTCTTCTTCCCTCATCTCCTCTGGTCATCGTTGCAAACATTTTTCATCAGCCGCTGGCTGCTTTACATGCGTCACCTTCACAACCCAGAAACGGGCATTAGACCTCCGAACTCGAGCTCTAGCAAGTACACGCGTGTACCTTAACCACGTGGACAGTGTGACACAGTTTATTTTCACTCAGCTTACAAATATTTGGTAATTCTAGTCCACCCATTCAAAAAAAATCCTAATAGGTATAAAATATACACATACGCAGGAGCTCGCTTACATTTCCACTCGGGCGCTCCTTTTTTCTTCGGAACGAAATTAATTTTTTCTCTCCCTCCTTCTTCGCGCACAAGTCACTCTTGTAACTAATAACACACAAGCAAGCGCGTACGTTATATACTCTGCAGTAACAGCAGCGGGGATATAGGATCGATTTATCAGGCCTATACAGCAGGAACGAAAAACTTCCCCAATAGTGAGTCACCCTCGCGTAGCCGAAAAAAAATAAAAAAAATAAGAGACCCTCAGGGTTGAAATGAAACAAAAGTGTCGCTATGCAATGCGCGACGAGGAGCTTACCAATGCGGGATCGATAGATATAGCAAGGTGCTTGGAAATGAAAATAATGACGGAGTCGAGGGGAGAAAGAGAAAAGCTTTCGTTAAAAAAGTGCTCCAACACCCACGCACAGAGCTCCGAGCTTGTGGGTGGTGGGCAATAAATACTGTTAATAGTCGTCGTCGGCCACTGTGCGAAAGGGACGGAGAGCCTTTTTCTTTTCTTTTCATCAAGCATATATACCACGGTATCGGCGAGCCGTCGTATTTCCTGGGAATTATGCAAAGCGCGGGCGGAGCCCGGCGATTCCGCGTTTGATTAGAGGGAGCCGATCGGCTGCTACTCCTCGTTACCGTCCAAAATATTCATCGGGTCTCCGTGGCGTATGGGATGGGCCCGACGTCTCTATACACTCCTCGCCCCGCTCCCGTATTCATCCCATGTACGCGCGAGAGGCTCGGCGGGTCTTCTTCGCGCAGAAAATCGTGTAAATCATTGTAAGCCGCGCGACACCGGTGTCATGAAATTCGATGCTTCTAGTTATAGATTACGAAATTCAGGGCACGCGCTATTACTAATGTACACGGGGCTGGAGGGGAGCCCAGAGACGCCTCCTTCTCCGTTACGCCGGCTATACGTGCTATATTGTATTTATATTCACGGAGAAAAAAAAAAAAAAAAAAAAAAAACGGTAGAACCGGCCGATTTCTTTGTCGTCGCGCTATAATTCTGCGAACAAAAAAAAAGGAACTAGGCGCCGCCGCATATACCCTGTAATACGATGTGGAGACATGACGTTAAAATGTAAGGCTGGATGGTCCAAGTTTCCTCGTTCCCTGATCTTTTGATTATAGTAATTATATACAGGAGCAGTGACAAGTGGTCAGTCGTCACTTGCTCGCACGCTGTGGCGGATTAGGTACCGCTGCTGTTCGATCGAAGGATTCGGCTGGTCGTAAATTATGCGCTTGCGAGGAAGAAAGAAACACGAGAGGTGGTCTCTCGTTGCGGCGGCGAGCTTTGAGCGTTGGATTTCGGAGGTTTTTTCGAAATATTTTCGAGAAACGAGAGCCGACTCCGCTGACCTCGTTGTCGAAATTAATTAACTATCCCCCCAATGATGCTCCGGAGGAGAGAAAAACACGAGACCGATGGCCAATCGAGGTCGGAGGTGATGATTGATTTGTTTCGATTGGGAGGAGAGATACGACCACCATACCTCCTTCCTTTGTTCTTGGCGTTGGTCCTGTACCAATTGAGTGCTCTTTCCCTCTGTCGTCGAGCGATTGCAATTCGATTAGCCTCGTTGGCGCTATTTATCATTCGCAAGGGTAACGATTAAAATTCGCTCAGAGGCGCTGTACAATCGAGAATCGAGTGGATCCTCTTGCGAATTTCAAATTCACGATAATGACCTGAATACTCGATTACGCGTAAGTACATAATGATACCTGCCTACGAACGCGCGCTCGGGACATCCGATACTATTGTCCGTTCGAGTGAAAAACCCTCGATTTGAATAATATTTTGATCCCTCGGTCCCGACTAATCATCATCCCGCGCCTCGATCAACAACGTCTTTTTAACCTTATCAGCTCTCGGTGTTTTTTGCATCCACATGACGCCCTCTGATATGGAATTTATTTGCGTCAGAGAAAGAAATTACCACGAAGCTCGAGCGACGCCTATCGTGTTCCTCCTTTTCCTTGTAACCACGCGTATCTGGTAACTCCTTTGGAAAATTTCGTTTACTTGAAAAGTAAAGACGAAAAACAAAGTCCTGAACGGAAGAAATCGTTCCCACGAAGAGTGGAAAACGAAGGGAGAAAAGAAGCGTCGGAACAGCCTCCTCGTCGCGATCGATAGGGCTCGCGTGTTCTGTTGGGGGGTGACGATGTGCATGTATACGTGTGTACGTGTACACCGGCGTCTCCCCATGATGGTGTATAAGCTCTTGGCACGACGACACGCGATTACGCGTTATAGGGGGGTGCGACTAGAGGGTATTACGTTATGTTTATTTTATTCATGTATATGTACATGGTTCTCTTGGCGAAGGCGAGCTGATGTAGAGTTCGTGGCTCGCGGAGTTGTATTTTGGAAAAATCGTACAAAATGACTCGAGGATACTACAATCGGAGGATAAAAAAGAACGACACTGTTGGAAAAATTACGCGTGGGTAGGAAAAACAAACAATAGCATAGATCGGAAATGAGAGAAAAAAAAACTAGAAACTGCACCGCTCAACATTTGATCTCAATTATCCAGCAGCTCAAGATTCCTTAAGTACAAGTAAGCTCATGGGGGTATAATGTACAATTTGTATGTACGCGGCCAAGTAGATGGCAAAACGCTTTTACGCAAAGGTATTTACAGGTAATGTTCATACCGACATAAGGAAAATTGAACGTAACACTGTGGGTTGCTGCAGCTGAAACGACACAGATAAATATATAATACAAACGCAGAGCTCGTCGTCGTGATGGTCGAGAGAGCCACGTGGTGAACACATTATATTGTTATCATTATTTCACTCTCTGCATTCTCAGCGAGTAGGGAGCAGTTTCTTCTTCTCTCTCGTCGTTTGTTTACGCAAGTGTGCGAGTGTACCCGTCTGCTTTTACGAGATGGTAAAAGAAAAAGGAAAAAAAACTCTTTCATCCTAGTTTGTGTTGGAATTGGCAAGCAAGGATATCTAATCGAAGGGTAAAAATATGTCCGTAATTTGTTTTTCAAGGACAACTTGACTAATTGTTAGTTTTTCAATCACACTGAAATGTGGCAGCTCAAGTCAACGAAATGAACAATCAACAGCCCACAATGGCACTCGAATCCGTCACGTGTAGTAAATGTTATTGCCGGTATCGCTAGCCAGACACGTGTCGGTCGTCAACACCGAATCAATGAAATCGAAGAGCGGAGCCCGATTGATGCACCCATGCATACAGGTAATACGATCGATCTCCAACTAATACCCTATCAGTCTATAGGAGCGTTTTTTGGATATTTTATTTTCTTTCGACCGCACTGCAGCATCATTGTTCGTAAGGGTGACGGAAAAGAGACGAGGAGAAAACTGCGACTTGACTGTTGTATGGTATCGGTTACCCGTGAACTGTTTACCGTATCTATTCGCTCTCGCGTATACGTATGAATCACGGCCATAATGCGCACCGGCCGGAGAAAGGAGAGTCAAATGGAGAGAGACGATAATACGGAGACGACAAAACAAACGTCGTCCAACTTTCTCGGGACTGGCGGATCATTTCTTTTTTTTTTGTTTCGTTGCTCTTTGGGTTTTCTCGCCACTGTGGATCACATTTTATGATTACAAATGGTGATGCCAGGCGTAACATCAACAGGCAACTGAGAACAGTTGCTGCAAACTATAGTATTATACCACAACGAGGCACGTGCGTTTACCTCAAAGTTACGTCGATACGCAAAAGCACGAGAATCGAGGTAATTTACAACAACCCTTCTGCTATACACCCTTTCGTTTTTACTGCCGCAAGTGTAGTTTTACGAACGGTATGAAGTGCGTGACGGGTTGCACCGATCTCCCTGGTAATACAGACAGAAAAACAAGTCTTTTTTTTCCCTCCCTTTCCCTCGACTTTACGCTCCACGGGAGTATCGACTTAACAGTGAATCATACGCGAACCGAGGGCCGAAGGGAGGGTGAAACAAAAGCGCGCGAGAGGGAGAGGAGGGATTTCGTTGGGCGGTAAAGTTGGTATCGAGTTTGCGGAAAACTCTCATGGCTTCAATTGTGTTTCATCCCAACCACCGATCAGTGGGGGTGAAATTATTCAGTTTGACAGACTCGGAAGGCTCGATCGATTAGGCATCTTGTAATTGTCAAGGCTGTACCTCACACGCGTACATAGCTGAATCCAAAGTGCGAAATGTTAGTTTTCGCGAGTACGCCTCATGCGGGGCGTGTGAGACAGGTCGGATCGTTTTTCAAAGACGTTGCACAGTCACAACACGGGCCTTTGGCATCCCTCCTTCTCTCACGTGGCCAATGGATTTTTCATTCGGAGAACCGCACCACTGGGCTCGCCAACGCGAGAAAGGAAATTCCTCGGACGGATCTATGGCCTCGAAGATTTTTCGAGGAAAGGAAAGAAAAAGCCGGGAAGAAGGGGAGGGAGAGGGCTGCTGCGATGGCCCGCTGGGAGCGAAAACAGACCATACCCCGGCTCGTCGGGAGGACTCCACGAGAGAGGGATTTTCACAAATCCCCGGCTCCACTTGCATTGTGTACCGGTACCGAGGGAGGGGAAAAAAAAAATATATATACAGAAGAGGATGATAATGCGGATAAGACGAGTGCGCTGTACTCTTGCATCGCTCGAGTTCTCTCTTTGTCGATATCTGCAATGGCGCGTGTAGAAAAGTATAAGAGGAAAGAAAAGGGAAGGCTCAAGAAGAAGCTGCCCCTGTTGATGTTTCTCGGAGCGAAAGTTTCTTTTACGTGTACACTCGAAGGACTAATTTACTACTCCCAGAGGCTCGCTTCTGCGTAAACTGCACTGTCCGTTCCGTTCTTTTGAGCAAACGATCGGGGAAGAAAAGTGTTTGTGGAGAAAAAAAAAAAAAATCATCACCTGTTGCTTCTTTTGCAACCGTCTCCTTTTCTGAGTTTCAAGTCGTACGTCTATCGTAACTACGCGTGCGAGTAACCTCTGCTCGATTTTCAAGGTCTCGACAACTGAAATCGATGGTACACACGGAAACATTATTATTAATAATCAACCGAGATGCTCGCGAGATTTCAGTCCCGAGCAAAAGTCGAGCCGAAACAAATTCTCCGGTGATTTTACGACGCCGCACAAGATTTATGGAAATGCGGGGGCTCAGGCCCTTTTGTCAGAGAGAACTTTACTTGCGAATGGAAAACAGACGAAACTTTAAAGATCGACGAAGAGGCCTTTGCCTTGGACAATTTCGAAATTTTACTCCAGAGCGCGAAACGCATCCTTTCCCGGTATGCCGTGGCATGTAGTAACATTGTGCAACATCGGCAACCATCATCCTTTTCTCTCTCTTTTTTTTTTTTTTTTGTCCCACCACGTATTTTGTTATGCCTATACACCACCGCCACAACTTTTGAATGATCGTCAATTATCATCATGGCACTCTCAAATCCGCGAGGATGGCGCATGTAACCTGGTATACCTGCAACACATTACTAGACGGGTGCTTCTGATCCAGCAGTAAAATTCATACGTAATGGACTCACGCATCGTTGCAGTATAGCACGACGGCGTGGCGTAGTGGCCTTGCACTCTCTTCACGGCTCGGCGAATTTCACCGGTGGCGTTAAATGATCATTCCCCGCGAACGCATCAACTTTTCCTTCGTTCGCTCTTTTTTTTTCTCTCCCCCCCTCCCTGGTAAAGTGGGGATTTTTTTTTTTTACATACTCATTACGCAGTAGGACGCTTGCACTTGCAGAAAATATATCCACGTATAGGACGAAGAAAGCGGCGTTGTGTGTACCGTGTATAAGCTCATCGTCGGTATACACAACGAAAATGACAGTCGTCGTAGTCGGGCACGTGATATGCCGCTGCCGCGCGTAATAACCCACGTCCTCCTCCTCTGTAATTTCGTTCCATTACGAGGTCCAGGCGCGCATTGCTTCCCCCCTGTCTTTCTCTTGGTTCGTCGGTACCTATGTGTTTATTGTGCGCCAGCGTCCTTCGTTACGTGCAATAATATTTAGATGTATATACATACACCTCGTACCTTATATGCTTTACAAAGGCGCCGTGCGATATCATGTTTGGGGCGAGCTGACCGAATTAAGGGTTGTACACCTTGTGTAGACGAGGCAAACTCGTTTTTTTCCCCCTCTTTTTCTTAATTTTTTAGACAAAACAGAAGCGAGAAACTTTTATGGTGAACAGAGAGACACGACAATAATATTATCTATTCACCCAAGAGCCTTCGGTTTTGCATGGGAATATGGATCAAACTTTCTGGGAAAGTTAGTCGCTTCGACGATGGCAGCGGCAGTACTTGTCAACGTGACGCCCGTAAACTCGCATAATGGAGCCGACAAGAAGTCGTCGTGAATGATACAAACGTGTATACACGTACTCGACTCGTTCGCACATATACATACATACATACATACCACTTAATTTATATAGGTGATGTATGCTTTTATCTCATTTAGTGACCCACGCAGTGCAATATATTATATTGTTCCCCAACGCGTAGACGCGCGTGAAATTTAAACTCTGGCTTGAATTTCTTTCAAATTCAATACCTATAGGAACTACAACGTATAGTACAACGTATAGACAGGGACCACGAGAGTACAGTGCGAGTGGAAGTTCGGCACCGCTGGCGGTTGGCACGGGCTCAAATCGCGGCAGATATTCCCATTAAAAAGGGAAGAGGGAAAATAAAGGAACAGAGCCAGTAGCAGAGGCAGGGGTAATTTTACTTCGGGAAGGCCCGTATCTCGCATTGCACGTGTCGAAATAGATCAAACTTCCAGGAAATTCGCGACCGTGCAGAGGCGACGCTTCTTTGGCTGCTCATGCCACGTCGAGAGCAACGAGCTCTTCTGGGCGCGCGTATACACACGGTGGAGTGACCACTACCATCACCAGTGTCGGGCGCGAAACCGCCGTCGCTGCTTGTTATTTTCTCCTCTCTTTCGGGGGGGTTGTTGCTCGAAAATAAACCGTGCGGCCGGCACACAGTAGTGGCGACGGTACGAAGAGCCTAAATGCGTCGTCGACGTCGTTGCAGGGGGAACATGCAGCCACGGCTTTGCGGTAAGAGACACTCGGGCGGAAATCGACCAACGCGAGTACGGTTCATTTTGCCACGTACATTGCCGACTGTACCGTGTTTCTGATTGGCCGAACGATATCCCATCATTTATAGACACGATCGTCATTTGGGCAGTGAAAAACGAGGGCTCATCCAAATCAATCGTCACTTTGCAAAATTGATGACAAAAAAAAAAACAAAAACGAACGTAGTACACTCTATCTCCGTGCTACACTCCGTGCGAACGAGTACATACAGTTCATATTTACAAGCCCGTGGTCAGCTTGCTCCTTCTTCCCAAGCCCCATCGACAACTGCTACCAGCATCGGCCACAAGATAACATGATGCGCATCAGGTATCATCTCGAGGCGCATTATCTCGCGAAATTCGTTCCTAAAATGGCCTCACGGTGCGTGCAGCCGAGGCGAGGTATATATCCTGCCGCCTCGGGCGCGTCTTTCTTTTTTCTTGTTCCGTGCGCAGCGGCAGTGCATCCGAACGAGAGCGAAAACGAGGGCCTGGAATTCGCCGGGGGACCGTCGTCGTCTGAGGAGAGAAAGGTAGGGGGCAGAGCACACGGCGACGACACGATGCACCGACCGACGAGAGTTGAAGAGAGGAAGAAGAAGAAGAACGACGACTTGGCAGAGAAAGGAGGATGCGTTACACGCGCGCACGCGGCATTTCACTCTCTTTTGGAGAAATTGCATCGTAATCGTACACCTAGTACATAAAATAATACATATATTATGATATGTGGTACGGTGTGCCAGGACAACAAAACTGTTGCCACTGAGAACTTTTTTGTCAACCGTAAAATTTACTCTTTTTACGTTACTGCACCTGCAACACTTGCGTGCATATAGTGTGGCGATGAGTATGAAAAACACAGATAAAGAAAGTCGAATCAAACACCCATGTTCTTCCTCGTGTGCGAATCGGTACGTGCGTATACTTGCGCATTTTTGTTCGCGGAGGGAAAAAGGACGTAAAAAAAGATAAGCTGAAGCGTCGCTGCACGTGCACGTACCCCCCCACGTGCACTCGAGTCTGCCTGGATTTCCCTCGTGGCGCTCCCGATGCCGTCCGAGTGGTATGCCGATTGATCGCCTGGAAAATACCTCGGCACATAATAGTAGAGCCCATAGATTTTTGTCGGCACGGGTATACACAGTGTATACGGGCGTACGTAACTCCCCCGATGCCTCTTGCGTGGCTTTTCCACCACCCATTGGGAAGCTAGCCACTCGGAAAATCAAATTTCACGCGAGAACGTATCTTTATTACGCGTGTGTTTGAAGCCCACGTGTACGTCACACATATGTATATACATTTCACGTGTTATGCACACGCGAGTATTATACCTGCAGTTAGGATTTCAAACGTAGGTACACATGATATAAGTTGAACTCGCACCATAGATTTTTCAATCGTGCCAACACTTTTCGCTCAATTGCTAGCCAATGAGGGTTAAACTTCACCTGTCCCAGCACAGCTATAGGCCGATCAATATGTCATACATTGTACATAAACGTGTGGGGGTATGCACCAGCTAGCAGACTTATTCAATTAGAGCTGTCACATCGAAATTAATCCCAAACCGATTTCTCATCCCCCGAAAACGTATGGGTTAAATTAGAAGTCTCTCGGTATATATGTAGGTATGGAAAAAACAGGCGAAAAAAAAAAATGGACAACAAAATACACCGAAAAACTTTTGGGCCTCCGCAAGCTCGTCCTCCTCCTCTTCCTGCGGCGGTAGAAAGCAATCACTCGCCAGCCGGCTTGCCCCGGCGAAATTAAAAGCCGAGTCTCCTTATCACTCCTCCTCCTCCTCTTATTTTCCTCTTCCTCCCCGAGACACACATATAGTTACATGCACGAGCGAAACTGCCGATACATCTTTTGTTTCTCACGATCCGGCTGTTGAAGTTCGCTCTTCGGGAGCAAAAATAAAGCAGGAGGGGGCGAAAAAGAGAGAACTGCTGCCACAGCACGGATAGAGCCAAGCGAAAGGAGAAGGAGAGACGGAAAACGAGAAGAAGAAGAAGAAGAAGAAGAAGAAGAAGACGACGAAGAAACAGCAGCAACAGCGAAAGATATTAGAGGCCCGCGTGAGCATCCTGCGGCGCATACACACACACACACGCGCGTGTAATGTATGCACACATGCAGCACGGCTGATGCTCGCTTGGTGCCTCCGTTGCACGGCCATACGGCGGGGTTTCCGCCGGCCTTGGAGCCACTGAACCACTCCGCGGTTCAACGATTCGATGCCGCAGTGACGCTCAACTCGGGCCTCCACGTCTTTCTTTATCCCCTATATACGTGCACATGATGGATATACATATGTATACCCATAGCATTGGGTGTATGTACCTATGGCCACCTTTCCGAACGAATGGGGATTCGGAGCTGTTGAATGGTGTGCTCGTTTGATGGAGTGCCTGCGTCTGGGACCGAACGGTGGAGCACGCCCGAGAGAACGTGGGTTTTTTCATGAATGACTTGCGTGAGGGGGGGGGGCCTGGGCGAAAATAGAGATTAGGAAGAACAGAGAGACACAGAGGGACGAAGGTATAGAATCAAAGTGCGACGATCTGTGTAGAAGAGAGCGAAAGTGATTTTTTTTTTCCCCCTATCGTTTCTTCCTCTTTCAAGTGGTCACAGTACTTGTATAATATGAGTGCAAGGTTCATTTGGTGTCTGATTAATAAATGTAGACCTGCTGAGATTTATCGTTCACGATTTCATGGATTTCTAATCGTTTCATCGACATGACGTGTAAAGAGAAATCGGTATCAATGCGACGGTTTCCATTTTTTCTCTTCTTCGTCACTCACTTTTTAAAATCAATTCGTTAAAACATTAGTGCACAAAACAATAAGAGATGAATTACAGGAACAAAAGGGACGAGCCATATATCTTATACCAACTCATGGAAAATCGAGAAATAAGTAATGTGACACACATCAACGAGACGGATAATCGACTTTTCGTTTCCCTTCAAGTCCGAAGCAATCCAAACAGATGTCATTCACACGCGAAATCGACTCCAACTTCCAACGCGCGTTATACACTCGCTCGACTCACGTGCGTCGTTTATACAATATACTCCTGCGCGGTGCGTCGACCGACCGCCACCGCGTACATACATACCCCAACTATATACAAACGGGGACAATTGCCACACATGCACGTCGAGCGTTAAATCGTTCGTGTGTATAATACGTATACATATGTACATTGGTTGCAAGCGAGAAATGATATCTCGGACGACAAAGTGTATAACCCACACCGTTCTCCCGGCTATACGTTGATTTGAACGAAAAACGAGTAATTACGTTACGGTGTGCGGGATATTACGAGTGAACCGGAGAAAGGTCTCGAGCACCCGAAAAATGCAGTTTGAGAGTGTTATACCCAAGTTCATCAGTATACGTACTGTGTGTGATGCATGGAGCATGTGGTGTCGAGGCGAAAGATGCAGCACGAATCCTCGAGAGCAATAAAACTGGGAGCGAGGAGGGGGAGGTTTTACGACACGCGGGGGACGACAAAGGAAAAACACCGTATCGGGCGAGCGGTCCTTTGCATGCGCCTCCCTATAGCTCGGCCGGAGCAATGAAGCGCTGATAAGCCAAAGACGAGCACGAGCATACGATCAAACAGAGACGAAACGTCCTTCTCTTGCGCACCCGATTGGGTAATCTTGTTCTAGAAAACGCTCGGGGGTCACGTGAAACAGGATACGTAAGTATACCGCGGCGTGAAAAGAGACGACGGACTTTTTTTTTCTTTTTGTTTCTTCCGAAACGCGAACTCTATTGACTCGGGCTCGAGATGCTTATCTGCAATGTGTGTTTTATAGGCACCATGGTCGACGAATTTAAGTCAATGGCGTCACCTTCGGACCATCGGTGGGAGGTAGAGGAGGAAAAAAAAAATGTAAACGCGTAGCGAGGCGGAAGCAGTCATCCGTAAAAGGAGCAAAAACAATCGTCGGAGGAGGTCCGTGAGAGAATCGACAGCCGTGTATGTATAGGTGGGGGAGGAACGGAGACGCGGATGAGAGTCCCGAATTCGAGGAAACGCGCTCCTCGAGGTCTCTTGGTTCAGCCGATCTGAGTTTTGTTGCAAACAGCTGCAGTAAGAAGGATCGACGCGCACGGATTTACGCATTCGGCGCACGGGTTTATCCGTATATATATAT
>NW_019379492.1:505293-658224 GCF_000648655.2 Copidosoma floridanum
TTTTTTTTTTTTTTTTTTTTTTTTTTTTTTTTTTTTTTTTTTTTTTTTTCAATACATTTTGTAGGGTGAATCATCTAAATTTGTAATTGCCTTTAATCGTTTTGTTATCCCTCCCAGTGGAAGTAATTCGTCGCGAGAGCCATGTCGTCGTTTATAATGCACATATACGTGGCAGCTGCTGATTTGAGTTACTACTATTCTCGGTTGCGTAAGCTTTTAGGAGCTAATTGGGTCGTTGCACTTGTGATTTAGCATGTCCGCTTTTTAGACGCTGCTGCCGCTTGTTGACATTAATTCGTGCTCGTGATGTAACTTAATAATAAGGAAAAACATAAACACGCGGGCGCATAGGCAGGTCCATCCGTGAATTTCAGGCTCGTACTTTATTGACAAATATCTTTATGATGTACGTTGAATGTAATAAAACAGACGATCCAGTAAAAGTTGTGTACAAAAAAAAGAGGCCAAAATGAAAAATTTTCCAGTAAAACCCGACTCGAACAGGCGGAAGCAACCACCAAGTCCAATCGGCCAATTTTCCGAATGATGGAACATCTAGCACACCCCTGTTAGAACTAATAAGCCGTTACTTTAATTTACACAAAAAATTCCCTATTTGTTGATCAAGCGAACGTTGCAATTAAAATTGGACCTAAGACCAGTAGACGAAAAAGGACTTGGCAACCAATTTTTTTCCCCAAAAAGTGTTCCCATAGTACAACTTCCACTTGTGCGTTCACTACCTGCCAAATGGCGCGAAAAGAAGGGGAAAAAAGTCCCCCGCACGAAGAGAGCGCAACATCCGCTTGCCCTCAGCCTCTGATGTCGAAAAAAAAGGAAAAAGAAAAGCGAGACGAAGGGGCGCAACAACAGCGACTCGGGTGCACGGGTATCCGATTCGCGAACAGTTGTGCAGAGAGAAGACCGCACGCGTGCGACAAGTAGGTACTTACTTGCTCTCTCGTGCTCTCATCGCCTTTGCTCCCACAATGACAACGTCGACGAGAGCGCGAAAAAGAGAGGGACAGAGAGGAAGTGCACGCGTGTATAATTATTATAGGTGTACGTGCGCGATGGAGCAGCAGCCACCCGCACACTCGTGATCGGCAACTGCGGCGCCTCTACCGGTTCTCTCTCTCCCCCCCTTGTCTTTCCAACGCAGGGTTTCGCGACGACTCTGTTGTTGGGCTGGGCTGCATGGGCTGGGCTCTCCGGATATAAGTACGATTTTTTTCCCCCCTCCCGAGGTATAAGCCACCAAGAACCCGTTCGATCGCTCCATCAGCGTTGCTGCAGGTTTCGCCGTTTTGGATCGTATTGAGTTGCCTCGCTGTCCTCTGGCTCAACTTGCTCTCACGAGGCGAGTATACAATACAATGACTCTCGGTTGCTTTGCCAATATTCGACTCTGAACTCTTGCACCGAATGGTCTTTATGAAAATTTGTTCAACTCGGCAATGAAATTGTTGGTGTATATCAAGTTTTTTTTCAATATGTCGAAGACAGACGAGCCGCAGAGGAAGTGCATTATTTATACAGTTTGCAAGAGGAGGAGACGAGGGAGACTCAATACGTTCTCGCTTCCCGGGACCCCTGATGGACACTCGATACATAATCCCATCATCGCCGAGCCCTCCGTATACTCGCACGGTATTGTATACGCACGCGTTCCATGCTGCAGGAAGCTTTTTACTTCCGATCGATCCTTCTTTCGGTATTTTTTTTTTTTTTTTTTTTTTTCGACCACACAAACTCTGGAAATTCTATAGCTGCTATGGCGCAACAGTCACACGAGCGCGGGAAATCGGTGTGTCCGTGCCATTCGAGTACCCAACTTGCGAAGATATATTATGTACGCGCAAGAAAGAAAAAAACGGACTTGCCATTTATTAGTATCCGCTTCCTCATTTGCATCGCGTACAGGCATACATGACACGCGCACACATACACACTCGTCGTGCAGAATCGCTACATCTGATACACGTACGCGTATATTATAAAGTGCAAGTGCACACACGAGTATAAATTTAACAACGACTACGACGACGATGATTCACTTGCGCAATAATCGAAGCTGCGTGTACACGGGTACCCTTCACGAGTAAGTATTATAATAGCGAGCGTTGAAAAGAAACTCGTCCGGTGTTTAATAACAGTGTACATTATAATATATACGTAGCGTCTGCCTGCCGTCTGTGTCCTCCCCTCCAGCTTCTTTTCTCCAAACGGTGATTCGCGCACACGAGAGACACGAGGGAAGAAAAAAAAAAAAAAAAAAAAAAAAAAAGAAAAACACGCGTGCAAATGTGAAAAATAAAAAAAAAGGAAGGAAGGAGAACACATAGGCTGCCGTTCTCACGCTCGACGGGCTTTTCTCGCGCCCGGCTCTCTCGTTGTTCAAACTCACCCCCCGAAAGCCCACCGAGCGAGGACGAGTTCTCCGAGGACCCCTTCCCACCCTCTTTTTATTTTTTCATTTCTCTCCGCTTCTCGAAATGAAACGTAAGAATGAGAAACGGTGGCTGGAGCGCTCTCTCTTTTCTCTTTGACGCGACGCTGCTGTCTGTAGCTGTGTGGGGGCTTTGGCGGCTCTCGAGGGTCATTATTGTGTTCCGCGTGTCTCGGATGTGGGACCAAGAGACCAACACGAGAGTTTGCGGTTCGACAGAGTCGCGACGAAGAAAAAAAGGCTGCTCGCGTGAATCGGAGTTGACGCTGCCGGGCTTGTCTATATATACAGCAAAGGGTGGTTTTCGTTCAACGAGACGTATAAGAAAATTAGAGTTTTTTCGTTGTCAATCGCCGATTTTTGACTCGGAGCCATTAGTGGAACAAAAAGTAATTGCCAAGGCCCAGTAAAGTGGCGAGGAAGGGAAAAAAAAAAAAAAAAAGACTACTCATCCGTTTCAAACGAGTGGGTAATGGGCCAGCGTGTAATCCGTGGGGCACGAGCTTTTCTGGAAAACATTGAAAAACTTGGGCTGAAAGGGGAGACGGCACTCTGATGCTCGTATTTGGGCACAGATGAGGAGACTTTGGTGCACATGGCGGACGAGGAAAAAAAAAAAAAAAAAAAAAACCACTCGGTTCGGGAGCCTGTAAACATTTGCTCGAAGCATGCAGCCTCCCTGTGTATCGTATAGGATCTCTCATTTTCTTTTTCTCTCGAGCCGGTGCTTCTCAACTTACGTTCCATGCGCTATTGGCGGTGCAGAAGTGTGTACTTGTCGCTTGACTTGTATTTTTTTACCCGTGTTTATAAAAAAAAAAAAGGGAGTCTGTGTTTTGTGTACATTAACGATTAAACTATTCAAAACACTACAACCTTTTTTTTTCTTCCATGACAGAAAAAGCCGCACATTTTCTTCAATAATCGTGACATGGCAAAGTATACCGATATTCCACGATAAACTTTTCTGACGCGCAACAGCCCCGATTCGATTACTCTGATCTATACAACGTATACTTCCTTGAGTGACAATAATACTAAAATTACATTCCCGCATGGCAATAAAACAAATGTATACCCACTTGGCGGTGACCTACGGATGAATCGATCAATCTGCGCACGCGTTACGTAAGACTACTGGGTTATACTGGCACGGATATCTACTCTATGGATACGGTTTTACGGTCGAAAGTTGTGACTTTATTCGACTCGTGTTTACTTTGATGGATATGTGTATACTTTGATGTGGCAAGTGAGATCATTTTTTGGAGTTAAAAAAAAAAAAAAACTTTTTCGTGCACATTGTTAGGCGAGACTTACTTTACCGAGAGTCTCATTTGGAAAAAGCAGTGTCAGCCACAACTCACCTGAAACAAAAAAAGAAGAAAATTTTCATTTTAGATGTGTGTGAAGCAGATTGTTGCTTGATTTACATGTGATTAAAGTTTCATTGGTATATTTATAAACTTATACTACGCAAAAGCTACTCTATCAATTCGCAGTAAAATGATCGACTATGTGAATGACCAAGGAAAAGAAAAACAAAAAAAGTGTAAAAATATTGTGAGCGCGAGGCAAACTAAATTTTCAAGAAAAAGAATTCGAGCGCTATACAGAAAGACGGGGAAAAAAAAAATCATAAGCGACGGCGTCCGGTGGCACAGCACACACACGCATTACAATAACGTTGCACTTTGCCTCGACAAGAGAGGAGGGCCTGTTGTTGCACTCTAGGCCAGCTGTCGCCGCCGAACACCATACCATAGCACGAGACGAGCGGGGAAAGAGGAGGAGAGGAGGGAGAGGAAGGACGAGCAGCCCTCTTTTTTTTTTTTTTTTTTTTTTTTTTTTTTATCGAGTGCACGCAATACACCACACGCACGCGCGTTACAGAGCTCCAGACGATTGACGCGAGCTGCACCACCTTCACCGTCGTCATTCGCCTGAGATATTGATAAGCTTCGGGTAATCTACTGATTATACGGCGGATTGAGAAAGTGTCGCTGAGCAGTCGGAAAAAAGGTTTCCCGATAACGAGGACATGTGTCGTCAATTATAAGTGTTTTATGTATATATATATATATATTATCCCCCACATTCGAGTGACATGCGGGTCAGGGGGAACGATGAATTCTAGAACTCTCGAGTGTGGTTGTTTTTTCTCCTCCTCCCGAATTTCTGGCTTTCGAAAGTAACTCTCGGGAAATTGAAGTTTCACTCGACAGCAGGGTTCGAGTTATTTTTGTAATATGTCCAGAGGACGGAGGGGTCCGTGCAGCTCTTTTCCGTCCTCGTGATCAACCGAGACGCTCCAGAGGTGCCTCTTTCGCGGCGAGTCGGTGTTGAAAAGAGGTGCTGCGTGGAAAAAAGGCCAATGGCCAAATTCCACCCGAAAGGCGAAACGACCGCTCGAATTCGTTTCCTGACGCGAAACCGCGAAGGGAAGCACGCGATCGATTCCCATCGATCGATGGGGGGGGGGAAGAGGCCGCAAACAAGTTTCGCAGCAGCGAAGCCCCGCGCGCATTGACACACCGGAAACTTAATTTTGCGGCCGGTCCGAGATGCATGAGGTAGCTGTTGCACGTGTCCCTCCCCCGGGACGAGCGTTCCGTTCGGTCGCGCCGTCCATCAGTTCCTTTTTGTCATTTTTCGAGGCAAGGCCGGCGGAATTGGCGGAAGTTTGTTCCACGCGAAAGCCTTACAATAAAAAAAAAAAAGGTCAACTCTCCCCATGCTCGCTTCGTTCAAACAGCACGTATAGTTTTTTTTTCTTCTTTCTTTCAATTGCGGTCCTATACATCATACCCCAATGGCATGGGTCCTCCCCTCGATTATTTTCTTTGCTAGCGACCGCAGAAGGAATACGCGCAACAATACGTAACGTGTTGCAACCGCAAGAACATTATTTTTTCTTTTCTCTCCGTATGTCTTGTAGAAATAAAATAATGTCCAGCCAAATGACGGAGGCCACTTACTGTCACTAAGTAACTCGAGGAAGGCTCCGATAAATTTTTTGTTTGTTGGTATCCGTAGTGGAGGACAGATGGTACGCAACGCCGATCACGTGATCCGAGCAAGTGCAGCAGCGGCAGCAAAACAGCTCTGTTTGTACGCAGTTCAGTTGGGCCGGAAAACAACGCCAGAACCGGGATTCGACGAAAAATTAGACGAGCAAAGTGTTTGGTGCATGAAAACCAAACCAAAACAAAACAAAAGGAAAAAAAAAAAAACAGTCAACGCAGCGTTTGCACCGGGGGAGAGGAGAGGAAAGAATCCCCAGCTCAGCGCACGACGTGGAGACACACGAGTGCACGGAGCAAAAGTTCACACGACGAAAAATAGACGGCCCGCCGTATATAGGAAGAGAAAAACAAGAGCACGCACCGAAAGACCCCGAGAGGGGTGGCGCGCATTTATACGTGTTGGTTGGAGCTGCCGAAAGAGGAATAGAGAGAAAGTACGAGGGAAAAAACGAGGAGAGCGAGAGATGCCTCTGTCTCTCTGCATGAGGTCCCCGCTGATGCACGCATTAACAGAGTGCGTCGAGAAAGATCTCGGGAGCAACACGTGATCGCGTTGGGGAAGAGACTCTCCTCTGCTTCCACCTTTTATTGCGCGCATCCATCCCAGAAACGGTTTGATCTCTTCTCTCGCGAAGGAAACGCGAGAGGTTCGCTCCTTTTTTTTTCCATCCTCTTGATTACGAGTAGCGTAACGCACGAAAAAAACACCAGTAACAGCCTCTTTGGTGTTTCGCTCCGAAACTTCAGTAAGAAAAACAAAAATATACAACCCTGTTGCAGTAATTTTTTTTTTTTTTTTTTAAATAATTCGTAGAGTCATCCCACGCGTTTCGGCTTTCTTTTCTTCGAGAGGAAAAAGACTTGTCAGCGTCTTTCTAGACTGTTGCACTACTCCCCTCGCACGATATGCTAAAAAATACACACGTGATCCATTGTGCTCCAAAAGCAGGAGCTATCGTTTCTCGGTGTAATGGACACGTGCGCGTTTGTACACACGTATGTTTTTTTTTTTATCATGCCACCGATAACGGACATACACGAGGAGGCACTAATTATAATGCACCGTAATGTCGGAAGATTAGGTCGAACCGATGAGCCATTTGGTTCACAAATTGAATTTGTGTTACCGGGACGTGCCCAACAGCTGTACACGGCTATGCACCGGTGTTTGTGTTTCACATCAAAAGGTGCAACCCAAGTGCGCGTACCATTGACCTGTTTCTACTTTTTCAGTCGGGGAATTCGAGGTGTACGGAGAGGCGCAAATGTCTCGATGCACGAGATAAAAATTAATTTTTTCGTTTCCTACAACAAAAAAAAAACAACCCTGATATTATATGCAGATGACGACGATCAGAGAGGTAAAGAGAAAAGAGAGAGGGATATCCCCAATAAACAGCCACATCCTTATAACAGAACGGCGTACATCGAGCTCATTAAAAGTCGGTCTGTACGTGTATGTACCTAATGGACGTTATTGTTGTTGTTAATGTTGTATTGCAGAGCTCGACTGCAGCAAAGCTTAACGGGTCAGAACACTAAAGATTGACCAGTAGTGGTGGCGATGGTGGTAATGGTACAACAACATACGACAATATTGGTACAATAGAAGCAGTACAGAAGCGAGTGCAACAGTAGGGAGACGGAGCAAGTATTATTATTATACATATCATATACACATATCACGCCGCATTGATTGATCCTGCGGACTTTTGCGGGTTCAGCAACCTCCTCCTTTCGCGGGGTCACACTGCCGGTACCCTCTTGAGTACTTCTCTCCCCCACTCGATATATAAATATATTATTTGAAAGCACGTGTACAGCTATTGTTCAAACAACCGACACATCGCGTATGGTTTATTTGGGAAAAACAAAAGATTTATCAGCGACTACGTATGGGTGAAACGCCTACTCCTGTTCTTGTTACGCCAAGTCGAGTAAGCAACGAAATTTCCAACCAAAGGAGAAAAAAAATCGCAACAGCAGTTAACGATGAAAAAAAAAAATAAAAAAAAATAACAAAATGAATCTCTCGGTATACCGAGAAGCACTATGGAACTCGGCGTAACAAAAAGTGCGCACACATACACATGTAAAAAACACACGCGAGCGCTCTTTCTTTCTTTCCCGTCATCATCTCTTTTTAATCGGGTCCCCTGCAGCTCGCCCGTCCCATTGAGCACAGCCCGCCTCGACATATATATTATATACACACACGCTCACCCCGTGCGCCCAATGATTCATCGGACCGGCGGACTGGTTTTCGCTCCTTCTCCTTGGGGCCCTCTCGAAAACCGTCCCCGCGATATCGTGTTCTCCTCCTTTCATTCCTTTTATACACACACTCTTTACACTCGCTTTGCGCAACGTACACATCACGTACTTTGTATATGCATACTCGAGTATGCGCTCGAGAGGAATTTCCGCACGTGATGATAGACAAAGTTGTCGCATGGGAAAAAAGTTTTCGGGGGCGGTGAGAGAGAGAAAGAAAGTACAGGGAGGGCAGGGGTATATCTGCAAAAGGGGGACGGACGATGATGATGATGGTAGTGCGGTGGTAGTTTCGCTATCGATCGGTCGGGGCGCGCGAACGTACGTCGAACTTTCGCGAGTTAATATTAGCGCGGCGGGGCATGCGCCGAGCTTCTGGGGGGGGGGGAGAGAATCGGAGCGACGACACTTTGTATACGTATACATACAGTACTTGCTGCAGTGTGCGTCTCTTGTCGCTGCAGCTGCTGGTATTGGCGCGTGTGCATAGAGTGAATACTTGGTGATGTAAATAAACTTACGTATATACACGCGGATTGGCGGATCGTACACTTGGCGCGATGATGATGGTGATTATTGATCGATCGGTTTTGGGGAATTTGAGACGCTCATGTGGAACAATTTTTCAAATTTGACACTCACTCGAAAGACATTGTTCCTTCGAGACAGTTATACTTAGTAAGCACCAAGGGGAAATACAAAAACGGAAGCGAAATATAAATTTTCGACATCGAAGCACGTGCAATTCAACCGGTAAACGTATACGTAATACGTTCTAACGTTTAGAGCGAAAGGAAAAAAAACAATTTGTATGTACACGCGCCATCAAACGGCCTCATAAAGTATGTAAAATAATCCTTAAGAAGAAGAAAGAACTGCCTCATAAAGACGCTCACACGAGTTCAAAGGGGGGGTAAAAAAAATGGAAAAAGAATACAAGAAGAAATGAGTTATAAGCGAAAGAGCACGATGAAAAAAAAAAAAAAAAAAAAAAAAGAGACACGCCGCGAGATGAAGAAGCCAAAGTAAAGCCGGCCGGCAATGGTCGCATATACACACATATATAGTAATACACGCATCGCCCGCGAGGTCGAGCGGAAGTACGAAATCACGCTTCTCGATTCCCGAGCGAGGCTTGAATTCGAATCTAAGTCTCTCTCTCTCTCTTTTGCGATGGTGATGTACCTATTATATACACACGTTAGGTACAACGTACGTTGACACCGTTAAGCTAAAAGAAGAGGAGGAAGAGGGACCTCGGACGCTCTAACGACACGCGTTGCGCGCGCACCGAACGGTCCGCGCCTACTATCGCTGTTCAAATATCGTCGCGCTCTTTCTCTCGTGCAGTTCACCTTGTTGCCGAACGATAAACTCGCGCTAATGTACATGTATATTATGAGTTCTTATTGTACACTTATTGGTGCGGCCGGTGCGGGTATACAGCTCTTGATTACCTCCACACACACAAGGGACCATCATTGATGATTTTTTAATTTTGTCGTCATTTTTTGTTTTGTTTCTCGTTTCAATTTTTTTACGAGAAAAGGTCAAGTAGAGAAAATACCGAAGTAACCCGATCTTCAGAAAAATCAAGGAGACGCGGAGAATGTTTAAATTTAAGATGTCAGAATTAGTTTACGCCAGAAGTAGCTGTAGGTCCGAGTAGGTTGATATGACTCACAAGTGGGATTCACCAATTCTAGTGACTACAAGCATATTTAAGAGTTCGACGACGGAGAAGCTGCGAGGCGTGCAATGACGAAAATCGTTGCGTAATAACACAAAAAAAAAAAAAAAAAAAAAAAAAGGCTGAAACAGGAGAAAAAGCAAGTATATGCGCCAATACACATGTACGAGTTTGTACGAGAGGTCAACGATCTTCTCTAAAACTATCGGAGGAAGTTCACCGCGTGGAGGCGAAGAACTCTTTTTTTGTAGATTTACCGAGATGCGTCCCGGAAAACGTGTGTCTATACGTTTGGAGCTATGAATTTTCAATTAGCACCCAACTACAACCTGCACTACGCGCGAGTTGGTACGAGTTTTTAACGACTCTCTTAGTATGATCACATATTACGGCGAATAAATCTTTGAAAAGTTTATCATTCGGCGTGTGTAGGTACAGCGTAATCGACGGTAGATATAAATTTCATAACACAATGTACCCACTGTTTCATTCAGGTTGGCAAGTTTATCGCAATAAAAATACGCGGCGATAATGACGTGGAAAAAAAAGCCGTCCCGATTCGAGGATTCAAAGTTTACAGAGCAAACTTATGGGCCCAATGTCAAGATTCGAGAGTTATGGGGAGGGACAAAATTGGTGACGACTACGACACCGGATGTCATCGCCTGGAAGAAAAGACGACATCGCCGCCGCGACGTGGTAGGATTGTCCAATGGCTCTATGTGTGCGGTGTACAGATACTGCGGTGTGCATATATTCATCCGAGCCTTTCTTTCCACTCCACACGCGCACATACGTGCGTGTATATACGTACATATGCACACATCATATCTTTTCCCTTATGATTTACAAAGAAAAAGCAGCTTTCGTACCACACACGATTGACCAACTGTCTTTGGTGGTAAGTGAAAAAAACACAAATACAATTGCGCGCTTTTCGCTTCGTTTGTCTTTTCTCTCTCCCGCTCCCTTGACGATAAGAAAAGTGCGCTTAATTATATACGAGCAGCGACAGTAGGTCTTAATGGTAAAATGAGCACGATAACACCACCGCTACATCAATACACAATTTCACGCGTGTACATACGCACGAGGTGTACGTACACACTAGTGCGAGTTTACAATACACGCGCTCTCGCCGAGGGAGATAAACATACAGCTTTGTGTATTTAGGCTAGCAATAAAAGTCGCTCGATTGGCCGAATCGTGATTGTCGTATGAATATTTATGGGCTGCTGGCTTTGTACAAATGTTTATCTACGGGCTTGCGAGAGACTTGGCGAGTTTGAATTTTGACGCAATCGAGAGAATACGTATATATGTATGTATCGAGAATATTGATAAACAACAATTAATCGACAGTGTGTGATTGTATTTTTTTTCTTCTTTTTTTTTTTTTCGGGGATCTATTTGTCATTTTTTATCCGATAAATCTCGTTTGTTTATTTCGATGCATCGATATCTTCGCTATGAATTACTCACTACAGCCTCGAGAAGGTCACAATGAGTAGAAATCTCGATTCAAGACAACATTGCAGCTAATCGGCTTTTTTTTCATTGATTTTCGCAAATACATGTGCGTGAGTACGATATTATAAAAAAAAAAAAAAATGTTTACCATACCGATCATAACAACGCGACCAACGATTTCACGAAAGGGTATACCCGGGTAACTCACGAACCAAAGGAGGGCAAAAATTGCCGAAGACGCGTTTCCCGCGCATAGGTAAAAAATTAATTCCGTCCATGCACGGGCCGGGCGAGGCGCCGTTCTCGTCAAGGCCGCCTGTACTGCCGGTGTAATGTTGGCACAGGAGGCGTCCAACCTGTCCATCTGCCGATTTCGCGCGAGTACATACACGCACACACACACGCGCGCGCGGGCGTACTTACGATATTACAAGCGAAATCGGCCGTTTCGTAATGAGGAACCGATGCGCACGTTGTGTGTACATGATACGCCCAAGACATTCGCTGCATGTAGCTTCAACAGAACGATGTTTAAATTGAGCAGCAGCAGTGGCGCGTGCACCTGTGCCTCTTCCCCCCCCCCCTTATTTATTTCCATTCCACGCACTTTTGGACTGTTACTGCTGCCGCTGGCAGATGCATCATGCTCACGATACTTTTTTTTTTATTTTTTTTTTTTTACAGATTTTATGGAGAGCCAAAGTACACGAAAAAACAGTAGCGTCGTGAGACGCCGATTAGAGAAAATTAAGTCACACACCTTCGTGTACACCGAAAGAGAGATAAAAAAGAAATCAGCCGATCAAACACCGTTCCCGCAGCTATATACCGTGTCGGGGAGAGCACGAGCGCCGAATAAGTATACCGATTAATCGTGTAGCGCCTGTAAGCTTGTGTAACATTATTATTCCGGTTGATACGCGCGCACGTTAGATAATATGAGTTGCAGTTGTCCACATTATTATGCGCTGTACCCATGAAATACGATCGAGCTGAGGCAGACGGAAAATCGGTAGCAGCGCGTTGTTGCGCTCTCGTTTTTTCTGTGAGGTGCATATATGTGACATCTGGCGTGGATGTACCCATCAAGTGGCTGAGCGCGTATATGTATACGTGGACGTGTGTTAGATGATGGAGGGGACGATTGGTAATACGTTAAACGTAAACATACGTGCGGGTACGGCGCGATCGATCTCTCTTTTTCGGGTTGATCAGCGTGCGTTTGATACAACTATGGGGTGTATTCAATCGTGGATGAAACTATCTCGATTAAACTCCAAAAATTTATTTCACGGTAAAATAAAAAATTTAAAAAAAATCGGCAAGAGATCGGTTGACCCGTTTACCCGGCGCTGACGTTGTTACGTTTCTTCATCGTCACGTGTCCTCTCGCGCTAATTCAAACGTATTTCCAATACCCTATGGTATACAGAACGCGTGCGCTGATGTAACCGATCGTGGAGTTTATGCGTACAGGTATGGTCGTTGCTTTATTGCTCGTTTCCTGCGCACCGATACGCGCCGAGAATTTAACGATCTTTCCGAGGCCAGCCCCGCGTGTTTCATTGGCTCGTCGATTTTAAGGATAAGCGTCCCATCATCCATCTCGCGAGTATACAAAGCAACCCGTGACTTTGGCTTCTACTTGGCACATCTGGCCGGCAATCTATTCCACGTAAAGTAGACCGAGCACGTAAATCTCCCAAAATGGCCAAAAAAATTAAAAATTTCTAAAAAATACAGACACACCGCCACTTAACTATATCAGGATTTTGTAAGATGAAATATTCCGCGGTGAATGGCTGCATGCGTAAGTATACGCATGTATAATATTATGTATGCTTACACTTACCCGGCGTGCGTACCGATCAATGTCGCGACACGGGACGATTTTAACTTTTTTTTTCGGCTTCCCTCTCCTTGCGACTACTATTACTGGATATTCCAAAGGTCTCGGCACCGGTAGCAGGTTCGTGGAAAGCTTACGGTGTGCACGACTGATGTGAGGGGGCGTGGATTTTCATAAAATTGTTTCAAGTGGTAGGAATTACGTTTGTAGTTAGCGGTCTATCTCTTTTGGTTTTGGAGAGTAAGAGAAGATGAATACATTTTTAACGGGACACAGTCATCATCGTGAGATCGTGCATAATGACTGTCGATTGGTATTCAAGATTTAATGAGAGGAATCACATGTAAGTATATACATTTCAATTAGGATTGATACTCTAAGGATTTTTGAACTGAAAAAAAAAGAGATTTCCTTATTTTTATAGGTACATTGCGACATCATAATGCAATGATCGTTTGGGAAAACTAATCGCCAAGAGTAAATATATCGTAAATATAAATTCAAATGATTTTGGTCTCTGTATTTCTAAAAAAAAAAAAAAAAAAAAAAAAAAATTCAAACAACGTAATTGGGTGAACGAACTGTGTTACGGATGGAGTAACATTTTATCTCGCTCCGAGATATGGTGTGGATAATCAATCAAATTATACGTGTATACATCAATAAGTGCGTACGCATAATAAAAAAACGATCGTTTTGTAATAGAGGCATTCGCAGCAGCACGTGGATAATCACAATAAAAAAAAAAGCTTTCAAAGCTCGTGAGTCAGCAATGTCATTCGGACGTCACTATCACCATCACGAGCAATGATGATTACGCTAAATTAATTAAAATTCTTGCTCCTTTGATTGATTTACCTACAAACGAACTACAATTGTTATATTCGTTCGCGTTACAACAAACATATTGTAAACAAATACGAGCAAATTCCATTTACCTCTACCGCCGAATTATCATTTAAACTCACACATTCGAGTACAAGAGCTTTTCGAGTATAGTAGCAACACCTCTTGTACCTCCGTTTCGTCCAATGTATAATAAATTATTTTCTACACGTATAAACGCGTGTATAAAGAAAAGAGAGGCTGAATCGGCTGGAAGTCCAAAAGACAAAAGGAAGAAGAGAGAGAAAGAATGAAAGAGGAAAAATACACCGAAGCAGCATGCAGCGCGCGTATACCTACCCCTATAGTCTACGTGCGTGCGTCAATACGCTGAAGATAAAGGAAAAGCCGGTGCGTGTGGAAACATTTTTCTTTCTTTTCCTTCTTACCGCGAGAAAAGTGGAAAACCAGAGTACATGTAAAATATCAAGTCTTGGTGTACGCGACAGAAAACCCGGTTCTGAGCAAAGATACTCGTTTTTGCGAGCGTTTTTGAAGGTTGCCACTCTCAAAAGAAATTATCCGGTTGTTCACCTTTTTTTTCTTCTTTTGGCTTTTTACGAGACGTGTGAGGGAGGTTATTTTTAAACAAACACGTGTTTTGATCGGTAAACACGGGCCTTGAATGTTCGCCGGGTTGCCGTTGAATTTTCATCAGCGGACGTTTTATCGAGAATACGTGTGCCTTTTTTCCTTTTGTGAACATATAGGTGGTAGTCCTGATAAGAGCAAAGAATTATTTTTTTTTTTTGCGTTTGAAAACTCGATGAAAACTTGTCCGAGCTGGAGGAAAATAAATTTACAAAATCGTCGTCGATTTTCACGACCTGCCCGCATACACGTATAGTTACTAAAATCTCAAGAGACGTAAAGAACAAGGTGAACGAGAATCTGTCACGATTAAAAATTAAAAAGAACCGATTGACACGTACAGCACATCCGTTAAATCTCAATATTTACTACCTTATCGTATAAGACAGACCGATCGAGTATTTATAGATCCACGTAACGTTATATTTTCATTTTCAAACTCGCCCCCTCCCCCCCGCGATACAGAAAGACCTAAAATCTTCTCTCCCACGCATGTTCACCTTCACTTTGTCAACAAGCACGTAACTTACTTTTCCGATATCAGTAAGACACTAGATTTCAATTCTCATATAAATATACCACGAAACAATGTAAATACAATATAAAAAAAAAAAAAAAAAAAAAAAAAAAAAAAAAAAATCAAGAGCTTCATCTTAGCTCTTCACCGACATAATATGAACACACATCTATACGTAAACGCGTGACCATACGATATCTCACCTTGTCTGCCGACGATCTCGGCCACGTGCTCGCTGCTGGGTACGGGCACGCACTCGGTCATGTTCTGGCTCTTCTTCGAGCGGGCCTCCTCGAACACGCTCGACTGGCCGGTCTGCATGCCATCCGCGTCCTGGCCGACGACAGTTCCGACACCCGACCCGTTGGACCCGACCCCGGGACTCGCGCCGTTGGAACACCCGCCCTGCTCTAATCCGAGCATCGACAGCTCGAGGGCCAGCTGAAGGGCGCGCTGTTCCTCGATGGTGCTGTTGCTCGTGGGGCCGCCGCCACCACCGCCTCCGTTCCCGGCCATAACCGAGGCTCGCTCCATCTCCGGGAATAAGCTCGTCGGCATCTCGACTATGCTGCTACTCTGCACGTACGTTTTAATGATGCCGGTCTCTCTCTCTCTCTCTCTCTCCTTCTTCACACACTCGTCACTTCTGCTCTGTGTATGTGAGATCGAGTAGTCTGGAATATATTTTGCTGTCTTATGTATTGTTCACAACTTCACTGTTTTGCGACAAGTATGATCAATCGTTAAAATAATTTGTAACACTGTAAACAGGCGCAACACTGACGACGACAATCGATTGCTGTACATGCGTACACACTAGAATACTTTTTTTTTTCTTTCGTCTTGCACACAGCGCGCACACGTGGTCTATCAACTGTATATTATGCTGTCCGGCTGATTATTTTACACTATGTTAGTACAATATTACGTTGTTATCCTCACTTATTCACTGTTTCCCTATTTATTTTTTCTTTTCTATTAAATTCGTCTTCGACGGACAGATAAAATCGAGCGTACGTGCCGACGAGTTTGGAACGACCGGCGTGTTCGTACGTATATACATAAATGCTCCGATGACTCGTCCTCTCGTCGTCGAAAGTATAAGTCTCTCGAATATACGGGACGTACGAGTAGGTATAATACCCAATGTTATGTTGACGAACGAACAGAGCACGCGAGTGTTTCTCTTAACCTCTCGAGAATTAAACGACGGGCGCGATAAGTGAACTTTGTTGTTGACGTTTTAACGTATATAATATGTACGGGCGACTTCTTCTGCTGTTGGTGCCGGAACAACTAACGCGTGGTGTGCCTCTGATGGGTATGTACTTGGTGTGCTATGGTTGTACACTCGTCGGTCCGGCGTGTTTTAACGTGCGTGAATGATTGTATGTAGGTATGTTTAACGGTGGGGGAAGAAGGCTTTTCAACGCCTTGGACTACCCTCTCGCTTGCCGAGTACCACTGCGACTGAACACTGCGGCGCGCGCCGACTTTGCTGCTACTCTCCTCTCGTGACGGCGGGCGGCAGCTGCTCTCTTCCCCTCTCGTTCTCCCTCTATCTCTCTCTCTTTCCCGTGTCGCTTACTTACATACTATATACCTATATGTACCATGTGCGGCGACGGCGGCGCGTGCGCTTCCGCTGTACTTGTATTATTGTGCTGCATTTCTCTCCGTCCCTCTTGAGGTTTTGTGTATATATGAGGGGTTGTAGCACTATACATACAAATATTACATTGGGGTGTTTTCACCCCACTCGCGCTTTATACGTATATATATTTTATGTGCAGGCTAAACACCCAGCCGGTGCGCGAGAGCTCCATGTGCCAACCGGACGCCGGCAATGCTGCCATCAGCCGATAGGTTATTCGCTCCGCTAAATGGTCACGTGGGCCATTTGTTGCATAATAATAATCCGGCTGCATGGACGTGTATTGAACATATTATACTTATGTACAAAAAGTACGGAAAGTGACTGCATCTGACGGGGTGTCTGTCACTATAGTGGGTGAGTGGAGGGTGGCGCTGCAACGTCGGGGGATCAAAGTTCAAAGTGCTTTTTGAATCTATTGGTCACTGCAGGTGGCGTTACGCAATTGATTTTTATCCATATAAAAGGCTTCGGCAATAAGTAGTCACTGTTTTCCATGTACTTACCGATTACTTTTATTTCAATAATTGATAAAACTTGTTCATAAATCATCATTTGTTAATTATAATAATCACAATGTGGCGTTACTCAATAATATATCTTGGAACTTCTTTGAATCCATAACCATATCAATGAAACAAAGTATTTTAATCGGAGTTCACCACAAAAAAGTATTTATATTTTCCATTATCAACCAAACGAAAAAGAAACAATCACTATGAAAAGCCCGAATTTCTCACTGAAATGCATAAATAAAAATTATTATACAATGAAATCGATCAGGTTACCTGCATGTACGTATTTTGAAAAAAATAAATAAAACGATGATGTCAATACACCCCCCCCCCTTTTTTTTTTCACGTGCGCAGTCAAACTTGTACGAGCAACGAATGATTAGTGAGAGGCCGAGAATTCCCCTTTTATCGTGATAATTTAAAATGTGCACGTAGTGACCAGTTTCAGTGACTTCACTCAGCGGCCGTTTGATCGACCGTAAGCTGACGCGTCACACTCTCCGCACCTTTATTAACACTTAATACAGATTACGCGGACTTCATCTCTCGTCCTCTTTTCCATCACCTCATACTTGGTTCTCTCATAGCGCACCGGGTGTGGTATAATATGAGCTACATAAACGCGGTAATATTTCCCATACATGCTCGTACTTTCGTTGCTTTTATATACTACTGACGCTGTACATCACGCGGTGGTGCTCATATCCTCGCGATCAAACGAGCGTATAAATATTACGTGCATCACGTGAGCTTTTGCATGTTATGTGTGTTTACGCCGTTCTGCCCCGTATAAGATTGCACGTGTATACGTTGGCTTTTCAAGAATATCAGAGGCGCGTGGGTGTAAAAGGAATACTTATACGGCGTTAAAAATAATTTATAAATGCGATTGAGAAGCCGAAATTTTTCTCTGGGATCTATATTGCTCGCGCTTGTTTTTATCCGTGGATGAAAATTTACAACTAATACGAAGTAAGTAGTGGCTGTCTTGCGTGGGATTACCTATTCCGGCGCAAGCCAATTTTCGAGCTTCGCCCAGATGCGTAAGTGCCCCCTCCTCTCATCCCTTTGAGAGCGGGCCTCCGAAATTCTCCGTTATTTTCCTTCTTCTTTTTCCTCTTATGCCCTTTTATGGTATTCTAGAGGAGTGGTCCTCACGGACCTGTCCCATGCGGGGAGGTTAGTTTTTAGTCGGTTGGCACACCGGGTGAATCCGACACTACCACTGGATTAGCTGGGGTGTCTATGAAGATTTTTACCCTCCCCGCTCCATCAAACTAACAAAAAAAAAAAGCGTGGGATTACAAAAATTGACGTAACTTTACGGCACTGGCGTATCATAACGCATGAAACATAAAACTGCAATTCAATCATTTATGTATCGTATAAAAATTGCGCACGTCGCATCTTACATTGTTATTGCGCAATCAAACAATTTGAGGAAAAATTCATGTTTCGAAAGTATACGACTAAAAATAATTTTCAACCAACTCGCGTTATCTTTCCAATGGGTCCATGAATACAATCTATTTATATCTGAAAATATATATACAAATGGGAAAAAATGGTACTAAAGTTAACCGTTAAGCTCCGACAATGCACTTTGCCACGCGTATATATATATGCTTATCAAAACGAGTCTTCGTACATACCATGCTAAGTATATATTTATATAGTCGATCGTTCCTAGCAAGCGCCTTGTCCAAGCAGCAGCATTTAATTACAATTTATCCCTTGTGGGCGCTTTAACTTGGGATTTTATTTATTTCCTCGGTGCCTTTTATAGGGTCGGCAAAGTCGCGACTACAGTGGCGATGGAATATTTACCGGAGAAACGCTTTCGTCGGAGCTTTCAGGCTAAAAAGGATTGGAAGTACTTTGGAGATTTTTCTCTTTCAAATGCGATGAATATAAGGGAACATGACGCTCGTGTGTTCTCTTGTCCGTACGTAGCTTTTTCCTTTTGATGGTTCTGCGAGTCCGCATCAGGATGATTCTACACTGGTACGTTGCATCGGGTGTAATTACTTGTGTCTGGAAATACATTTAAATTCGTTATTGGTTTGGTAAAAATGTTAATTTCTACTAAACTTTTTTTTCAAACAAATCCAAACTCCACTGTCCAAAACAATGGTTTCAACATACGGAGAGAAATATTTTGATCAACATACTTTGATCGACAAATCGATTGATCATAACAACAAAATTCAATGTAAGCTCACCCACAATAAAAACAATTACATGTGAAACGCTTCAAATAACGAAACCAGTAAATAGACGGTACAGGGAGAAATAAATATATTGTTCAGTGCTCGAAGCCATATAGACATTTATTTGTAAACTAGAACACTCTAATGTGCACACAACCTCAAACAAGCTATTAAAGGTATATGCGTACGCCCTCCGTTTTTAATTCAAACGTATGAGTAAGTACTTTGATTTATACGTAAACAAAAATGGCTTCGCGATTCGAAAAATGTAATACTCACTCTTATTTTACTGCACGCCTCTTCCTTCACGTATGTATTTAGATACCGCAGCATTTTGTTATTGATAAGCCAATGCAAAAATGGCGCCATCGCTGATATAGTACTATTTATGATGCAAGCCATTGCGAAAAATTAGTTAACGAATGAATTGCCGTATTGTAGAGTTTATACTTTTCTCGTTGTTCACTGTTCCGCAGTTCGACTACTAGTCCACATTTCAGATTCCAGATCCTACGGTTCCCGGTGTACGGACTACATCAGGCAGCCTCAGTAGCGCCGTACTCGATTGAAAAAACAGTTCGTTGCATGTCGAATGTCGATGCTGTAAGATTTCGTGTGCCGCGAGACGCGAGTGATTTTGTTCAAAAACTGTTATATAAGTATTGTCTTGGCTAAGTACTGTCATTTTTGGTGTTATTACGCCTGTAAGTCGTTGAAATTCGGAATTCAAGAACAGCTAAAGTACTTGTGTATATAGGTCAAGTCCTATACGTTCAAAGTAAGACAGGCTATGAAACAATGGTTTCCAACCGTTTTTTAATCATCGTCGCGTTCACAGTTTCGTCCGTCGCGCAAATGACACTTATTCAGCATCGTCTCGTCGGGTCTTGTAACGCGACGGATATAGGTTATACGTGTTGTTTTGTGTGTGTATGTACAGACATAGTGAGAGAGCTAACCTAAGAGCAGCTTACTTTCGTTCTAGACAATCATGCACGGATTTGCACTAGGTATCGAATATACTGACTCGAGTGAGCTTGTGAACATTTCAGCGAGCTCTGATTCTTGAGACATGGCTTCACCTGAGTGTCGACGTCATTCATCATGTCGTGCTAAAGCATACGCTTTGACGAAGGCGACCAGACGGATCTGAGCTTTCATAATCTCCGTCATCGCGGAAAGACCAGGCAACAAGAGTAGCCTCCGTCCAAGGTTCGCTTTCTTCTTTCCATCAGAAGTTTCGGAGTCCATTTATAGGTTATTTACATACATCTTGTTTATTCTGGTCTGATATTTTGTGTGTGGGCATGTATATATGGCTGTAGATTATGTTAAATTTGTTCCCTGCTTTGTCATCGGCATAGTATAAAAAATACTTGTGTTGAAGAGAGATTTTTAAATAACAATCGTTTGATGTTTATTTAAAGTCGATAACGCTTGACCAAGTTAATAATATACATAAACGGGTTCTCGTTGAACGGTTGTTATTCTTGTCGTTGAATTTTACTTACAGGCAATAAAAAGAGAATATACTCAAGCGCAGTCTTTTACTTGATAAAAAAAAATCTCGGTTACAACAAAGTAACACGCCAGAGCGGCTTGGGGAGAGAAGGGAGGCTTGAAACCCGTGATCTACATAGTACCTGTATATACTCATCAAGCTTTCAACGTCGCGCTCCAAAACTCGACGATCTACTTTGTCGATTGTATAAACGTGAGCGATCTCACAGGCATTTTGTTGACAGAGTTTGAGTGAAGTTTAAATGAGCTGTTATCGGGTGGGGGGAGAGGTTTAAGAATAAAAGCAATACACAACGTTGACACGCTATAAACAAAAAAACTTAAATCAAACACATGTGTATGTTATGTATAGGTATACATCATAAAAGTTCAAAGTACAGCGTCAGCCTTTTGGTTTTTGATTCAACCAGCACTCATCTGTATCAACTTCATTTGCACCATATTGCATAATATATATAAGCAGGTGTATTGCAATGAAACATTTAATCAGGTACGTATATCATAATAATAGTTCGACAAATACGAGAAACTCGTATCTCATTTGGTCATTTGCATTACCATTAGGTACATTACCCTCGTCATGGTCATAATTTCCATTTCTGATGGAGAAACGCACGGTCCATGACGATAGGGTCCTGTCATACGGATGCATACAAGTATAGATTTTTTGGTTGAATCCCAAGGTCGGTGGCATAGTAGTGCTGTGCAGATGTGAAAATTCATAGGCTTATCAATCTACCTGGACATCGTATTTATGGGGCTGCGTCGTGCAGGTATGTTTTACATTGAAATTTCTATATAAATTTGTCTCTTTTATTTCATCGTCTTTAAGAAAACGAAATATCCGAAATCAGCGCATAAAAATTTTTTAAAAAGTTACGAGGAGTTCATCACAGGTAAAAAAAGGCTAATCTGTAGTTGGCGATCTACAATAGGTGTATAGATCTAAAGATTTGTCCCGTAGCGTAATTGGACTTTATGACGGCCTTTTTCTAGAAGAGTTTCCGATCGCGCTAGGCCGGTCAAGATATTAATAATCGAAGTTTAAGCAAGAACACTGGCCGTAACCTTTCTACTTTGGCCCCCTTGGGTATACAGCAGGAGATGGGGGTTGCGAGGCGATAAATTACAGGGACGATAAATCGTACTTCCTAAAAGATAGCGTGATAAATCATAGAAACGCTTAACAATTTAATTGTTGGGCTTCTATAACTTAATATCGCCGGGCTTCGTTTGCACGCTCGCAGCTCTCTGTGTCCAGTCGTGCAGCCCAAGGGAAAAAAAATCATGGAAGTGAGCGATGAAGACAAGCGTGCATAGGCTGTGCGTGATGCAGGAAGAGCTTAACGAATTTTAATGAAATACTATTGCGGATTGACATGTGCTCATGCGAGTGCTGTCGTCTAGTACAGTTGAGACGTATGGATGTCGCTTCGAGAAGTTGATGGAAAAGTTTTTCAAGCGCATCAGCGACTATTTGCTACCGGATACACCTATTTGAGACTTTGCAAGATCTTCATTAACTTGGTTTGTATATCACTTGGTTGGGCGCAAGGTATCATCATCATCGCAAAAAAATTATGACGCTCGTTCAAAGTATTCATGAAAAAATCCAAAAATCTCAATGATGGCTTTTCCGTGATTCTCAAATGAATCCTCAGGCCCGTGAATCGCACACATCCGGGTGGATGGATTGGAAATTTCAATCATCCAATTCGCGCCATCCCTCAAGGCTACGTGCCTCGTTACTAACTGGATTTTTCCTTCAGCTTCGCTTAAAAGGATTTCGAAAAACGCAACGACATCGGCTTAAAATCTCACACCGCGCACTCGCGCTCCCCAACGTATAAATGTACCAGCGATAAAAGTTGCCTCTTCATTTAACAGCGCCGCGCAGCCATACACACACGCGCCCATACATACATATTACGTGCAGCGGGTAGCGGTGACGCACAGCGGAATGCCTCCGGATACTATTTTATATGTGGAATAGGTATACGTATATATAATGTTAAACCCATTCGCGCGCATACGTATGATACACAAATGTATACACACCTGATAGGCTGTTATGTGTGCAATGCTCGCCAGAGAGCCTATACCTATAATGCGCTAACCGCGACGCTATAGCCGATGACCGCTCGATTAGTCATTGCATGTATAGGTACCATATACACTGTGTGCCGCGCTGCTGCCAGGGCTCTCGCGTGCGGATTAATCGCTGCGAATTAATTTGCGCTTTGCCGAGGGATGCGGCGGAAGGGGGGATTTGTTTCTGGTAGGTTGTCGCTAGGGGATGTGGATTGCGCCGAGATCAAGTTAATGTTCTTTTAAATACTTTTTTTTTGCCATTTGTTGTAAGATTTGTCGATATTATTCGTGCATTCAATCGAGCTGCGTGAATTTTCTTTCACACCGAATGTATTAAAATATAAACGATGGTGACAATGAACCCAATGCACACTGTTGTTTCAGAGTCTTGGTCTTTGGGCCGAGGATTAACATTGCAAACGGAGCAAATAGCCAATGTCGATTCGTTAAAATTTCGAATAGCTGCATTTACTGCACGTACACAACCGGTGAAACCAAGGGGGAAGAGGGAGAAAAGACTGCAGAGGAAAATAAACGTCGACGACATCATAACTATCTATAGGTACGCTCTCCTCCTATTTTTTTATTTTTTTTTTTTTGAACACGCGAGAGAGAGAGAGTGCCCCCCTCCCCCAATGACGTCACGCGCGTATTGCTCTCTCTGCCGTTGCAGCCGCCGCGGTCACCTACCTTCCCTCTCGCGTCTCGTTTTGTTTCTTTTTCCGCCGCTGCTTCTTCTCTCCTTCACAGCGTCTTTTCTCGGCGCGTTTCTTTTCCTCTCTTTTTTTTTTTCAGCCAACGATTTTTGACCCCGCGGTCGAATGATACTCCTCCGAGGGAACGAACGGCTCGCTCGAGATAAGGAGTGAGTTATGTTCCGCGCGGCTCGATCGCCTTGCTACTTTTTTCCATTTACCTTTACCTACATAAACACAAACACACACACTCGCTCCGACGAACAAAAGGTTTTTAACCCCCCCCCCCCGCGTGCAGCGGTTTGTTTCAATATTTTCCGTTTGGTGTGCTCAATCGTCCGCTTTGTTTTCATTAATTAGCTTGTAGCCATGCACCAATGGCCCAACTTCAAGCACCTCTTTCGTCAAAACAAAACGAAATCTTGTTACTCGCTCCACGTCTTTTCCCCCCCCCCCCTCACCTGCAGATGCAGAGGTTCAATCGAGAGGCCTCTCCTCTCCTTCTCTCCCAAATGCATTATGCACGAATTCGATCGTTTCGTACGGGGGAAATGAAAAAAAAAAGGGTAAAACCCGCAAACAAGCTTCGCGCATTATTATTACACGCAATAGCGAAAAGCAGCCCCGCGCCTCAGTTTCACGCACACGCGTATAGTCATATTTTCGATCGCAAGTACACACGTACGCTCGAGCGAGGATAAGTAGGCACATATGTATATATATATACATATATATATTGACTATTGCACTCGCTCAAGATCGAGAGAGTAAGAATGCCACGGCTTCCTCTCGGATGCGTATTTTTAGCGAGGGCAACCGGTTGGCCTGCACCACACCGCCACCGATCATTGTCGTATGCGCGGTTCTCTCGTGCGAACCCGGAGAACACGCGCTCTCTCTCTCTCTCTCTCTAGCTCGAACCCTCGCGGTTTGTTATTGGGTGTACCACGCGCGAGGTCGTCGGTGCTTTTTCTTTCCCCACGGCGGCCGCTGCACCTATATAATATGTGCCCGGCAAATGTGGATCTGTCGAGGGAATCGAAGAAAAAGAAGAACCGAGTGTACACAGGGGGAGATTCCTTATTTTGTTCATGAGAAATTGTTGATCGGAGCTATATGTACGTGTATAATGTATAGGAGGAGTGGGGAGGAGATGCGGACAACATGGGAATACTGGAAACGAATGAGCACCGACGCACACGCGGGTACCGATTTCTTGCCGATGTTTCGGAAAAATTGAGAAAAATAATATTCGTTGCTGTGTTTTGATTAATTCTTTACGTTAGATACAAACTGCAAGATTATCAATGTATACACCCGATGGCACAATGAGTGTATTTATATACACATGAAGCGTTCAAAAGTTTACTTTACTGTAACTCGAGCTTGTACCCGACCCTGAATCCCAGTCCCTTCGTTCCCATACCTTTGCAAGGTCGGACGGCATAGAATACCTTTAGCTCGAAATCTATAAATAGACCCTGTCCGTATATGTACGTGCGGCCCATTGGGTCGGACTTTTCCTTTTTCTTATTACTATTTTCTTATTGTGCGTGTATTCGAGCCGTGCACCCTCTCCCGGTCCCCCGAGTCCCGTGTAATAAAGATATGAACGCCAGCCGTGCCTTTTCTTTGTTTCTGGTTTGGGCCCAAAAGTTCTCGCACAAACAGGTCGAGCGGTTGGAACCGATGTCACTCAAAACGCTTCGACAGACTACGGGATCTTGTAAAATTGCAATTACGCGCCTTCCAAGAGAGAGAGAGAGAGAGAGAGAGAGTTGACGCACGGGCAGTATTCCCAAAGCCGTAAAATAAATAAGGGGATAACTCGGCTCTTACTGCCAAAAATTTATACACGCACTTTGGAAATCAGCGCTACGCAGCACATATACATGTATACGTAGGAGATTTTTGACGATTTCAAAAGTTAGCAGGTGAGCAATTCTCCGTGGGCACGGGTTTTCTCCGAAGTGGGAATAATTGAAATTTCGCACTCGCCACGGTTTCATTCGACGTTTCGACGACTCCGCTACACCGTGTATACTTGCGACGCGCCGTTCGTGTATATTCGTAACCTGTTATTACACCCATAAGTATCTTAGCCGAAGTTTCTATAGAAAGTCGAGGTCTGATTTGTTTTTTGTTTTTTTTTGTTTTTTTTGTTTTTTTTTTTTTTTGCTGACAAACGATAATTGTTATTCCTTGAAATGTTAACCCACTTTTTGATGAAATAAATTGTTTGTCCACTCGATACTTTTGAAGAAGATTGTACGATTTTTGTCGGATTTAACGAGCAAAAGGGCTGGTGCATTTCCTCGTGCGCTAATTTCGAGCCAAAGGGGTCGTTGCACCGCAATTATTTTCGTCACTTTATGTATGGGTCGCAATCGCGACGGTCGATAAATCGATGAAACATCCAATTCCCGCGCAAATTGAATTACTACCTCGTTCTCGTCGATGCTAAAGTGGGAGGGGGTGCGTTTTCACCCGCACGAGATTGCTGGAGACGCACAACTCGACAAATAAGAGGCTCTTGTTATAATAGTATACTTGTTAGTATAGCCCCACGTCTATCACATCCATATAAGATTATTGTTTTGCCATGCCCATCGATCCCCCTGTTCTTTATTGTGAACAAAAAAAAAATACTGTTGCCGTTGTTGGGCATAATTGACACCGAAACAGCGACGTTTCGGGCCCAGCCATATTTAACGAAAAATCGAGAACCACATTCCCCGTGCACGTGAATGGCATGTGTATACAAATCGGTCAAATGTGTTGAATAAGAAAATAAGAAGAAAAGAGGAGAAAAAATTCGTGAACAATGAGTTTTTTGACAATAAACCTGTACACGAAACGAAAAAAGAAAAAAGTTAAGCGAACCGGCAACGGCTGCACGCGAAACGAAAGGAAAACTGCGCACTGTCTCGGGTCGCTTCGACCGGCTAATAAATCAATTAGCTGTCAGTATAATGCACGCGTCGGTGGCAGACAGGCTATATATACGCTCGATCGCTCGCTGACTCCCCCCAAGCCGACGAGAAGAAATTTTGGAAAACCACCACGCGTCCAAGTATATATTCACGGGCCTTTCCGATTGCTCGAAAACTTTGCTCACCGCTTGGAAAAGGTGGCCCAGATTTCCATTGTACGTACCTACGAGCTACGGGCCCAATGTCCTGATCGGAATAAGAAGGAGGGTTGTACTACGGCTCAAGGGCATCCAGAGGGTCTGACATTTTTTGGTTTTGGCTTGAAGAAAAAAAAAAAAAAAAAAAAAAAAAAAAAAAAATCAAAGAGGGCCTCTATCATTTTCTCGGGCAAGAACGTCTGGCTCCTTGTTTCAATCTCGTTGAAAAGATGATCGCTGCCTGAAAAAGGATACGAAAAAAAAAAAAAAAAAAAAAAAAAAGAAAAAAAAAGAAAGAAAAGAAGAGAACAGAAGAGCGATGCTTGGCAGGGAGATGGAGAAAAGAGGAGAAGAAATCGGAGTGTGTAAGCAAGAGGCTGCGTGCAACACACGAAAAATGGACTCGCGTATGGAGCTACTCGCATTTTATACGCACAAAAGGCCAGTTTTCGAAGAGAGAGAGAGAGAGAGAGAGAGAGAGAGTTGGAGGCTTTAATCGATCTCAAGAATCTGCCTATAATTGGCCAGCGGCGCAGACACGCTGCGCCCCGTGGAAGATTTCTCCGGTCCCCCCTGTACTCTCATCCCACCTATATAACGCCAACCGTATTTATACAGTGTGAAAGACAGTATACACACGCGTGTGCGTCTTGTCCCATCTGTCTCCCTCTCTTTTCACGAACCGAATATAATGCGAGCCAACTCCTTTAAACGTGTGTGTATATAATATAGTACACGTTATACGTGAGGTGAACATGCGCGCGTGCGACCGAACGGAAAGAAAAAAGAAAAAAAAAAGAGAGAATCGGTCGGCTTCGCACAAAAGGTGTTTCCTTCTGTGCTCTCTCTCTCTCTTTCCCTCCGGCTTCCTCCGAGTGTATGTACCTATGCGTTTACCCATACCCATACATGTGCCGTTGCTGCTCCTCCCGGATTAACATTATTCTCGTCTAACGCGGGCCCTGTCGGAGGAAAAAACAAAAAAAAAATTGGGACACCTCTTTTGCTCCAGTTTTTAGCTGATGCAACGCGGCTGGTTCACGGCGTCACTGATAAGCCCGTTGATTCGTCTTTCCCTGTACAGTATACATACCTACTTATTCGGTCGATGTCAATAACTCGATCTCCGATTGTTGTAGGTAAATAAACTGTGTGTGTGTATACCTGTATACTCGTGTCAAGCTAAACTACCGGTAAAACAGAGAAATCAAAGCTCGTAGGCTTAAATTGTTGTGTACACACGGTTTGTTTTAATCCAGTCTAACGAAACCCCGGGAATGAACCCCAGCCACCGCGTGTGTGTACAATGTGCGTGTATGTATGTAGGAATCGTTGTCAACTACTTGAAAGAGAAAAAGGTGTTTCGTCCCGAGAGCACGCCAGGACTCATCAGTAAGGCTGATGACGTGCTCCCTGCCTTAGACACAAGAGAGCTTGGCCACCTGGCGAGTAGAGCCTGAAGCGCGAGAGATGTGGGACGCCACATGTACACCGCATCCGAAATCCAGAGTCCCAAAAAGCTTCGCCCTCCCCTAATCCGATTACATCCGAAACGCAAACTCCCTCCTTTGGAAAGGAAAAAAGACAAAAACCCAAGATCTAAAAACAAACAGGTATATCCTGCAGCTCGAGTTACGCGCGCACACGCGTAATTTCACGAAAAATCGCTCGTATGGGCCTTATACCTGCAGCAGGAGGAGGGGGGAAAAAAAAAAACGAGGCCACGGGCGGTCGGACCTATATACTAATACCTATATTGGGGAGGGGGCGGAAGGTATGCACCAAACTCGAGCTATTATACACAGACGGATGGCCTTTTTCTTTTTCTCCCGATGCGTGGGCCCCATAGTCTCGTCCTACCCAGGCACACCCACTATACGTAGGCCCCTCTCTCTCTCTCTTTCTTTATTTATTTTTTCTTCGCGTGTCCCGGAGAAGGAACGATCGCACAATAAAATCGGCCGGAAGCCGACAACGGAAGCCCCGTGTATATATGCGTGTGTACAATACACGTGCGTGGCGGAGCTTTCGCTCCCGCTCTTCTTCTTCTTCGTCTTTTCTCTCGTGTACAGCGCGCTTCTTCTTCCCCCCCCCTCCCTCTCTCTCGCTCTGTGTATTCTGTCGGATGTGGAAGAGAAAGAGACGAGGCGGAGGGATGACCTTCTGTACAGTATATATTCTGCATTATGCCCGCGAAACGAGGGAAAAGTCGGCCGGGGGGGATATTTCTGTGCCCCCAGAGGGGGGGTCGTGGAAATTATTTTTACGCAAAACACTGTACTTTTTTAATATCTCTCTAGCCGGATTAGTCAAAGATTTTTTGATAGAGTCGACTTCATTGTCAGGTATATGGTACACAATTTGAGGAATCTATAATAAACGTCGGAATGGATGCGCATTTCCAGGCAAAAAACAAAAAAAAAAAAAAAAAAAAAAAAAAAACCCACCGGACGACGTGATTTAAGGCCTTCGTTCTTGGAACGAGTGCGCGCTCGGGCTCATTTTTAGGCATTAATTACGAAACTATGTTCCCCGAAACCGTCCGCAACAGAGGGTCTCTGTAATTACGCTTTATCGATCTGTCTGACAAATAATTTCGTGACACCCGGAGAAAGGAAAGAAAAAAAAAAAAAAGAAAACGTAGGCATAGGTACCCCGAGAAAAAAAAAAGAGAGAGCAAGCAATTTCTCACGAGCAGGCCCCCCTTTAATCCCTCGTGCGGAGCGTGAAACAAAGTTATCTCCGAGTCGGTCGACTCGGCGATTTAACTACCCTCGCGAAATCGAAAATCGACGGCTGGAGAGAAACGCGGAGCTTTCACGCTCCCAAAATCATCCTCCAAATGCCTTACGTCAATACACATTTTATATACAAGTATATAACGTGGTCCATGGCGTCGACAGTTGGCAGCCGGCACGGAGGTATACAGGGAGTGCAGCGAGAGAGGGACGGCTCAAAAGTGTGTATACCAGCCGGTCCAGGTATAGCAGGGGCAATGCTATTTCGGTGATCGATGACAGGTCCCTTATTTCCTTACCGTCTACTTGTGACGTACAGACGGCTATTGGTCTTTTTCTCCACTTCTCGTGTGGCCAAGGACAACGAAAAATATTCATCCAAACGACCGAGAAGTAGCGAAAATCTCTATACATACAGGATCCAACGTCTTTCATACATGTACAACACGTGCACGTGTGTGTATGGGGACGAACAGATGTCGTTCTCTCGGCTCTTGCATGATGATGGTGACGAAGAGGGGCTACTGGTGTGTGGAGCGCGTTCGACTTTTGCCGCGCTTTTCGATAAATTGTACTTATTATACCACGTACCGTTTTCGGCTCGAGGGCAGGGTTAGCGGTGGAGGGTGATTAGTCCCTTTTGTCCCGAAAAAGCAAGGACCCATGCGTCTCGAGTTGGTGATACCGGACAGCTGCCGTTTGGGCTCGGGAATTTTTACGGCTGCATGTCCTTGTAGCGCGTCACGGTACGTATGTTGGAAAGGAAAATTTTTTTTTTTTCGATTCTATTGACCTGATCACGGTAGTGAATTTTTTTTATTGTTTTTATCTACCGTATAGTGTGGACGTAGAGTCGTGTGGTTAATCAGCTTGGATGAAAAAATTCCAAGAAATGTGCGTTCACTTATACCTATAAGCTTGTAAAAATATTTGTAGGTACTTTGTCCAAATAAAAAAAAAAAAAAAAAAATGTTCCCTCAAACAAAACCGGGTTGTATACTCGCATAGGCGCCTCATTCTGTCGTGCGACTTTTCACGTAAATTTGAAAAGACGGCAAAGCTCTTTTGCATACATAATCCAAGGGGGAGGCGAAAGAGAAACAAAAGAGCGACAGGATGCTTTTACCGAAAAATGCCTACTCGGAAGACGCCCCCTTTTTTCGGTGTGGACCTCCAAATCTTTTTTTTTTTTTTCCCTCCCCCTCGTCTTCGCCTCCAGATCTCGTCACCGCTGCGAGAGCGCATCTGCTCACGAAAAAATGCAAGAAAAAGCGGTAGGAAAAATCTACACTGTATTACGAGGCAGTGGTCGAGTCGATCAGTCGAGTTTTTATGGAATCGGTGTGTATAGGGGCACAGGTATACGGACCCTCGTGGCTCTGAAAACAAGATTTTCACTTTCGGCGAATCATCCTTCAAGAGCCTTCGGATTTTCACCGGAAAACCCTCGGCTCCCGAATCGTTGAAAGTACCTACAAAACAGGTCTTCGAGTCGTGGGCCATTTACGACTTTGTACATTATACGAATTGCCATAAGCGGCAAAAATAATACAATAAATCACCCAAAGCACCATAAAGTTACGTTGAAAGTTGAGAAAGAAAAAAAAAAAAGAGCCACGGGTATTTAGATGCAAAAAAAATATCTCCCCACGACACCGAATCGCCACCTCGTTAATATAGAGCAAACAGAACGAAAGGAATCGCTTTGGTCCTTTTTTTTTTTCCTTCCGAAAGGCAAAAGTCATCTCCGAAAAATGGTACACCCGAACGCAGATGTACTGCACCTCGTAGACGCGTAAATCACAAAGCGCCCAATATCAGAGAGCAGAAGCAAAAAGAAAAAAAAAAGCCACCAAACTCTCGCTGGCGCGAATAAGTATATAATGAAAGGCCGCTACGCTGTAAATCACTCGGTTCTACAGCCCCCATATAGGCGCATGTACGAATACGCAGCGCGACGTCTATATACGTAAAAACGAAATATAAAAGCCGACGACTGGGAATGGAAAAATACAAAAAAAAAAAAAAAAAAAAAGAAAAAAAAAAAGTAATACTCCCTCGATTCTCCATAATATCCGATGTACGCAAAACACGTGTGTATGTAAAAGACGCGTGTATATATATATACACGCACGTGAACACTTTTTACGCTCTCCCGCGCAAATACAAGGCGCAGCCGCGGAGATTTAAAAGCGTACATGGCGTCACGACCGCCTCTTCACCCCTAGGCCATACATCCCCCATCAGCGCCTCGTGCACACGTATCGTAACGTTCGTTGCGAAAGAGGGTGAGTTTTACGGTGCACACGCACACGTACAATGCGTGCACTGGTACCGTTCCTTTTTTTTCCAGGGGGGAAGGTTTTTATTTCGATTACGAAACGGTTCTCCCTTTCACCGAGCCGAGCTTGCACTTTTGTACGTGCGCGCGTGAGTGTGTGCGACCCTACGTATATGGGGTGGCAATATGCCCATTCGGGCGTGGATTACCTGTACGCCGCGTGGAAATTCACTCTTGTATGGAGTAAAACGTATATTAGAACATTAGAATTTAAGGAGGTGCCCTTTACATCGGACAGCCTTTGGGGTGGAAAAGACAAAATTAATTAAGGCGACTGGTGATTACTATAACTCCGTTGTCCTATATTCTTCCCTCTTTTTTTATATGGTAATACGATTTGACGTGTAAGGTGAATTTAATTAATTCAGAGTGGTCTCGTGAAACATATGGTCGTACAATATTGCATAGCTTTCACAACCAGCGTATGTAGATACGATAAAAATCGATTGGATGGCTTTCGCGGTCTTGTTATTTTTAAATTTTATAACAACGTGCGTCTGTATACCCTCCAAATCGTAGGCAAAAGAAGAAATCAAATTGATTTATTCAAAAAATGATTATGAATATCCATCATGACCGAGCGTAGCGTAAAACTGCCTAATTGCAGGAGCTTCCTCTTGCATTTGGGGAAGCCATGCGTGGCTTGTTCTCTGCCTCTGCAGTTACAAACGAGAGAGAAAGAGAGAGATAAGCCTCGATCCTTTGGCTTCTTTCCCAGCCCTCTGGCAGCCGCTCACTTTCGGAAACTGAGAAGGAAAAAACCACAGGAACAACGAGATCGAGATCGAGGGAACGTTGCGGAGGAAGAGGGATGAAAAAAAAGGAGGAAAGGTGCGTGGCACTCGAAAAAATTGCCATCACGAAAATAATGTGTATATATCCCGCTTTCTTTTCGGAGCCCTTTTAGTACATATTATATATATTATAAGCTTAAGCCATGGGGCCATGCATTTCTCAAACGTCGTCGCGTGCGCCTCTCATCACGGGACATTAAAAATACAAGTAAGTGTATAGATATGTACAAGCATCACAAGGGGAGCGAGGAAGAAAGATCGCGTCGGGTTGACAATGGGGGCCCAAAGCCAGCCAGCAGTTCTTTTCTCTGTGCATGTATACTCGAGGAGGGAAACAGCTGTTGGCCAACACGACCCCAGGGCTCGGGAATCATTTGTACGTATGTGTGCGTGTGTGCGAAGACAAGAGGGTGGCAGGCATTGAGGGAAGAAGAAGCGGAGAGAGGGACGGAAAAAAAAGAGGTTACCACCTGGCGCAGAGGTGAGAGACAAGAGAGACCCCGTATAGTCCGTATATACGCATTTCACGTGAATATATATAACATATTAAACATGTATCTTGGTAGGGCTGGCGTACGCGAGTAATCACACAAAAAAATGTACGTTGTATATTGCTTATTACCATAAAAGTATGCTATAAATTAGCTGGTAAATGGTAGGAAATTTTTTTTTTTAAATGCCATCTTTCGTTGCAATGTTGTTTATTAGATGCTGCTTGGAGATCATAATGCATGCGAGATGAGCTTTTAACTGAAACGTCTGTAGGTCAAAAGTGCTACATGTCACTAAAATTTGTCGTTTGAGTTTTCGTTAAAGTTGACCAAATCAGATGAAATTTGACATATAATTCATAATTTTTGTCCTTGAGGTTACTTTTTCTCTCTAAAAATAATACATAAATCGCATAAAAAGCTCACTTGATGATGTTTTACTGGGTACTTCTAAAAAAAATCTAAAATCGACTGAAGTAAAATTTTTCTTCCATTTCCAGTAAAATTTCTGTAATCGTTAATTGCTTCCACATATAGTTTAATGTGATAAATTGAAAAAAGAAAAAAAAAAAAAAAAAAACAGAAAAATAGTGGAAAGTTGTTTTAATTTCATCGTACGAGACTAGTTCCAAAAGGCGAACGAAAAAACTCGAGCTAAATTTCCTTTAGAACTCTGCGATGGATTATTTTTTTTGTAGAACCCCTCGTATGTATACATACTTAGACCGATCCCGTTCAGTTATACCTGAAACCGTCCAAGTACGCTTCACTGCTGCTGCCTGAGTTCCTCCCTTTCTCCATACATAGCGCCTATATATATATATGTACAAGGGGCTGAGTTTCAGACCTCGAACGCCTCGGTTCTTTTGTAATGCCAACCACCACCGCTTCTGCTGCTACTTTTTACTGGTGGTGTATATATATAAGGTGCCTATATTCACGATATACCTGGATGACTGGTGTGCTGTTGCTATGTGTTGCACGTATCGGTACCTCATGCAGGGGATGGAGCACCGAAGTTTTCGAAAAGCAGAGCTGGTGCTGCTCACATGATGCTCCCGCCGTGTGCGACGAACTCTTTTGGGAATCATACCTTTCAAAAGACACCATACGATGTGTCTTCCGTATTGTGTACCTCGTTTTACTACCACAAACTTGTCACTCTACATGTATACGCGTTTTATTCGTCAGATTTTTCTCTAAACCTACATCATACGTATATAACATACATATGTGCACGTGAATAAGGCGATGGTGATTTTTATGAATCACGTAAGATATACCACCTCGTCGGCTTCTCGCGTCTCTTTTTATAAAATATATACACTCGAGTTACACTTCATACGTTTATAATCCTCACTTCTCTTTTTCCATACCTTCTGTCTGTAAGATTGTAACGTATATTCAGAAAATCTATTGCGCCCTCGAGTTGATCCTGTTTCTCCTTTCTTTCCTTTGCTCGCAACACAAAGCTTCCCTCTCGCTCTCTCCTCTTTGACATTTTTTTTTCTTTTCTCTTTTTGCCTCGTACATGTATTGCGTACGAAGATTTTTTTTTCTCTTAGAAAGGGGTGAGACTTGCAAATCAGTTTGATTTTCATGCAAATCGCGGATTTTACCTTTAGGTGGTGAGAAAACATTGGGCGTCGCAGTTGGCGAGAGGAGTTAGTTGGCGCGTGCGACGAGAAGTTATTGGCTCTTTGGTTTTCATAATATGTTATACTGTTTGATTAGCGTGTTGGAGTTATCTGCTATCAAATTGTAACTATCGTTTTGTTGTAGAGTTTTGATATTTTCAAACGAGTCATCTCGTGTTTTTAGCTTAAAGTCGATCGTTGAAGAATTTTGTAATTATGATTTTTAGTTCAAAAACGATATTTTCTGTCATCTTAAATAGAGGGTATATAATATATATATATCTACTTGTGTGTGATTCGAGCGTTTCAAGTACCTATTTACCAGTAATAAATGCATGATGCCGGTGACATATTATTTTACTCATAGTACATAGGCTTATACATTTTACAGCTTATTTGGAAAAACAGCGGTTTTGATAATTACCCAGAGAGACGAACGAAAATATGCTGGAAAGAAGAGATCCGCACTTAATCTTTTCTTATCTCTGGTGCTAATAAAATTTTCCCGTGAGTCACTGGACAATGAAACGGTCTTAAAGTGAAAGTGATTTTTCCAAATATTTATTGAGAAACATTCCACATTCAGAAACAAATGCAAAAGCACGTGTTTTCAATAAATAGTTGTCTAAATTAAAAAAACGTCAAATACAATTGACAATAAATATAAAATCGCTGTATAAGAAGGAATGCCCATCGAATGAAGTATATCTCCAACACCATACAAGTACACAAATGTACTATGTTCTGGCTGGCTAACTTGAAATACATTTGTCGTTTCCCTTTCGCGCTCCCCTCGTTTCTGACCCCACACATATTTTCGTACCTTACCCGTACACATACATACACACGCTCTTTTTCCTGCACGCATTTCCTTCAAGGTCTATATATCTACTTACTCGACCAGTGTATATATATATGTATAAAGTGTAGCTCGCGAGACTCTTTAGCTTCTCTCTGCTTGTACATAAGTATATACAGACGCATTATGTATATTGTGTAAATAGCGAGCAGCTGTCGTGTGCACGAGAGGTGTGTGGCTACAACGTAACGAGATTGATGCTTTTACAAAAAAAACTCTACGAATGCGCCAAAGTCGTACGACTGACAGCTGCGTGGCGTGAAGCCGGCTCTTTCGATTGGCGCCCCTCCCCGTTCCTTTGGGCATACTAATTAGTCGGTCTGCTGCGATCGATTGTGTCAGATCGGGTTTTTAGCTTTATGAAATTCGGAAAAACCAACGCTGAAATTTATTTTGTGTTTTAAGAAGTATGTGGCAATAATAAATTACCACCTGGACATAAGGTCAAAAAATCCATTGAAAGAGATGACATCAAAAATTTATAACTTTAAAACATAATGTTTCACAGATTGGGCACTTTGCTTTGTGGTCCCTACTCGTGGGTATGTAACAGTGTTGCATTCACTGAAGAGAGATATACTAGTATCATATAATTAATTAAGTTATATTCTAGTGTTATCAATTGAAAAATTTAAAAATATTTATATTAAAGACCCACGTAAACACTTTTTCATAATCTGGGTTTGTGAAAGTTATGTTGAAAATCAATACGCAAATATTTCTATGTACAAATGTTTATTGAAACGAACACAATAATCTCGCAAAGATCCAACAGTCATTGATCACATTTTTCGTGTTAAAGTAAAATACACATTTCAACCGATACGTCTTTTATCATTTACATGTATCAATAATAAGGAATCCCGCGTTTATAAATACATATAGTTTTGTATTTTCAGTCTTTGCAAGCGTACGAATGATATTCATCCTCGTGAACCTCGCAATAGATATTTTATTACTCCCTAAATCGGAATCTTAATACTATGTACATTTATCATACTGCTAATCTCACAAAACATTTACATTTAATATTTTATACAATTATGTGTGCTTAAATGTGAGAGCTGAATACAATAGTTTATAAAAAAACTGCGTGCATTCGAAGTTTTTTCGGTAAAAAAAAAAGTTTATTATAAAATCGGTGAATTTACTTACACTTGCGCGCTTAACGTCTAGTTAATAAAAGTATGTATATCGAAATATCGGTAGTATCTAGTTAAATGAACAGCAACCAAATAAGTTAAATCGATGCATATGTTGCACGTATCACTTCTTGCAGTTTTTTTCTAGCTGCAATAACTCGTTCTTCTTGTCGCTTGATGTCATCATCCGTAATTGTCACGGCCTAAAAAAATGTATTCACAAGTAAACAATTTGTCTTTCTATTTCTGATTTTTAGTACTGATTGTAGAAATCTCAGTAACTTGTTATAAATCAAAGTAAAAAAAAAAAAAAAAATGCTCCAAGAATTGTAATTGTTAAATTCTACTTACTATTTGCCCCTAACTTATTTAGTACAAAAAATAAATGAATTACCTGAACAAGTGGCTGTTCAGGGTTCAAAAAGACACCGGGGTTCTTTTCGAGAGCTGTTTTCGATCCAGTTTGTCCAGTGACTGGTTGTGTTGACACGTGCAAAGCCGTTGCGATACTCTGTAACACTGTCTCATCACGTATGTAGGGCCCTACTGGTTTTGTTATCTTTGGCAGATCCATCCCACTCAATTCATAGCCGTCTGGGTCACATGCTCGCAAACCCTCCAGTCGCTTTTCCCAAAAAAGCTGCAAATAAAAAAAGAATGTTAACAAATTAACAGATTTGGAATAAAAACTTCAAAATAATTAGTGTACTGCTGTTAGTTGATGATTAAATTGTTAGTTGTTATGGTGGTATGTATTGAATACGTAGAATTACCTGTTTAGGCTTTTCTTTGGAATTGTATTTGCTCTCTATTCTATTGGCACCTTCCTAAATAAATGATGAATTCGTGCATAAAACAAAATCATATGTAAAAAGAAAGAAACATGAGTAAAAAGGATCTTTATAAAAAAATTATCGTTTTCTTCTTATTAACAATGTATCTTATGAATGACAAAAAAGATATTGATGTATTTACAAAATGTTGAAAAAATAAAATAACTAGTTACTCAATGGAAGTATAATTCTAAATGGAATCTTAAATTTTTTGACGTAACATAAGCATATAACGTTCATATGATTGACTAGTATCTTTTGTTGTTCTTCTAAAAAATTTTTAATACACATGTCTGTCTCTTACCTGCTTTGGTTTTTCTTGGTTCCCATGTTTTATTTCTTTCACTTTTCCATCCAATATTTTGTATATTGTCACTGGCTGTTTGAAAATTGATGCTGTCTGTCTGATGGGAGGAACAAGTGAAGCATCATTTCTGACCCCTCGACTAAAAATTTATTTATGATTAGTGTTTAGTCAATCATCTGATTTGTGTATTAAATATAATTCATCAATTTTTATAGCTAACAATTGATGTTTGTAAACATCACCAGCCAACAACACCACAAACTTGTCACACTTGTAAACATGATTGTTTACATTGTAAAAAATGCATTATACACATTTTGTTTAGTTATTACCTGTAATAAAACACATCCACTTTTCCCGAGGACGGTAATTGTGGTTGATTTTTGCGTGGCAAGTGTTGCTGCTCGTCGCGCGTCGACCAGTTTTGTGGCAAGGCAGACGTCGGGTACTTCTTCTTCTCCACTGACATGTTCATTTTGGCGATGTTTTATGTCAAGCTGGCCAATGTTTATAATAAAAACGTCGTCAAATCGCTGAACACGTGTAAAAATCGAGACGAAACTGACAGGGTCACGAAGAACCGGAGCCGTCAATCGCCATGTTCGATCCGAGGACGCTATCAATATGGCGGTGTGTGTGGTGTGTGTTGGCACGTGGTTTCGGAGACCCGCTGTAGACAGCAGCACCTATCGCGGTGTATCTTAGTGGCGGGAAATTTTGAATTCCCACATTCTTCTTTCGTGGGTAAATGCGCTCTGTTGTACTAACGTCTTTATTCATGGATTATTTTAAAATCAAATGAATTATTTGTTGAATTGGCAGGTAATTTTGATCGCTTAAATGAGTATAAGAAAATCATGTGCTTAGGATTCATTCACATAAGTAAAAAATAAAAAATAATCTATAATAAATTATTTCCTGAGATATTAATATGTGATTGATTGTAATTGATTGTAGTAGCTCAGAATATACTTATGCATTTATTTATTCATTTATTATGATATGAATGAGAGGAAGGATTGGATATTAATCGAGAATGTTGGAGAGTCAAAGAAATAAGACTGTATAAATTTTATATATATATTTATATATATGTACGATCATACATCCACATATACATAAATGAGTAAGCCGACACATCTATGCATACGTACATGTATACAATTTAATTGCCAAAAAGAAAACAATTTTCGCGTAACTATAGGAACAACATGGACAGTGTGCTTGGAAAATGATTTTTTTTTTTTTTCTTTTTTTTACTAAAAAAATCAAATGAACGAAAAAACAGCTTCGAGAATCGCTCTACGGTATAGGGACAAGGTGTTTAAAAACAGTTCAATTTGCCACGCTAATTATAAAAGGATGTTACAATGATACAGCTTAAATTGTATACGAAATAACACAAAGGATTTTTTTTTTGTAGTATTATTGTATAGGTGACAATTAAAAAGATGCGGTTCAGAGTGAGTCTACAATCATAATAATAACGATAATCGTTTCGTAGATTTATGGATGCTGCATTCATACCCCTATTCACCGGTCAGTTTTGTATATACTTTTTTTTTTTTTTTTTTTTTTTTTTTTTTTTTTTTTTTTTTTTTTTCTTGCAATTATTATTTACTTTAATCCCCTGTTTTATACTGTAAAAGAATATCGATTTGTACAGTTGTTTCATTAGTGGTTAATAAAATCTATTGAGTCTTGTTGAAGTATAATAGTCGTTTTTCATCTATTGGTCTATTCATCGGAGGCTGTGATCGTCCAAAGCCACTCGTCTTTTGTTTTGTGTTCATTTATTCGTTCGTTTAAAAGTCACCCACGCACATCACTTTAAATAAGCTCTTTGATGTTTACCATCATCGGTAAGTATGTATATATGTTTTCAGTAAATAAACAATCCATTTTTATTAATAGTCAATAAAGTAAGGCAGGGGCTTTGAGACAATCACAGCCTTTTTTGCGATTAATAATTTTTCACGTTAATGTATGTGGGTATGTCTTCCTGTAACAAAATATAAATTCATCTGCATAATGTTCTGACTCACAGCTGGCTTCGAACAATATTGCGCTATCTTATAAGAGGCCCTTTGGCTCGATTTGAGGCACTTCAAGGTCTTTTTGCTTTATCGAGGTAAACGACAATTTTTTTTTTTTTTTAATGGATTCTGATTTGGGATCATTGATTTAGTTTTACTAAATTATATTTTTCTTTGCATACAAGCCTTGTTTTGCCTCAAATGAGCCGTTACACGACGACCAGTCACAAAAATATTTCGCCCAATACCTCGCAGTGAGTGACGTTACATGATTTTTTAATTTTTTTTTCCTCATTTATTTCTTTCATCAAGTACATCATCAACATATTGTATTCTTGAGTATGTGTGAGTGTTTGTGTACGTGTGTGTTTGGGTGAACGTATGTATACGTGTGCATATATATATATCCCCGTGCACAGCCGCTGCATTGAGATACATCAAGGAATCGTCGATGTCGTGCGGCGAATACTCTATCGTTGATTTATGATCGTAGTACTTTTTTCCTTTTTTTTTTTTTTTTTCTTAAACTTCATTTGTTGTATTTATTGTTATTATTATTATTTTTTTTTTTAATCACCATGACGTAAGAAATTGTAAACGCACCGTAGCTTTATGCACTTACTTAAAGATTACTTTCACGTTATCTCTCAGCTGCCCCCTATATACTTAATTATTTTCAAACCCTTGCGGTGTAATTCGTATCGCAATGGCCTACATACATACACATATTTATATATATATACGAATAATTTAGAAGCGATGCGACTTTCACTGCTTGCAGGCGAGCTTTTCGTTTTTTGTATTTTTTTATTTTTGTTTTTGTTTTCTATTTTTTCGTGATCGTACGTCGTCTGTCTATTTCTCACTACTGCACGCAGGCATATATATCAGCAAAAATGTGTTTGTCACATTTATAATTAATATACACACTCGCGCGCAATATCATCGTGCACACTTTTATTTTTATTTTTTTTTTCAATTCGCACAATCGCAGCTAAAAATTAATTGAATCTATATTACAAAGTCAATATATTCATGTGTTTCGGTTGCGACACGAAAACTGCCGAAAGAAACAAATTTCTCTTTGACAAACCCAGTCGCTTACCCACTTTCTCGCTCTCTGTATCACATTATCACATCTCATGCACACTTTCTACTTACACAAGTACATAAGTTTATTATTTTTATACAATATTAAATAACTAAATGCCTACGATCTTTTGGAAAAATAAAAACTAATTCGAGCTGCTGGTCTCAAACGATGGCTACGTTGAAAAATGTTGAGAATTTCATCCACACATTTTTTTAAGTATTGATGAACAAAGTGAATTGTAAAAAAAAAAGTTAACGATTGAAATCAGTAAAAATATGAGCTCTAGAAACGAAAGTTCACTGCTGTACTAGAAAAAATATCTTCAAAACGCAATTCCCCTTATCGATATCATCGTACAACCCTCCCCGTGAAACATGGCATCATCGACGGCGTCTTCCTCCTTAGCACCGCTGATATTTTAGCATAAAAGTTTGGTACTCGAGACATTTGTTTTCCGTGGCCTCGTTCTTGCGCACAATGCCTCTTGATAAATATCTTAACAAGCTTAGCTTTTCTAAGTTTTATTTATATATGAACAAACGCGTCGGCGCTTCAGTATATCACTTCGTAGACGGTGGCCTTCTTGTCCCCGGATCCCGTGACGATGTACTTGTCGTCCGTCGAAATGTCACAGCTAAGCACCGACGAGGACTCCTTGGACTGCAACAAAACATGAAATTATTATTACTTTGATGCATAAAAGCGTTGTACCTTGAACGGATAAACGAGTGCTCACCTGGAATATCGAAGCACCGTAAGGCGTGCGCCAGGCGTTGAGCAAGTTGTCCTTGCCGGTCGAGACGAACCACTTGCCGCACGAGGCGAATCTCAACGAGAGCACGCAGGACTCGTGCAGGTGGAGCTGGTACTTGTCGGGCTTGCTGGCGTGGAGGACCTCCACGTTCGAGTTCTCCATACCCACGGCCAACCACTCGCCCGACGGACAATAGCCCAGGGAAAAGATCTGGGACGAAAAATCGTGCTGTTGGAGCTGCCTGCCCTCCCTCAGGTCCCAAGACCTGACCGTGTTGTCGAGGCCTCCCGTCCAAAGTTTGGAGCCATCCGCGGATATGTCGATGCACGAGGCGCCGTCCGTGTGTCCCTGGAACTGCCTGACCAGGGTCTGGTTGTGCAGGTCCCAGACCGCGATGTTCCCGTCGCTGCAGCAACTGAAGCAGACCTTCGAGTCTGGAGAAATGGCCAGGGCATAGCAAGCCGGTGCGGAGGACGTTAGCTCGGCCTTGATCCTCGGGGTTGGGCTGGCCAGGTCCCAGATGCTAAGATTACTGGCCTCGCCACCGACTATGAGGGTACGGCCGTCGGGCAGTAATTTGACCGAGCGGATGTAGTTGTCGCGCTGGAGGCAGTCGAGCTGCGAGACGGGCTTGGCTTGGCTGCTGCCCGCCTGGCTGATGTCCCAGACCTTGACGCAGCCCTTGCCACCCGTGTACACGTACTTGGTGGGGTTCGAGATGGTCACGGCGCACACGACCTCGCCGTGGGTCAGGGTGTTCAGTTGGCGCGCGTGGCGCGGTATGCCCGGCCCGATCAGGGCATCCGGCGGAAAGGGCACCGGCTGCATTTGCCCTTCGCTCGACACGTGGAAGCTGTAAGCTCTGGAAAGACAAAACGTGTTGTAGAAAAGAACCCCTGTGGCACAAAAAAAAGACACGTCTTCCCTTTTTTATTTTTATTTCATGATGTCGCCGTGAAACCCCGCCAACTCAACCACTGATGGCCTTTTTTTTGTCGTAAATAAATGAACAATGACAATGGCTGGTCACTTACGGTTTGCCTCCAGGAACGGCGAGCGGTCCGAGGGGCGCCCTCATGTTGCCGTGATGGTCGTAGAGCTGCTGGAGGGGCGGTCGAGCCGGGTAGCCATTTAGAGCGGCAGTCGGGTAGCCGAGCATGTCAACGTGTGGTCCGGCCGGAGGGTGATGGGGTGGCGGATAATGAGGCGGGTAGGGGCCGATCGCTGCTGCCGAGACCAGCGGCTTGCTCGAGCTCGAGGACTTCAAGCCACTTGAACCCGAACTGCTGCCTCCTGTTGATTAGTTCAGAATTGGGGGGAGGGGGTGGTGTTAGTTCACAAGATATAAATTTATCGAGAAAGAGGAAGGTGGTGTCAAACTCACCGGCGGAGGTTGGGGTGACGGGCTTGGAGATCGGTGTGGTGGGCTTCTCGCGGTCCTCCATCTTTTTGGCCGAGGGGGTGCTCGCGTTGCTGCTGGTACCGCTGCGAGGCGATGGGGGTGGCACTTCCTTTTTCACCTGGCCGCCTAGGGACACGGACGAGGGACCCAATTTGTCGAGGCCGTTCTCCCGGGGTGACGACGTCCCGTTTGCCGCTGGACTGGTCACTCGGCCGTCCTCGCTCGCGTCGTCCACAACCAAGTCCTGGTCGCTTTTTTCACCGTCGCTCTGCTGTTGGCAGACACGCGGTGTGGATCGTTGATTATTCCATTCAGTGACATTTAAAATGGTTTTATCGAAAGATGCTGATGGCAAAATGCTTACGTGGCTTATGTCCTTGTCCTGCTCCTTTTTCATCTTCTTTAGATGGATGTGGTCGTGGTGTTGCGAGTCTGGCGTGCTGCGCGGCCTACTGTACTTTTCACGCTCGGCTGGCGATATTGAGCTCCTCTGTAACACAAAAAATTTATATGCAATTTAGTTTGTTTGCTGTTGGTAATTGTACTAGTACAAAATAAAAGTATTTCCACTATACTGGATTCCCATGTACTATGTGCATTTATTTGACGATATGAATAAAATGGAAAAAAAATAGAGTACTCCACTATTACGTCAAAACGACACAATATTACACAGTGTCAGCTTTTAAAAGCCAATCTCGAAGCTTACACCTAATTCACTTACGAAAACAGGCATTGCGAGCTTACAGCTGGGCGTTTATTAACTTAAGGGGACAAGAAGAAGAAGAAGAAAAAGGACAGTGTAGTACCAACACACAAGACACTAGCTCATGATTACATAAAGACTACAACGTAATGTCGCATTGCGTCGCCAGCACGAATAAAGACATTATCTCTCTCTTTCTTTTCATACACAGGGTGTCCTTAGTAGAAAAAAAAATCTATATGGATAGATATGGATTTTGTTGAAAAAAACGCCACATCTACTTCAAATTTTATGTATTTATATCGTATACATATAATTTTACATGTATGTGGCGTTTTGGAATAACATCCATGTGGATTTTTTTTTACAAAGCACATAGTCTAATGTATACGTGCCTCCTACTTTTGAGTATGCAATTTTCTAAGTATCCGTTAGCTCCCAATTCCGAGCGATTACGCAGCATAGGTGCATAGTAGAAGAATAGACGAGATTCGTGCTCTCGTCCAATATTGTAAATTCGCGTCCCTCGGGAGAAACAGAGAGAGAGAGACAAGCTTCGCTTGGGAGGGTGGGGGGTGAAAAAAAGGCTCCTCCCTCGTTGCCGATTAAATAAAACGGCTTCTCGCCTGCGAATTACTAATGCGGAGAGACCCACGATGGGCTTCCCTTTCCCTTCCCTCCTCGTATTCCTTTTTTCTCTTGCGACGCACGTCTCGAAGGGAAAATAATGCGACGCGGAGGGTGGCTGGTTTATTCCTTGACTTCACCCTCGTCCCTCCCTCTTTTTTTTCCTTTTACTTAGTTTTTTTTTTTTTTTTACCCGGAGGAGAAGAGCGCTCGAAACGAGGGAAAATCGAGCGGCTAACTTGAGCTATAAATAAGTTCGGGATTTTATTCTCGGGGAATGGGAAATAAGACGACGCTGTGAAGGAGGAAGGAGAAAACGAGCCCCCAGTTTTTGCGCCGTTGACAGATTGCTTTGTTTATGCCTCGTCGGCATCCGTTTTCCTCTTCCTCCTTCCCCAGTTAAGTTGCAAAGGTCAGGCTCGTACACAGACCTTTTCATTTAGTTGGCGCTTATTCCCCCCCCCCCTGTTACGTTGGGCGGTTACTTTAAATTATCCGTATTATAAACTCATCTCGTAAAAGCTGGGTCGATTAGTTGATACGCTTCGATTGTTAGTTTATCGTTTGGTAAAATATATTAACAATCGTATCAAAGTAAAATCATCGCAATCGTTCATACAGTTCGAATAACATGAAAGAAAAAACAAAAAAAAAAGAAAAACTAGTACAGATAAGGTACAAGGAGTTATAGAATTTTTCATTTGATTATGAACGTTTTGTATCACCACACGAACTCACAAGTCGTGCTATTATTGGTTCACACGCATTACAACAAATGGTGGACAGACTCGAACCGAGTATTGGTTGTACTTTACGGGACTTATACACCTGTCTCACATGGTGGAGTTGCACTTGCTGGTAAAAAAACCGATACCAATTAAATTTATCCCTCGACTGCTTTGGAGATAATGAAACGTAAAGTATTTCCACGCCAGTACGGTCCTCAGTGAGCTCGTTTACATTGATCGCACTTAATTAAGTACTCGGGTGGGCGAGCTTTTACTCGAATTTGGTCTCTCTGGCTTCTCGCGTCTCGCTCGGGAAGTCGCGTGGTATTTATGCGGGAAATCCAGTCGGCGGTTTTCTCGAGAAAGCGAGAGTTATGGGAGTTAGCAAAGTGCCTCTCCTTTTCACGCCTTCGCTACAAACTTGCCTTTGATTTTTGTTTTTCACGCTTCTTGTGCTCCGCCGAGGGAACGAGGAAATTACGAGCCAGCTGCTCAACGCTGCCGCTAAGTGGTGTTTCCCCTTTTTTTTTCCTTCTCTCCCTTTTTCTCACCTCTTTCTCCGCTTTCGTAACGAGCTGGAGTTTTTAGATTTACTCTGACGTAAATTTACTTGTTTGGCTTTTCCCTCTGACTTGAGCTTTTGAAAAAAAAAAGTTAATACAAGTTAGAAACTCCCCGTCGTACTTAAGCTCATAACAAGAGTAGCCAGTTAACCCCAAAAATTTTCCAATAGTCCAGAGAAAGAGAGTTGGATTTATGCATGTACAAGCATTACTCAGAAAGAGCGAAAAGATTGGGACGTTCACTCGAATTTGGAGCGAGACAGGCGCTCGCCCATGCAAATCGCAAAGTTTCTCGCCCTCGAGTAAAAAGAGGGATACCGAAGATTTATTCTTTTCCTTATTTGTCACGGGATAGGGGGCGGAGACAGGGAAGACCCGAGGACCCGACAAACTTCCGAGTCTATGCGCTACGGCACGACGCTGGAATGACAAATTTCGTTCGGATCGAGAGCGCGTCGAAGTACATACCGTGAAATATGAGCTTCGGGTCTCTCTTCTTCTTCTTCTTCTTTTGGGGATTTTCGAAGTGTTGAACATTGTAAATGATGTTGGAGTGAAAAATCCAACCCCTCGGATGAGCGCGCGTTTTTTTGTAAATATTGAAAGTTTTAGATGTCGTTAACATGTTTCGAGGGGGAGGAGGGCGGTAAATGAATGTATACACCAGTCCCAGTTGACGTTTGGATGAAGAAAAAAGCTCCCTCGGAGGAATAACAGAGAGCGCATTAAATTAGTCTGTCGAGCAGTAGCAAAAAAAAAAAAAAAAAAAAGCGGTAGCATCGAGCAAACCCAAGACGGATAGGGAGAGGGACGAGCACGACGAAGAAAAGAAGGGAGTCTGGAGAAGGGTGCGAGTAAACCGTCTTAAAAGACAGATTTGCCGCGCGCGTTATCGAGCAGCAGCCAGTATATAGGTGTATGCCTAGTGTATAGCGTTGCAAGCAGCCAGACGAGCATCAGCAAAGTATACAGACGTGCACGGAGATATATTATCCGCGTGTGCGGGGGCGTGTGTATTGTATAGGTTTGCGGTATACAATCCGGGGAAAGAGGGGGAGGAAGGCGGGGGAGAGAAAAGCGCGCTACTGCCGACAACACACGCGCAAGCTCGTCTCGGATTTCGCTATTGACCCTACACGGTAAGCTTCGACGCTCGTTTCTCCCTGAATTATATATAAGTACGAGTATACGTATATACACCGTGTGTCTGCATGTGTGCGCTGTATATTGTATTCAGATACCGGTACTAGTGAGCTGCGTTGGTATACTTGATACATCCGTCTAGAAGTCGATACCCGCGCTACATAATGTACACTCGGCGCGTGTAGTACTGTGCATAATACGTGCAAGTGTGTGGATATTGCAGTAAACGCAAGGCGGGCGCGAGCAGTCGGTACACCCATAAACCAAACCCCTCCGCTTTGGTTTCTTCCCTCCCCTTTGCCCTCGCGGTGTATAGAGAAAGAAGGAGGAACCGCCCACTCGGTAAATTTATTCGCTCATCTCTACATGTCAGTGAATAAGTGAAAGAGCTGAGAAAACTTTCTTTTTTACGTGTGTAACACAGTCATTTTTTTCTCTCCTTTTTCTTCTGAGTAAAATTAATTTCTCTTGACCATGTTACTTTTGAAGGGTGCCCATTTGTTTTTTAATAACCCAAGGCTTGATACGTCAACGTGACTGTTTGATCCATCAATCGTGACCAAAAATGCATCATGATTTTGTGAGTTGTAAAAAAACAAATACATGGGCGAATCAACGAAATTTCTCGTCTGATCGTTCTCGACTGTATCTACTGTTGGTCGTACCAACGATCAGCCAAATAAAACTCGTTCCGCGTTAATGAGGCAACGCAATAAACTTGCGAGCAGAAAACTAATTCCACTGGGTATTAATAAAATTGAGGGCGTAAAATCCGGTCGCAGTTAATAAATTACGAGAGTCGACGGAGCAGTGGGGAAATGAAAAAAAAAAAAAAAAAAAAAAAAAGGTAATACGGCGTGGCAAGAACAAGAAGGAGGAGAAGAACGAGGGAGGAAGCGCTACTGCACGAGGATGGGAGACTACCACTCGACGCCCAAGTAAATCTCCTCTTCTCAATTACCTCCATCTACTCCAAGCAGGGACGGCAGCGGTGGTGGTTCCCCAACCACCTCTTAGCGTCTCTCTCCTTCTCTGTCTGCTCGCTATTGCACTCCCTCGCGCTCCATTACTTCGACGCCTTCGCGCGCCCGACGATTTTCCTCTTCCTATACTCGACCCTCGTTGTAGATATATACGTACAAGCTATAGCTCTTATACCCGCATCCATTCTTTATAGGTATGCCCACACACGCGCTCTCACGCGTACGTGTGGAAAGTATTGCTCGAAAGAGAGAGTGGTAGTGTAATGGCGCGTTCTTGTACGCTACCACCCTTTTACAACTAGCTATTGTCCCGTGGTATTTGTCAAAGAGGCGAGGACAGAAGGTGGATCGAGTTAATTGTGGTACATGCAGTTACGGCACCCCCTCGCCATTTTTTTTTTTCTATTTTTTGTCCGCAATTTTAGGTGCAAGTAGTTTTTTGTACGTTGGATATGCACGTACATATGAAAAGAAAAAAAAGATGGCTTTGCTATACGTGAGCGTGATTATCGATTTTCAACGCCGCGAGGCGTCTTTTAATGCCACTCTTCGGTGCCAATCCACCCCTCGCTTATACAACAGCTACTGCTCTTGCCGGCGCCTGCGGTTTGCTAAATGTAATTTCATTTGTTCGCTCGATGTTGCTTTTTTTTTCATCTTGCTTTTTGCGCTGCTGAACCGCTGATGGCTCATAAAAGTCAAATGCGATGAGCGATAATCGTGTTATTATTATATAGGCTTTTTTTGCGAAAGTGCATTTAAAAAAAAAAATGTTTTTTTTTTATTGTGATTTGCGCTTTCGAGAGCTTTCGTGAAAACGGAAGTGAGCGAATGAACCGAAGAGGAAAAGTTGGTGCGCTAGACTACGACACCGCAAGCTCGTACCGACGCCGAGCTCTAATCGGATCAGTTTCTCTCCCTCTCAATTCAGCCACCGCCTTTTACTCGCGTGACTGTACGGGAAATAAGTTTTTCCGGGACTGCGTATATAATAGATCTCGAGACGATGAACGCGTACGACAAAACGAACGGCGAAAGGGCGAGTGAAAGCTCTCTCCCGTGGCGCTCGAGGGGATGTTTCACGCCACCTTCGCTCGAGCTTTCAGATTTTCAAACTTGATCCATCCACGTGAGGTTTTAATTTTCTGCCATTTTTCAATTGATGAATGTAAGGCCCATTAAAGAAAAAAATTCGATATTAATTAGTTATAAAACGTTAACAAAGTTAATTGATGATTAAAATTTTTTTTTTAATTTTATTTGTTTACGTATTTCACGGATCTTGAATCGATTGATCAAAATAACTTTTAAAAAAGCGAAATATTCTTTTGTGAGATAGGTACATATGATAGTGCACAGCTATAACGGTAAAGGAAACCCATCAAATTAATGCGACGGTCGCTTTGCGCAATATTAATTCACCAGCCACACGGGGAAAAAATCTTTCATCCCACGAGTGAGGCGTGCATTAACCAAACAACTCCGATACAAGGGGAAAAAAGACGCACCAGAACTGATAAAGTCGGAAGGAACAAAAAAGAAAAAAAAAAAAAAAAAAAAAAAAAAAAAGGAACTACTCCCGAGCACACCACGTATCATCTCATCCTCGCGTTACAAAATTTCGCCCCGGCAATCCGGCGACGCGAGCTACATATTATACGTATATACCATGAAAAGGGCCCGGGAAAGCTGGGGGAGAGAGAGAGGAGCAAAAGAAGCGTCGCGCAAAAAGCCGTCGTAGCTGTGGAAGCCGCCTTTGGCAAAAAGTTTTGTCGCTCTCGCATCGGGGAAAGCTCTCTCTCTTTCGCGTAGATAGATAACGCAGCTACGTATACACACCCTCACCCTCTCCACCGAAAGCTCAAACATTCAATTCCTCCCCGGCTTTTTTAGTTCTGGCCTCCTTTTCTTCCTTCTCGCCACGGATAATCTCTCCCCCTTTGATGTAGTCGTAGTCCTAGTACCGACACCCTGGAAAAGCCCTAGCCTCTCTTCTTTACTCGCGTTTCATTAAAATCGGCTTTTTCCGGCGCGCTGAGCCCCAACTTCTCTCTCTCTCTCTCCTGTCCCCCGAGGGCTGTTTTGCCTCGGAGACCTTTTTCTCCCTCTCCGTGTGTACACGTAACCACCACCTATACCGTGCTCTCGAGAAAGTCCGGATAGTCGCCGGGGGCTTTGAGTCGCTGGTGTTATCGTTTAGATTATGAGTTTTCTCAAGGGAGAAAACGACGCTGTGTACGTAACGACGGACGGGTGGTCGTGTAGAAAATGCTCAAAGAACTGTTTTTTTTTTTTTCTTCTAGGGTACCGGTAAATTTGCACCACGTTGATAGATTACAACCCTGTTGTTTCGATATCGGTGTACGGAACAAAACAAAAATCGGCCCCTTTCAACCGAATACAAATAAAGATTTTTAACGAGCTTCACCCGAAACGAGGGTTGGTACGAAAAAAAAGGAGAAAAGAAAACCAAAACTCCCCCTCCCCTGGCGAGGCAAACATAATACTTTCATTAAAACAATCGCTGCCCCCCGTTGTGCCGGATACGCTGGAAAAAAAAAAAGTCAGCAGCCGAGGCGTACAAAAGGGGACGAAAAGGGAAGTAGAAACGAGAGCAGGCAGGGGAGAATGATTAGCCCTATTAGCGGGGCAGCCCACCGCGTTACCAGCTCCGTACCCTCGCCTTTGTTTCTCCTCTGGCTGCTAAAAGCCCCGCAGCTTTTCTTCCCCTCCTCCTACGCTGTTTTCCTTCCCTTCGACGACACTTTACTTGCCCTTTCACCCGTGCGCTGATACCCGATAACATCATCAATTTCACGCGAAAAGAAAATGAAAACAACAATGAAAAATCTACCAAAATTCCCAATCAATTTTCCCATAGTATAGCGCGGTAGGTATATATACACAGTTGTGTCAACGGTAACAACAAAAACCCACAACGCGGAGGTAAGTACTAAAGAAAATCTTCCCCTTTGCACGAGCAAGTATACGGTATACCTATACGCCACTTTCCACTTCTCGTATTGAATCGAAGCCCCGGCAGCGAGCAACAGACCCACACCCACGCGGCGCTCGTCTTATGTCTTATCTCCCTTGGTTTATACACCGACTACGTCTTCAGCGGCGACGACGACGACAAAAGCCGGAGGGCGGCGAAACGGCCTCGCAAACTGTTGTACACACGTACGTATGTGTGTGTATATGTACCCGCAGACACGGACAATCGACACAAGAGAGATAGAGAGAGGAACGAGGCGTCGCGTCGTCAGGCTCGAGTTTCTTCTTCCAAGGGAGAGGCAGAAGGAGGAGGAGGAGCTTCCGATTGTGCGAAAACGCCAGAAGAAAGAAGCTCGTCGCGAAGGGCTGGGGGGAGAAGACGAGTCGGCGAGAGAGATAGAAGGTACATACACTACGAGGGAGATTGAAAGAGGCTGGAGCCTCGTATGCGTGATTACCGCGTGTATAGTGTAGGTACACGTGGAAAGGTGGCTGATTGATCGAGTCGAAGAGACGACGGAGGGTATCGTTTTAAATTGTCGTCTCCTTTTTTTTCCACGTCAGTTATCCTTTCATTTACTTTCATTTCGCACTTTTTCAACTACACTGCATACATTATGTGGGATCGTGCGATTTCCATGGATCCCGATGCACTGTAAGCCGAGGAGAACAATACTCAGGAAAAAAAAAAAAACACATCCACGGCACGTGCATTACATTTGGAGCCGTTTGGAGCTGCATCAGGGACATACATACTGTGTATATGTACATAAGAATTCAGAACTTGTGACAAAAGTTATTCGCACTACTGTATAAGTATCCCTTGCGTGGTAAACAAAAATGCGCGACCCGTGCACGAGAGAACAGAAACAATTCCCATCGAAAAAAAAAAAAAAAAAAAAAAAACATTTATACGCAATCAACAGGGTACGAGCAAGAGGAGAGAAAGAAAAAAATCGACAAGACAACAACAACAATAGGGGCCAGTTGCAAATAATCCCTCGAATAATCGGCGAGCGATCTTTCCGGGCTGCCGCGAGGAGAGAGTACACAAGAGACGAGAGATGGGGTCTCTCGGTGGCGAGATAAGCTGCTGCGCTCAAAGTTGTTATATATATATATATACCTACACACACATACCCTCGCTGCTTGAATGTATTACGCGCAGAAAGCTCGCGCCACTCGAAGCCCCGTAAGAGCTTCTTACGCGCCTCGCTGTCTTCCTCTTTCTCTTGCCTTCCCTCTCAAGTCTGACGGCTCGTGTATACGTGTGTTGTGCTTTAACCAACTCGGCGCCCAATCTTCTTATAAGTAATACACCAGCGTATACGCCCGTTTATACACGGAGGTAAGCTGTGTGTACGCGTGGAAGCTACTTTGCTCCTCCCGGAGTTGCCGAGAGTTTATTTCGTCGTATCGATTCTGCCTTGCGCCCCTTAACTTTGTTTATTCCAAGCAACGGGCTTTCCCCGTGACAATTACGAAAAGCATCCCCTCTAGTGTCTCGTAGATGGGCAGGTTTTTCACGCTGTGCCGGGCTTTTGTGTGAATTTTCCAGCCGGGTTGTGCAACCGGGTTTTATGTAAACACCCTGTAAGCTGATAATCAAATTTGTCGAGTCGCCTTTGTTGTGTTATAATACCTGCAATGGGTACACACTTGTGTGCGCTAACCTTTGACCTCAATCTCGATGCACATATAGCGAAAAATCCGGAAAAATCGATGTACGCATTTGTCATATTTATATGACATTGATTTTGCGAGCAATCGGATAAGGCTTAAGTTGGTGCTATTGAATAAAAAAAAAAAAAATCTAAAACCAATCGAAATTATCAAGCAAGTGGGTTATATTTGGGAGATTCGCGATAGTTAAAACCACTTAATTATCGGTGGAAAGAAAAAAAAAAAACAATAGAGAAAGAGAAAGATTGAAGCTAGTCATGGAGAAAAGGAAGAGCATAGAGGAGGGAAAAAAGGGAAAGAAAAGTTGGAGGGAAGTAAAATAAATCCAAGTGAACGGGGTAAACAGAAAGTTTCATTAAAACGGGCAAAACGAGAGAGCTGCTGCGAGCAAACAGATGATCAAGAAGAGACGGAGGAGGAGGAGGAGCAGAACGAGGACGGTGTCACCGAGAATTCCGCAAATCCCAGGCCGGGGAAGATTGTACCCCAGTGACGCTCATTTCCGCGCCCCAACTCCCCGTAGTTTCGTACAGCTTAGTCGTCTCTTGGTATAGGTGTGTATGGGTACCGTGCCATACTACGCTGTTGTACGTATGTATACATGTCGGAGGGCCGCTCCCGCCTCGGCGATCCTCTATTTGCTCCGTTCGCATTTCCCGGCGCGCCGTAAAGCGAATATTAGCACTGACGAAGGCGTCGCTTGCTATACTACCACCACCACTACCACCACGCCAGCGCGCTCCACCGACCCGGAGACCGAGAGGGAGTTAACTGATTGCGCTTGCTTAAGGGATTAGACGGATGAGCTCGCGGAAAGGGGCCTCTAATCGATTGCTCTATCGCGTGTGCGAGCCTACCTTGCGCGTCTCTGCAATCCTTATCTCTCCGACTCGTCCTTCTCTTCTTCCTTCTGCCTCCGTCTGCCGGGGGAGTTTCCTTAATTGCGCGGTTACCGGGGAAGCACCGAGCTGCAAACAATGCTCCTCCTCCCCCGCTCCTGCTCCCTTCCACTTGTGTGTATACACATATACCTGTGAGCTCGCATACCTTGACTCTTTTTCTTTTTTTTCTTTTTTTGTTTGTTTGTTTCTTTACAAAGGGGGCATATGCACGCACATAGTGTTGGTACGCGAGGAGAAGTGACTCTAAGTGCATTTACGGGTACACGTTGGCGTTTGAATGCGCGGAAAATTACTTTTTTTTTCTTTTTTTTTTTGTGTCCGCTAAAGGGCACGGAAGAGCTAGTCAGTGCGCAGTGTATTAATGGAATTCGCCGCTTGCGCTACTTTTGCGCACCTCCGAGGTGTTCTGTTGTTGCGCGATTGTTTGCGCGCTCGTCGTGTTCGGTATTTTCGTCGGAATGCTCTCCTCGCGAGGATGTTATTGTGTGAGTGTGATTTTTTTTTTTTTTTTCTATCTTATCCTAGCACATAAGAAATGAAATTCCCTTTCTTCCCTTTCCCGTGCACGCGAAAGTTCACGCGGCCTTTTGCAGTCGATTAGGAAAGTGAAAAGATAAAGATGACTAATTGTGGCATTACTCACAGAGAAGACGTATCCTTGGGAGAAGAGCAAGAAATGCATCGAGAGATAAAAAAGACGAGGAAAAAAAACAACACCAACAGCAACAAAAATGGCAAGAAGGGGTGCCTGTGCGAATAATATTTACGACGTGGCTCTAATACGCCACGATAAATCATTCGTAAAACGGGACAGCCAAGGTTCTCCTCCGCTGCTCTGCTTTGTCCAATAAAAAAACGAAAGACGAGCCAGAAACACCGCATCCCGCGACCTGTCACACCGTTTATATGATACAAGGGGGGAGGGGTTAGTGCGCCGGTGTATAAGGGGGGTTAAACTCGAGCGGAATGAGCGAGTAAAATGTCAACGATTCGCCGAGGCCTCGTAAATACGAGCCCCTCCCGCTCTTTTTCTCTCGCCTCTCCTACCCTACTTCGCGAGCATCGCGCAATTCCGGTAATGCCGCGCATTACTCTTACTCGCCCCGCTCCTTTTACCTCGACCGCGGCTGAGTTTCTCTGGTTCGGCTGCCTTTTTTTTTTTTTTCCTTTTCACAACCCATCCTGCGCCGGAGCACTTTTTTATCGCTCCCGTAGAGCACCGTCCTCCCCTCCTTTTCTCTTTTGTCGAGTTTCACGCGTAACTTTTTGCGCAAAGATTTCCGTCCGAGCCATCCCTTTGAATTTTCCTTTATCTCGTTTTTTCGAAAGCAAAAAAAGTTCGCTGCTCGCGGATGAATGCAGATGAGATAATTGCCGGGGGGACGTTTTCAACGGTGAAACAATTTCACGAAACTCCGATGGCTTTTACCTCTCTTTTATTCATACGTACTCTTTTATTTTTTCCTCCCAATTGTCGTATGATTGTGCGAAATGGTAATTTTCATCCGAACTTTGAAATATACCGATAGCCATACACTTTTACGTTTTCTGATATACATAACTTGAGATGTAAGTGAAGAAAAAATTTAACATAAGTATACGAGGATTCGTCATAAAAAAACGTGGTAACTGTAAAAAATCCGCCATTAGGCTCTGAAATAATTGATTCCAGCCCTCCACCAAACTATTCCGAAGCAGCCGACCTTTCTTCCTCACTCCCCTACCCACCCCCAATTCATACTTCAGTTTCCCACCCGCGGCTCTCATCTTTTGTCTGGTGGTAGGTATATATAGGTATACGTGCACGAGCCATCGCGTTTTTTCACTTGTTTCCCCGCTGCAGAAGCAGAGCGCCCAGCACAAAGTGCGAGTGGGCGGGCGCTGAAATTTGCATTTTTAAATTAACTCGCCTCTGTTTGCAGCTCGGCTATCTCGGCGCCGAGTACACACAGAGAGAGAAAGAAGTGCGCGGGTGAGCAGAGAGAGGTAGGGAGGGAGGGAGGGAGGACAACCTACGGAGCGCTTTTTAAAATTTTATGCGCCACGGCGCCGCAGCCGCGTGCTCGTACAAGCGAAAGAGCTTTCTGCCACCCAGCTTTAGCGGGGCGCTTGTTACCTCCTCCTCCCCTCCTTCGCTCTTTTTTTTTTTGTTCCTCGTTTTCTCTCGCGCTGATACGGCCACGCTCGCGATTGTTATTGCCGTCATCATCCTCCCCCCTCTGAAAGCTTCTCGTTAGCCTCTCTCTCTCTCTCTGCACACAGCTTTTTCGTTTTGTCAGGGGACAGTGCGAGTCCCTCTCCTTTTTTTTTTTTTTTTTTCACTCCGAGCGAGGCGATAAATTTTTGTTCATACCAAGGGAAGCACAGCTTGATTGCGATCATTAGCGCGGCTGTTTGCTCGGGAACTGCTGTCTGTTGCCCCCCCCCCGGCGTTGGGAGTTTCCTTATTAAATCGAGCGTGCGGAGCGACGAGCTTGCAGATTGCGTTACAAAGGGTACGAGGCGCGAGCGTGATAACGACGTTGGCATGAGCTTCCCCCCTCCCACCTCCTTCCCTCGCCAGGCTGGCTTAATAGCTTTGGATTTACACGAGTTAATTTCGGCAATTCCCGCGCTCTTACACACCGTAACAGAATCTTTTTTTTTTCAGAGCACCCGGCAGCAGTGGTCTCCTCGGTTGGCTGATTGTAAAGGTGCGTGTATTATGGGCGGGAGGAAAAAAAAAAATAAATAAATACTCTTGTATCAATCCGAAAGCGCGGTAATAGCGTCCCGAGGACGAGAATCGGGGCGAAAAAAAAACTTTTTCATAGGTATACGGCAGCGCCGGCTGCGGAGAGAGACAGTATAGCGGTGACGCGAAATTATGAAATCGCGCGCGCGAAAGAAACAACACGACCCGTCTGCGCTCAAGAGCGTCGACAGCTCCAAGGGCGGGGGGGGGGGGGAAGTAGCTCACGAACGGAAGCGGCGGCGGAGGTGGAGAAAAACGAATTAGGCGAGGGGGGGAGAGCTGCAGCCGCGTGGATTTTGTTGTATTAACGCGGACGGCAAGAGATGGAAAGCGGGTCTCGAGAGCTGCTGGCTCGAATTTGAATAATAATTTATTCATGAAAAAGCGAGCAAATGGGGGGCAAAAGAGAATGAGGGAACCGAGGAAAAACGAACCAGCGCACAGAGACCGAGAGCTTTCGCTCTTCCTCGGAAAGCCGCGAACGAGGGAGAGAGAGAGCGGGACTGGAAAAAAATGCGAGGGAAAATAGACGGGGATGGAATTAGGTGAAAAGCGCCGACTGTACGAGTCTGAGGGCGGAGTGGGTAGATATGTAAGGAAAAAACAAAACTTTGCGCGGGGGTGAGGAGAAAAAAGCGCCATTGTCTAGCATCGGAGTGCGGCGAGGTGGAGTTATAAAGGGACCAGCGGTATAGGTTGGGGGGGGGGACGAGAAACGTCAAGACTTTTTTCTGCTTTTGCGCGCCTCTGCTGCCGTGTAAAGGGGGCTGGGGGGAGGGGTGTACACGTTAATTGAAAAGCCCAGGAGAGATTCCGATCGTCGCTCTATCTCCGACGCGCTCGCTTTTTTCCCCGGCCCGCCCTTTCATCTTTGCCTACTGCTCCACGGTTTTTCTTTTCACCTGGTTTTTTTTTTTTTTTTTTTTTTTTTCTATGCTCACCGTAGGACTCTCTGAAATATGCATAGACGCTCGCTGCGTGTACCTGGGAGCTTTTTCACGTTTGGCTTTTGGGGTTATACATATTGATCGACTGGCGTGGGAGGTAAAGTTGAAATGCCAAAAAATAAAGAGATAAAACGTCAACAGGGACGAAGACACTCTGATGACACGGTCTGAGCAAAAGAGCATATAAATTTTTACTGAAAAAAATCCACGATCCGTTTCTCTATGCATAATTAAAATTAGACGCATGAATATCAAAGCATTACGTAGGAATTATTTTTTGAACCAGAAAAACTGTTAATTAATAGTAATAATATTAATTAAAAGCAAAAAAAACTGTCAGCTCGAAAAAAATGGCACAAGAGCGGGTAAACAAAGCAAGCAAACCCTCAACCTTGAACTAATCAATTAAAAAAGAAAGAAGTACCGGAGGAGTGTAGTACCACTCGCATTCAACGCAACGTATACAAGATTCAAGGCTCCTCTCTCCGGCTCTTTCCGTTTCCTTTTTCACGTTTAATGACCACTCGAGGAGGCCCGCGGTGGAGTTCTCGCCCGCACACACTTACGTACCTACAGTCTTACACACACAAACTTTATTGCAAAGAGGAAGAAAAAAGGAAAAAAGATTCCCGCCACACCACAGCAGAAGACCCAACAGCAGCAGGAACGCGGTAACAATGCAGCGGTCGCATTCTCGCGCATATTCGCGGTTTACGCGCGCGGACTTGCGGTCTCGCCAACAGCAGGCACACGAGAAGCTGCTCTCTTTTTCCCTCTCCAAAAGCCCAACTCGCTCCTTCTCCGCTTTGTATGTATATTTATACGGATGAGGTACAGTGGTATCGAGGTGGAGCGAATAAAAGCAGGCGAGGAATGTCTTTTCGTACCAGCTTCATTTTCTTTTATTCTTCTTTTTCTTTTTTTTCCCCCTCTATAATTTTTCTTCATGCCCCCTCATTAAGGGCGCATATTTTTAACGAAGATCAGGGCACGATGTATAGAGGTTTTTTGTCGTGTTCGCGATCTGCTTGGGTTTAGTTGAGTTTCGTCGAGTAATTTCGTACTCGATTGCTCTTTCCCTTTTTTTAGACGGCGACTTTTTGCTTGATCTGCGAGTTTGGTGTCAATTTTTTCTCTCAAGCGTTAATCTCGTTTGGGAAGAGATGCGATTTGTTATGGTATACTTATACACTGAATTTGCAATTTGCAATTGAATTGCCAATCCTTGGTGGTACGCGTTGATAAATTATTTACGTGAAATTAATGAAATCCAGCCACCCGTGTATTATAAATTATGGCACGTGTATAGCCAATTGTTTGAAAATGAAATTCTCACCCTCGAGGGTCATAAATTTTACTTCATGGGATCGGAGCACGAAACGTGCCGGCTTGTATGGTAAAAATCGAAGAATTAAGAGGAGAAAGGAGCGAGCTCGCTCGAGTTAGGAAAAACCGCAACGAAAAAGGCCCGCAGAATAGTGAAGAGGAGAATCTTACACGTACGAGTGAATGCATACGCTGCTCCCGACCGCGTGCGTGCGTGTATCGCATAATCCCTGCGGTTTTTTTTGCTACGGCAGTGCCCGCGAGGTATCTCAAAAATTCAACACGAACGCGATAAAATTCCCTCTCTCCTCTTTTGTGTTCCTCCCTTCCTCCCTCCCTCTTCTTTGTTTCTTTCTGGAGCTCGGGTTGTTCGCTCACGTTGGTATGAGGTGTTGTATAATTTGAGATTTCGACGCGTCGAGATTCAGCGAGTACCCATTACCCCTTTTTCATTCGGAACAATGTTTTACATATACAATAGTAAATCGGTGAACTTGGGGAGTTGGAAAAATTTTTACTTTGAAAAAAGTATTTCAAAGACAAAACGAGTAAAACAAAACGAGTGTTCACGTATTTTTTGCTTCCCCGAGGATGAAACATTGAACGGAGCCCGAGGCGCAGGTTACACGTTTCCATCAGAGGAAATACACGAAATCGGGACGCCGTTAACAATCGACTTCTACTCCACTCGCGATTCAAGCACCATCGCGAAGAAATCCGAAGCCGCGATTTTCAAGTGCTGGCAGTGCAGCGGTGGAATGAGAAAAAAAAGAAATCCAAGGCAAAAGGGAAGAGCACTCGAGCTCGGTATATAAGGAGCACCAAGCGATTATCGTTGGAACACAAGGGCGTAATTGCAGCAGCAGCAAAAGGAGGAGGAGAAGGCAGGGGTCCATTAAATTACGAACTAATTACCGGCGCGCGGCAGGATTATTAAAAAGTTCGGTCGGTCGTAAAGGCTGCCGCGACCACTCGTAAAAGACCTGTTATAGGCCACTCGAGTGTGTGCGCACGCTGAGCTCGTTCCGTTCGAGGTTCAGAGAGGGGAGGTCGACGATAGGGTATAAAACGGATGTTGCTCGCCGGTGGGCTTGGATGTATACAGGTATACACGCGCTCGTGGATTTTAAAGCTTTGTACAAGCCACCACGGCCGATTAGTACCCTGAAACGCTCAACTTACGAGCGTTTCGCGAAACGAGAATCCACAGCTGCAAGTTATTTCGTTTTGTTTTGTCTTTTCTTCACCTCTTTCCGTTTATCATTTGATATAGGTGACAGAGTACATCAGAAGATGTTTTACACGTACTTGCAGACGATGTTTAGTTGTTCACGTGGAGATAACGGTGGCAGTGGCAGTAGCTTTGAAATATTTGAACAGCATCGCCCGTAAAGTTATTTATTGTCTTTATACATTCCTCGCTGTTCTTGGAATCCTCTTGGTGTAAATATTAGTATATGAGGAAATCCACAAAAAATATCCCGTTTTTGTCCCCCATTTATTCGTAGTGAAATGTAATGTAGTGAAATGTACTATGAGGAAAAAATTTCGAACACGAGGTTCGGTTAGTGTGTCAAAAAGGGTGTCACCATCAATAAAACCCGTGTTCAAAATTTTTTTCTCCTAGTACGTCACACTACGAGTAAAATGAGCCCTATCTCGAAGGTGTGTCTCAAAATAATTTTTTTTAACAAAATGAAAGACATAAACAGGATTTTTTTTTTTTGGATTTCTTCATATATATCTATACATATATATATTTTTTCAAAACAATTTACATTTATCAGCAATAAGTAATGATTATTTTTTAAAGTACGCGTTTTAAAAAAAACCCCACTTTGCCCTTCTGTGATTTTCACGTTTATTCTTCAACAATACGACAATGAAAATGAAATAAAGAGAGCAATCACGATGGTTGCGTGCCTAATCTTCAAACAGCCGAGTAGTTAATAGCTCGCATTAGCGTAGGCAACCCGGGAATCACCCCCTGAAAAAACAGCGCGTCCCACGGATTAGAGTCCCTTCGATCTGGCTTCCAATAACATTTCGACCCCCCCCCATTCCATCCCTACCCATTAGCAATCTCAATTTACGAACCCACTCGCCTCGACCCCACTGTGTTTCAATTAGCGACGATTCTCGTGAATTTTCGTCATTTATTCTTGCGCTTGGTTCAACCCACCGCGCTAAAGTGACCTGAGAACCGGCACGAAAAAAAAAAAAAGAAATTGGAGAAATGGAGCAGAAAGACGGAGAGAAGCCGGCGTTGGAGGGAAACGAGGGACACTGATGGCGCTCTTGGGATGGATAAATAGGTCTCTGGCGATTAACTTTCGGCTTTTCGCCGTTCCAGGGGTACTTAAGACCGTTAACCACAGACACTTTTCGGCTCAATGTCGTATATTTTACAGTGCAAATACAACCTAAATAGTTAAAAATATTAAAAAAAAAAAAAAATAGTTCTCGTTCCGTCTGACCAGTGGCTGACTCGTATCACTTGAAAAACCGAGCTGCATCAATATAAACGCTTTGATCAGACAAACAGAATATTAAAAAATATTCAAACTGAAAAAAAATAACAACTGCAAAATTCAATAATCAAAAGTTCCATTACCGTCAACCCCCTCCCCACTCCAAAAAAAAAATCAACCAAACAATCTCGCAAACTCCCTTGCAATCGCACAGCCCCGGAGAATCAAAATAATCCGCCCAACAGCGCTGGCGCAATCCTCTCGCGAGAACTCACTTTCAGCTCCTCCTGTACTGCGCACCCTCTGGAGAATCCCTTCTTCTTCTTCTTCTTCTTCTTCTTCGCAGGCTTCATATTTAAAAACATTAAACACCCTCGGTACAACTAAGCTCTCGGGTTATTAAAAGACGCCGAGTAGGAGGTGGAGGACAACGCGGTTGCGTTGAAAGCGTACGGCGAACATACTCCGCAGTTCTCCGAGGTACTTTGCAAAACGAGCGAGCGAAAGAGAGAGAGAGAGTTCCCCGAGGGGCACGGACAAGGAGGGGGGAGGGAGGAAACGAGCCGAGCAAACTACGGAATCGAGTTGAATCTCCCCCGGGGGGTGCGAGCAGAAGCGGTAAAGAGAGGGAGAGCGTTTCAATTAGTAATTAAAACGTGCCACGGCGGGGCTCGCCGACTCTCTCTCTCTCTCTCTCTCTTTGAACTCGCTCCCAGTGCTCTATGTGTATACGCATACGTATAGATGCGCGTGTTGGGGCGAGGGGCCGGCTGCATGGCTACTGATGCTGCTGCTGTATTGCTGCCGTTACCGGCGATGGTAAAGCAGTGGTTGGTAGAAGTTTGGCTTGGTGCCGCTATTTTGACATTTGATAGCTTCTAAGCGGATTACAATCGAGGTGTGTGTGTGTACATGGATGGAAGTATAACTAAAGAGGGGGGTGGGGTTATGTGTACGTACACGCAGCTACGAGCGGCTGATGTTTAAAATTGTGTTTAGGAGCTATAAAGCGGCTCGGAGATCGGTGACTTAATTCGTTACATTTGTTATTTTTATTTCCGACTCTGCGAAATCTATGTAACGGCGTACCTATATTTTTCGTGTAAAACATTGCTGAGAAATTTGCAATAAAAATAAATTTCATACTCTCTCTCGCACCAATGAAAACAAGATGAACATGGAAACCACTCGAAACCCAGCAGCTGCAGGTGAGGACGGTAACACCAACACGGGTAGACCCTCCCTTTCCCCTCGGTCCTCCTTTTCCAGCGCAACGACAATAGAAGCAACGGCAGCTCATCTTGTAAATTAATTAATGCGCCCCTAACGAGATCAGAGGTGTCGGCAAGGAGTGAGAGACCGGGTCGCCCCGAGTGCCCTTCTCTGCGCTTCAACGACGCGCCAAGTGAGTGGGTGGGAGGGTTCTTGCGCGAGCTTGCTCTCTGGTGTTTGTGCAGTACACGTCAACCGGAGGACGACGTCTCTCTCTCTCTTTTCCCCCGTGTTTTTCATCGGCCACTCCAGCGAGCTTTTTTTTATCTTCCCCTTTCATACCCTTTCGATACGGTCGTTTATCCTATAATGGATCGATGTGGTTCTTGTCGCGAATTCCAACCTGCGAGTATGAAACCCAAAAATCACCGCTTGTCAACAAAAGATTACTAAAAATCCCATTTACTATATGTGCGGAGGCGAATTAGCAAAGAGGAATAAACACGGCTGGTGACATTTCTCTGGCAGTACGACCACTTTGATTAAAATAAATCACCCTCCTCCCCAGAGCTCTCTTTTTTTCGCGAACCAACCCACGTCCCTTCCCTGTTTGCTCACGCACCCTTCCTCCTCCCCCCTGCTCTTTTGCCTCCTCTATTTTTTCACCACTCGTATATATTCACGCACGCTTCGTAGCACTTTCACAGTACGAGAGCTGCTCCCCTCGCTCATTTTTTTTTGTGTGCCGTGTTTTGCTTTTTTTCTTTTTTTTTTTTTTTGAGCGGTTCGCGTCAAAAGATCGCGTGGCGTGCTAAATCCCGGGGGTGAGGCGTTGAAAGTAATAGCCATTTTTTTAATGGCCAAGCGGAAGAAACAGGAGGAGGGGGGCGTGATCGAAATATCGGCTCTCAACTTTTTCCTTTGGCGCTGTACGGTGTAGCGACGCTAATTAATATTCCAACTCTCTGCTGCAGCGGCGCAAAGGGGACGGGGCTCCCCTTTGCACTTTAGCCGTGATTTTATTTGCCGAGCAACGACGTTGACGATGGCAGGGGGCCCGCGCTGATGAGATTAAAAGATATAAAAGAGAGAGCCCGACCGCGCGAGCGGGGGGAGGCAGAGGCAGCTTAGGTGAAAAATAAAGGGGGGAGGGAGGGGAAAACGAGGCCGAGGGCACGGGGGAGTGATTTTCTTTGAATCCGATGGGTGTGCTTCTTCACCGCCTGCGGGTATTTACAGCTTCGTTAGCCCCGATGCGTATTATGAAGAGTCACTTAATTGCGGCTTAATTGGGTGCTGGCGAGAACTCGGCGCTGTTTTAACCGGATCAAAGGACTGGCTGCTGGAATCTTTTCCTCTTTTACTCTTCTAATTTTTTTTAGTCTATCTTTTCAAGGCACGAATTCGTATACCGAGTTATTTTGAAGTGTATACATTTTAATATTGTCAAATGAAAAAACTGTAGGCTTACGTGTTGCGACAAAAAAAAATAAAATAAAATAAAAAACAGTGTACCTACACCGAAGGTATACGCAAAGTAGAACTAGCGCAAACAGAGAAATAGAAACAAACGAGCAGAAAAAAAGAAAAAAAACCATCGGACACCGTCATCATCGCCGTCGTAGTCGTCGTTGCGGAAAAACAGAGCCACGCACCCGTGTAATCGATAATCGCGCAGCGGGCGATCGATCGCACTCCCCCGTTTTTCCCGCTCGTAGCGGTGATTGACGCGAGGGAGGCAAAAGCGTACACGCGGTTTTTTTTTTCAATTCACCGCCTCCCCTTTTTTCCCCCGTCGCCCACCGCGACCGACGGAAAAAGTACAGCCCAGCCAATACTTACCATTGTTTCCTCATACACTGCAGCTGTAGCGCGAAAAAGGGGGTGTGGATGATTCTTTTGAAACGAGCGCGCTTTATTTCCATTCGTGACACGCGTCCATTGGTATGCTCGAGCTTTTTACTCGGTAATCAGAGCAAATGCGAGCATTGACGTCTAATGTTTCGATGAAAAGCAGAGTACGAGGCTACTGCGAAATGCCACCAATAAATTAAAAAACGCATCTTCACAAAGTATGGCGTTGAGATACAAACAGGAGGAAAGGACAAAAAAAAAAAAATAAAATAAAAAAAAACTAAGAGTTGGACCTAAGTGCGGGAGGAGCAGTCGAGTGCGAATAATAAAATCGCAACGCCCTCGAGTGTTTTCGCGAGCCCCCCCTCCCCGTTCCCAGGCCATCAAACAAAAGCGATTCCCCCTCGTAAAAGCAAATCTTTCCGGCGGTATTTACCGGGCAGCTGCTGCAGCCGAGATGAAAGTGCAAAGTGAGCGCCATTCCCTCGACTTCCTTCTCTATTCCTCCTCCCTCTCGCACTTTCGTTCTCCAGCGAGCGCGAGAGTCGGATCGAAGATTCCACCGTTACGTCGAGAGTCTAATGCACGAAACGAGGAGAGCGATAAATATTTCCCTTCGAGTCGAGGGGCTTCTCGAGACGAGACTCCTCTTCCTCGCCGGCGCGCGAATAACGATCATACTCGAGGGGCCCGTCTTTTTTTCCCCCCCTTCTTTCGCGTATTTGGTGTGCTCCCCCGCCCCGGTGCCTTCAATTACTCTTCCGCCTCTGCAGTCGCTCTGCCGATAGCACTTGGAAACTTTTTCCGCTCCGTGCGCGTGTGATACTTTCTAACACGATAGTCGACAACAAATGCACCGAGTCCACTTGCTCCACACGATAGAAATCATTGGAAAGCAACGGCCGCTAATACAAATTGATCTAGGGCTCGAGTTGAAATAAAAATCACGATGACAGTATGGAAACAGTCTTCGATATCCACCAGCCACCAACAAAAAAAAGAAAAAGAAAGCGAGGGAAAAAAGCGGCTCCCTAACAATGGCGCGGTAAAAACGTCGCTCTGAAAAATTCCCTCAATACACTTCTGCTCTCAATTTCCCACTCCAGCGGTCCCGACCTCAGTGCTTCTCCCCCACCCCCGCAGCAGTAGTCACAGTCGTCGTCGTAGTTTTGCGCGCTTCGATCGGTGGTGAAATTCCAGAGGAAACGCTGGGGCTGCTCGACAAGCGCTCTCGGCTCCTTTCTCTGGGGAAGGGTGGAGGGGGGTTGCGGTGGTGATGGTGGCGGCGCAGCCGAATCGAGCGAAATCAGATTCCCCGGCGCGGTGGCGGAAACGCCGAGACAAAATGAAATCGAACGCAAGCGAGCTTGGCTCCCCCTCTTCTCCCCCGTGTATCGAGCGAGTGTATGTATCGGTTGCTGCAGTGAGGGAGGAAAGAAAAGAGAGGGAGAAAAGCCACACGGAGCTTACACAGGGGGGGGGGAGGGAATTGCGCTCGACGAGCAAACGTGCGCGGAAATAACATTGACGATTTTCGAGGCGAACGGGTAACCGAGTACACATACAGAGCAGAGAAGGCGAGCTTAAAGTGCATCGGTAACGCTTCTCTCGCGTGTTTACCGAGCACACACACGGGAAAGTTTCCGTGCTGTACCAACACCCACCCCCCCTGCATCTTTGGTGGAACGAAGCGTACAGAAGTAGCTCCCTCTAGTCCTGATTTTCGAGCCGTTGATAAGTTGTTTTCTTTGAGCTGCTCGTGTTAACGGCTTGACGCGAGTACATCGACCACAAGAGCAGATGATGCGATTTTCACTTGATACCGTGGACTTGTCAAAATTAGTATAGTTATTTGTTCACACGAGGATAAACAACCACCCGATAGTTATTGTTGCGGGCTTTTCTTCCCTCATGCATATCCGTTATACACAAGAGTCTCGTATATCCCGTACTTCGGTATTCCACAGCGCGCACCGGTAAAGTTTCGATCAGGACTGCATTATTTATAGGCATCCCACGATACTATAGCCTACAAGTCTTTAGCTGGTGTCAGTGTGATGTTTTCACCTACGAGAGAGTGGCAACTATTACGCCATGTGCGGGTCATAATGATACGCTATGAGTTTCCAAGTTTGCCGGACGTCAATTTGATCGAGCGCGTAATTGTTAGTTAATCGAGCGTAAAATTGTTTTCGAGCGAATGGTTAATCGTTTCGGCGAAGGAGGTGCAAAAAACATGGATTTACTTGAAAGCTCCTATGGCTTATCCCATTGGAACAAATCGGGGGTTTTTAATTGTTACATTTGAGGTTTCCCACAAGCCAGTTTTTTTATAAACGAAAGTTTTGCTCGTGTAGAAAGACGGTAATCAAACTTTGGTGTGAGTTTTTTTTGTTTCTTTTTTTTTTTTGTTTTAACTCACGAGTATGTAGTATTATAAATAAAGTGGCGTACAATTAAAAGAAGAGACTACGGGAAAAAATAATCAATCAAACTAACACCCGTATTTCAATTTCAGGTACATCAAAGGCGAGTTTCAGCGGCCAGTAGCATAAATAACTATAAGCTGCACGCAACAGGAGAAGTTCATCCAAGTGGAAAGCCAGTATAGCATAGGCAGAAGCCGGATTATGAGGTACCTATACACACACATACACACACACACATACATAACACTTTAGCCATCCGGGCACGCGAGCCCCATACCGTATAGCCTACGTATACACAACACAATGCACATGCAACGCAGCGTCTAAGAGGCAGACGCGTGATAATCAATCCCCCGTATCGAGCGCCTCTCCGCAGCGGCTGGGACTCTAATTACCCGGTAGAGCGAGTATAAGTTGCCCTCGTATTTATACGTACTATCCGTGTCATCCAGAGAGCCGGTCATTAGTGGCCAGCGCGCGCGTGATTCGATTAGCCGTACATCGATTTTTCTCCTTTTGCTCCCGGTAAAAGTAAACTCCGAGATAAATTTCGCGAAACGCTCGGCTGATTTATTATTAGTAGTATTGCGTCTATTTTTCCACCTTCGACGGGGCTTTTTCGATCAAGTTGTAACGGACCGGTGGATTAATCTGCGAAAGTTTGATTTACGCGCGCTTGGCAGTGATTGCGTGCCTCTTATCCGGTCGCCGGTTAAGTGACTTTCGTGCTCTACGAGGCGGAAGATTGCGCGGTTGATCTAATTAAAAAAGACCGCGATGCAGCCAAAGTAAGCCACTCCGAGTTGTTAGTTTACATATGAGCACTTATACCGGTTTCCTTGGGCTACAACGCGAATGTTTTCGCAATCGAATAACGTCTGCGTATGGGTGTATGCATTTCAAAGTGTGTCCGTCGTAAATTGAGGATTCGAGTTTATAGCGTCGGGTGGATTAAGTAAGCATTGCTGTCGTAATAGAGATATCGAGCGTGGAAGATAGAGGTGAGCGCTCGGTAATCCGATATAGCCATCAGAGCTTTTTATCCGAGCGTAAAAGGCTAAGGTCGTATGTTCTGGCTTTGAAAAAATAAATTTTTTTTTTCCATACGCGTGTCGTCATCTAAGCCTATACGTACACCGTAATTTGCGCATGGAGGAGCACCTGTACTGTGTCCACGTGTCAGAGTGCGTGTGAGCAAATTGACGATCGACGCGACAGTAAAAGGTATTAGTACTGCGAGACTTTTAAGTAACTAAAAAAAAGCTCCAAAGCTGAAAGCTCTGACGCAGAGCTTTATAATCGAAGATACACACAAGTGTACGTGTACTTATAGGGTGAAAAGGGAAGAGGGAGAGTCTTTTATGGTCTTTCCAGCGACGCGGCGCAAACGACTTTTATATACCTCCGCTCGCTTTGCCCCGTCGTCCTCGCCGAGCGATCTGGTTACTACAAGGCGCTTATAGGTTACCTTTCCATTACTCGAGGGTGAGATTTTCCCTGCTATACGTATATATAGAGGTATAATACATTTTACTGCGCGCACTTTGCCTCCCGCGCGTCTAATCTGCTTTACGAGGTGAAATCGTATAACGTAGCTGCCTTTTTTCTCTCCCTCTCTCTCTTCACATTTTTTATTTTTTTCTTTTTTTTTTTCTTACACTTCTTTCGGCAGTTTGTGAAAAAAATCTTCGCAAACCTCTGTAATTTTATGGCTCGCGTGATTTATTTTATCAACCTCTTTCTTACTACTCGTGATAATTTGTGTACAACAAAGAATATATTCCTGCAATTTTTTTTTTATGTACAAAAATAATTGAACCCAATTTTACGTCTGACCAAACTCGACCTCATCTACTTAAAAAATGTATAACTGCCACGTATCGTTTGACTGCGTTCTCGTAAAAACTCGTGTACAGTGAAAACCTCCATCCATACCCTTTTGCGCGGTAACAGGATATTTTACTGTTTCGAACGTATACTCATACCAGCGGTTTGCGTTTCATAAATATCTCCTTTCCGAACTGAAAATAACTCGTTCTCCCCCGAGGAATCGCTGTTTTATCGTCAGTTACGTGCTCGTGCATCTGTACGCCGTGAATTATGAACCTCCCGGTTATACCCGTAGAGAACAGAATCTTGTCTTTATTTGTCCGATGCGCCGTAAATCGTAACCAGCAATGATATATGTACTTCGCTAATCTTGCGCACATCTAAATTAACCCATCAAAACGGGCGTGGCGTTTGTTAAAAATCGCGGCTGATATATCTATATGTTACTTCGAATTAAAAGTAAAAAAGTCATCATCTCCCCGTAAAGACGTTCATCCAAGAGCACTGCGCGGAAGTGTACGTATAATACGATGCAACCAACGCACCCCAAGGCAGCAATAGTTACGAAATCCGCAGAGAGTAGGAGATTAAGAACGCAGCAGTGTAGTAGATTATGGAGGCATTGAGCGTAAAAAGCCAAGCAGCAGCCGAGCAGGACACAGTACGCGAGAACAATATAATGATGTCGGCGTCAGACGCGACGACGCTTCCTTCTCTCGAGTGCGTTTCTCTCATCTCCCCTTTTCTGTCTCACTTTCGTACAGCTGTATTGGGGGGGATTGTACGCGCACCCATATCATATTCAAACACAATGAGCCATGCTGCTACACACACCCAAAGGGAGAAAAGGGTGTTACAGTACAGTCACACGTATACCGAATGAACGAGGGACCCCGTTGTCGTCGCGCCCCTGGGTTAGCCACTTTGTATCCGCCACTGTTCTCTCCCTGTTTATTTCGACGCGCTTGTGAAAAAAAGGGGTGTGTCTCCTTCCCCCCTCACTTGTAAGGCTTATCGAATGTGACTAGATTTTTTTCCCCTCTTTTTTTGCCATCCCATTGTACTTTCTTTCGTGGTCGATTGATATTCAAATGATGTATCTCGACGATAAATTTACCATGATGTATGGGTGCTATCTTTTGAAAATTGTTTTGGGCCGTCTGATGGCTGAATGAAAAATAAATTGGTGCTCAACGACCTCGTTACCTGACGCGACTGCTCGTTAATCCACCAAATGGTCCATTTTTTCGTTCCAGCTGTTCTCTTTTTACCCGTGATTTTTAGCGCGTGCTTTGTCTTTTTTTTCATAGAGTGCGTTATTGCTCACAAACGAGGGTATCGAGGTTACTATAGTCAAGTACGCGTGGCCACGCGTGCTAAGCCTCTCATAACCGATATACCCAAATAATGGGTTCTCCAAATCGATGGTTCGACTTGTCGAAAGGAAAAAAAAAACAACCCCTCGTCCAGGTGTTTGCTTCCCTATGTAGGACCCAAAACAAGGCAGAGGAGAGAAAAAAATAAATTCAGGAGTGAAAAATCCAATTTTATTCGCCATTGTGCGGCCGATACGGCGTGTATTTATCCGAAAGTGGAATACGTGAAAACCTTTTATCGTAATCCAATACTCGAGCGCATTCAGCGTCCCTTTGTAATCGCATTAGCTTCATAATAGAGGGTTTGTCGCGCGCGAGAAATAGAGTGGAAGGGAAGAACAAAAAAAATAGTTGTCTGTTCGGCCAATCGTATACGAGCAACGAACAAAACACAAAACGGAAGGGACTCTCTTGAGCTCTCGGTGGTTTTGTGCGTGTGTACGAGCACATGGTCCCACTCGAGCTATTCTCCCTGAGTGAACTTCTTTTTTCGGTCTTACCTTTTCTTTTCTTTCTTTTTTTTTTTTTTTTTTTTTTTTTTTTTTTTTTTTATGTATGCAAACACATACACGTGTGTTTAGAAGAGGCCAGTTATGCGCGCCTCCTTTCCCCTGCGTCCTCGAGGCCCTGTTACAATGGATTTGCCTCTTAACCGCAAGAAATACACAACGCACATGGGTGTACCCTTACCACATTGTACAGTTCAAAGGGAAAGAGAGAAAAACTTTGTGTGAATGACACAGGCAGGAGAGTGTATACAAGCGGACACAGGAAAGGGAGAAACGGTACGCAATAGTACAAAAGAATTGCGATACTCACATGCCTCTCCTCCGCCGGATTCAGACCTGCAACACAAAAGAAAAAAAAAAAAAAATTTAGTTACCACACGTGTAAGCACCTACTCGTAAATGCATTATGTAATAAGTGTATAGGCAGGCATACAAGTTATTTATTAGAGAGTAGGTGTAGTGCATTGTGTTATTGTAAACGGAGGCGTTTCTCGTGGATGAGGAAATACAATGGCACGAAAAAAAAAGAGAGTGCAGAGTGAAAAGAATAGGGAGTCGAACATCAATCCGACCCTAATGATTATTCGAGAACGCGCGCGGCCACTTGAGCCTCGACAATAAGTACAAAAGAAGCTTTTAGCCGCGTGTGCATGATGAGCTCTTCGGAGCAGTATCTTTTGGAAAACAGACGAGCCGCCGGGGCTGCAGATGAAAGATTTCGATATCGGAAAAACTTTCTGCTATCCGCGGAGGAAACTCTGCCAGTACACCTACTTTCTTTGTTGCTGTACGCATATTATACGGCTTTTGAGAAAAAAACATTTTCTTCCGCTCTTTCGGTTCGTGGGCTCTGATATTACCCTCCAAAGTTCTGATGAAAAAAAAAAGCCTACTCGTTTCACGAAAGTTCGTACAACTTTTTGCATGCTCCAAAAAAACGCGGGTTACACGTAAAATTTGTACCGCATCCACAGCCCTTTAATCTCGACCGCCCAACCGGCTGGGGGTGCGTGCCTCGTAACCTTTCGCACCTTTTCAAAGGAAATTAGCCTGGCCTCCAAAACATTCGAGGGATCGTAACAAAAGCCCCGTGTGTGTGTATGTACACGCCACTCTCTCGGTCCCATGAGCAGCGCAGCGTACCGTGAGCTACACACCGACGAGAACGGAAAAGAAGAGCGGCTGGGAAAGAGGGAATAAAAGAGCACAGAGTCCATGAAGAGGGCGGGGGAGTAAAAAAAAAAAAAAAAAAAAAAAGGATGGCCGGGAAGAAACTTTAGAGGAGGATATAAAGAGAGAGAGAGAGAGAGAGAAAAAAGCGGGGCGCATTCAGGAAGCGGCGGTGGTGGCGTTGAAAAGAAGCCCACCCACACGGGGTGGTAATATACAGCGCGGTAAAGCTCGACGAGAGCTAGGGGAGAGCTTTAGCCGCAAGTTTTCCCGGAGCGTGCCGAGCTTTCCGGCTATCGTGTACATAACACGTTGGAGGGTGGGGGAGGCTGCAACATCGTGGGCTCTGTAATAATCGGAAAATATGAGAAAATTCTTTCCCCTACTCCCAATTTTCTCCTACTCCCGGCGATACAAGCTCGGGCGGAGGGTATGAAAGAGAGGCGCTCGCTTCTCTCGACAACCCCATAACTCGGTGGTTACGTGGCACGTTGCTGTGTATATCACTTCAGGGGGTCGGGATTCGCTCGTGTTTGTCCAAAGGAGCATCTATAGAGAGAGAGCAGCTGAGTTTGAGCCGCGGCGAAATTGATCGTTGTTTTGTACCGGACGAGAGTGTAGCCGAGTGGTGCTACTTGAGTGATAGGCAGCGTGATTGAGGAAGATGATGCAGGGATGCATAATTTATGAGGGGAGGGTAGAGGAGGAGAAGGGACTCTCAAGTGGTGTACATCGGGGTGAATTATGTGTGCCCGGCTCGGGCACGATTTTTCATGCCTCCCTTGGTTTTGATTTCCCGTTGCAGGAGAGATGATGCTCATGGCGTGGTGGTGATTTATTTATTTATTTTTCCATTCGTCCGATATCCATGCCGGCCAAGTTATTGGGGTTGAAAAAAATCGATACTGATAAGTCTCAAAAAAAGACACATACACATGCCGAAAGTAGAAAAGACACCATTAGTCGCGTCCTCCGCCACCACAAAGCCGTGGGGGGGGGGGGGGATAAAAGAGCCGAAGGGTCGTCGTGGCGCGTCGTGATTTTTACACACAGCAAGCAATAGAGGCGCACTCGAGCGGCCGGCTCTGTTCCACTCGAGCGCGAGCCCCTTCTTTCCGCGCTATCTCCCGCAGTCCTCGGTACATATTTACAGTCTAGCGGCTATACGCCCTCGCGATACAATCCAACCACCCCCTCCCTCTCCCTTGCTTACTCCCCACATGACACACGCGGGTGGAGCGGCGTAGAACGACGTCAGCTAATGCCTTTATGCCACGATAGCTGCTGCGTCGAGAGATACAACGCTCGAGTACGTACACCAGCGAAGATACAGGGGTGTGGAGGAGGGCTCTCGAGCATGGGGTGTATATATGCGTGACTTTTTGCACTTGGCGACATCATGCTCTTTCTTTCCTCCTTTCGCGTGACGCGGAAGGGGCGGGGAACGCACGGGGGAAAAGCAAAGAGCCGAGACGGCGATTCGGAAAGGAAGCGGGGGTGGAAGGGGGAGGCTTTTGCCTGCTCGCTGGAATTAATTCCACCACCACCGAGGGAAATTTGTTTTATGCTCGAGGGCGTTGCGCGGGTGCGACTACTCTCTATTTCTCTCGCGAGTCGAGTGGGCGGGCTTGCGTGTTACGGTGGGTTTAAGACGGGACGGCGAATTGGGGTGACGATTTGTTGCATCGGTGAGCTTTTCTGTTCTTTTTCTTCGATTTTCCGATCGTTGTTTCCACATGTTTTATCGACGAAGCAAAGTGCAGACATACTTTTTTTTTTTTTCCAACCACAAGGGTTGGGTTATTTGATGCATGATGGTGTGAAACTTTTATCGTTTGTTTGGGCATGTGTGGAAACAAAAAAAAAAGCGAGACTGGGAAAATCGACTTTTAAATTCTGTTTACGGTTCCATGTAAAAGTTGAGCTCTTTCGATTGAGAAAAGGGAGAGAATACAATGGGGTAGAGGTTGCGCTATTCGTAGAAGGCAAAAAAGCACGCGCGCACTGCTTCGCTCGACGATAGGATATACCACCCCGGAGAGCTGATGGATACGAGATGATGTTCCGCTCTATTCACTTGGATGCGCACCCATATTTGCCCAACGGCATTCGTTTCTCTTGAAAAATTCCGCCGGCGCGAAATGCCGATGCACGCATGTCTCCATTTCTCATACGAGGGTATATCCCTTTCACGGTACCCCGTATCTGTCCATTCAAACGTGTACATCTCGCTTTTTACGTGCCCCGGCATTTACTCGTGGAGTTCTCCTTTCGTAGGGAAAAAAAGCGCGTGGGAGTGTATTTCTTTTTTATTTATTCAGAGCGCGGGTGAATTTTTCAAAAGTTCCGCTGGCTTTTGGGGCGGATCACGCCGACAATTTTAAGTATACGTACGCCCGGAGTTGGCAAAACTCGCGGTGAAACGCGCTCCGCGACGTTTGCTCTGTGCTCGCGAGTACGTATTTTTTTTTTTTTTTTTTCTTTCTTTTGAAACTCGACGCTCCAACGTTGCGTAATTTATAGAAAAATCGCGCATAGAGTGTTCCGTGGCAGCCGATATTTATCAAAAATTCTTTTCAAAGCCAATTTCGTTTTCAAAGGATGAAACGTGTTGGCTTGCGCTTTTCTTCTTTTTTCGATAAACAAACGTCGCGTTCGGTATGCATTTTCAGATCCCGCTTTTGCTCCCCTTATCGACATCAAAGCAACGCAGTATGGGTTAGGTATACACGTTTTTCCAGAAATTGACTTTACTGCATTTGGTTTATATTGAAAATGTATTCAGCGTCAAGTCCAAATTTTCCAATCAGGAAAAATGGGCAAACAAGGTTTTCCAAAGCAGTGAAATCTCGTTCAAAGAAACCGAAATTAATTAACAAACCAATCAAAGTGGCCCTCCTCGGTGATACTCCCTCCCCCACACACACCATCGACCCCATTTTCTCCCCAAGCTAGTACATATATATAACAGAGAAGTGCTTACAACCACCTTCGATATCCCCCCTGTGCGAGGTAAATATGGCGTTTACGCTCGTAAACGAGTCGAGTATCCAAGAGTAAAGGGAAAAAAGACGAGGGCCTCTATGCCAGCGCATAATTCCCCACTAAAACGCAAAGAGGTCGTTTCGTGGGCGAACATATATATGCGTATACTCGTACGAGAAGAAAAAGTAATAGAGGGAGGATCCTTATCTTGCCGTACGAGCGAGCAGTTAAGGAGCCGGGGCCCCATCAGGGATACATGTATATATTTATCAAGTCTCTGTCTATTTGGGAAATTGAAATAAGGTTGGCGCTTCGTGCGCCCCCCATGTAAGTGAGCGTGTATGACAAATACCGGCCGTTATGCTCGGCTGAGCTTAAAAATAATAGGCTCTGTCAAGAGGGGAAAGAAAAAAAAGCTATTTCCATGTTATATATGTGTGTATACGAAGAAGCTCCTCCTCCTCCTTTTTATCGGTGGCTCGTGTGCTATGATGTGTTGTTTTCGTCGTGGGAGCTTGGCATCTCGGTTAATCGGTGGTATTATAGCGGATCACGAGTGTATAATTTACACAATCGAGATTCATGGAAAATTTCATTTTTCGCCCAGGAAGATCCTTTTTTAACTAGAGATGAAAAAAAAAAGTATCGTCTGACCAAGATTGCGCTTTACAAGCATCTATAAGGTAATGTTGAGAAAATTGAGCTTCCTGTACGACAACACGAACACACAACGCAAAAGTAAGTACGAGCGTCGCATGACACGGCTCCCGAACGAGCAAAAAGGGAAAAAAAAAAAAAGGCAAACAGGTTGTACATACAGTGATACTTAATCCGGTCCCGCGGGCATAATCACTTACAGCCACGGCGCACGTTTGTGGGAAGGCGGGCGAAACAGGAGGAGGAGGAGGAGGAGGCGATCGAGAGGAAAGGGGGCCGAGGGAGGGCCGGTTTCACCGCACGGCAGCGCTTTTGCGTTAATGAATCTCGCCGACGGTGGAGCGGGGGAGCCGATAATCGCGCAAAACTACCGGCAATCACGACGCCCGGGCGCGACATCGGAAAGTGGATACGCTCGCTTATGCATGTATATATACATATAGCGCACTGGTATACTACTACAGGGGCTTAATGACTCGACAACGATCGCAATGATGCAGCGGAGGGTAGCAGCTGGGAGCTTGTTTAACTTGGAGGAGGGCACCCGAGCTGGTGTAGGGTACAGTATCGCGAGAGAGCGTGCTTCATTACCACGAAAACGCTCGACAGAGATGCCGACGGGAGGCGGGCAAATTGAGAGGGCCGAGGGGACCGGGGATTTCACGCTCCAGTCTTCGGATTGGATACGAAACACAAGGAGCCTTGCACATTATTTTTTGCATAATTTTATTTATTTTTTTACCTTCCCATATACTTGAATAGGTATGTGGCACATGGCTTCGAAAATCTAATGAGAAATGTATCCGACGCAAGCTCTGTGTTACTACTCCGAGTTGTGAGAGCACAAAGAGAGAAAGGAGAGATATGAGGCGAGAGAAAAAAGGAGCTCGAGGACGGAGATAGTCGCGAGCCCTGGCTATAGAAGAGACGAGGAGAGGCTAAGATAAAAGGGGCACAAGTTGGCGAGATGAGGAGGAGGAGGAGGAGGAGGAGGTGAGAGAAAGAAAAGAAAGAAAAAGAAAGACATTCGGAAGCGCCCTTGTGTCGAGAGGAGATTCCAAGAGTTCTCGTCGCGAGGGGGTGGGCAGAGGCCAAGGGGGAGGGAGTCGAGCTAGAAGAGCCTGGGCGCTAGATAGCCCAAGGAGAAGCGAGACGGAAAGTCCTTTTTCCTCTTCTTCCGAGGCAAGCAGACAGGCCACTCGAGTCTTTGTCAGCGTTCCTCGGCCGGACAAGTGCAAACGCTCTTTTTTCCCTCTCCGTCTCTCTTTCTTCCGTGTCTCTGGGTATACATATACATGTGTACGTCATCTTCTTCTCTTCCTCACGAGGAAACGAGTGAATATACGGCTCGAGAAGGGAAGAGAAGACGCGAAGAGAGAGCGACACAAAAAGATGAACGAGACAGATGAGCGGGGGGGAGGGAGGGGCGAAGAATTGAGGTCGCGCTGCAGCACGGCAATCTTGACGGAAATTATTCACGGCTCGTTTGAAACGCCATTTGCACGTTCATTTATTTAATCGCCCCCTCCCTCGCCCGCCTCGTTCTCCGTCACTTCTTTTTCTGCGTCTCGCGGTTTTTTCACTCTTGCTATGTAGAGAGGAGTTGGCGCGTGTGTGTGTGCGTCCGTCTTTGTAAAACAATAGATAACATCTAGAGGTGGGATTTATTACGCAAACTTATCCTTTTCGGCTTCGTTATTTGCATATTGGGCGAGGAAATTAGTGGTACGTGCATGGTGTTGTATGTGTAGCTTTAGGAACCTTTTTTTTGTTTTTGTTTTATCGGACAACAGCGAAAAATAAGTTGGCGGGAAAAAAATCAGTCAGAGGGAGAAACAATTAAGAGCGAAACAAAGGAAGAATCGTGGCAATCGGAAACACAAAAATTGAAGCATCAAAAGTAATCGAAACAAGAGAGAGAGAGGATAGGGGGAGGGTCTGCGCTCCTTTTTTTTTTTTTGCTCCCCGCCGAGCCTTTTAAAACGATAACAATCCTGGGTATACACCGCGCGCAATTTTATTTTCAAAGCGTGTATACATACATACGTACAACGGTCGGGGAAAAACACACACACCCGCGTACATATACCTGTAGTTTCGCGCAGCGCGAGCGAAAAAGGAAACGGTAAATATTGCTTTTTCCAATTCCTTCTCTTTCCCTCTGTACTTTTACCGACTGCTACTGTTACCCGTACGCCCCGCGAGCGCAAATCATTTATTTCTGTTTCCTACACCCGTATGGCGCCGTTTGTGCGAGTTACACGTACAGCGAATCGCGTGGAACCAGGGAATCGAGACTGCTGAGGATCAATCAATTTTTAGTTGCTCTGCGTTAGTGAATTTTCGTGATACGCGTTGGATCAATGATATAAATTTTTTATATCATTATTAAATAAAAAACAAAAAAAAGAAAGTAATGTTCAAGTATTAGCCAAAAATCTTCCTACAGCGCGAACAAAGCGCAAGAATGAATCTCAGATTGAAGGTGCATAGTTGTAGAAACCAGTAGATCAAAGCATCAATGCACAGGAGTGAAACACAACAGGTATAAGCACACAAAAAAAAAAAAAAAAAAAAAAAAAAAAAAAAAAAAGACTTTTACCGCCGTTAGTCTTGAGATCGTCGGACTGTCTGCTGTGTAGTTCGGGCTTGGCGAGCATGTTGAGCGGATGCCCCGAGCCACCAGGAGCAGCGCCGGCCCCCGGAGGTAGTCCCAAGCCAAGTAGGGCCGAGGCGGAGGTGGGCACCGGCATTCCCGCCCCGGGACCCAAGCCAGGTAGGCCCAGTGGACCCGGATGTGGTCCCATCGCAGCGCCAGGTGGTAATTGTTGTGCGTGCATCTGTTGTAGCAGCCTCGGCAAGTCAGGCCTCTGTTGCTGAAACAAGTTTTTGGATGCTCGTTAACTTGTTCGGTGTTTGGGTTGACATTGTTTGGGGAAGTTTATACAGTGATCGTGGCTTGTATCAGATGGTCTTGATTTGAAATCTCGAGCGAGTAAAAAATTTCGAGGGTTCGTTGCGTATACGACAAGATGACGCAGGTAAATAATCATATCGCGTCACCCACGTCCTCTCTGCTTTTTCTATTTGTCCGAAAGTTTTTACGTGTTGGTGCACAACAAAAAGTATTGGACGCTGTAGTTGTTTTTTTTTTTTTTTTTTTTTAGTGGGAAGGGGAAGTTGGTGTCGCTCGGCGGTAGGTACCAGGATCGCCGGGGGGCAGGAGGGTTTTTTTAGAGATGCTGGNACGTCCTCTCTGCTTTTTCTATTTGTCCGAAAGTTTTTACGTGTTGGTGCACAACAAAAAGTATTGGACGCTGTAGTTGTTTTTTTTTTTTTTTTTTTTCACTCGCTGTGTCGTATACATGTTGAATATTCTATTTTTGTCGCTGGTGATAAAATTCTCACGTTTTTCGTCTCCCTTTCTCTCAGCCATCCGAGACTTTATGAACCCTCGTTTCGACAGATGACGCAGCAGGGTGGGCGAGTTTTTTTTCTTATAGTGATTCGTATTTGATGTAATTGACGGATAGAAAAATATTAGCCCACTGGAGTAAAACCCATGAAATAGAGACCTGTTACTTTAACATTTGTATTTTTGCACGATTTTTAAAAGTGATCTGTTCGTATTAGACAACAAATGAGAAAATATTGAGTATTAATCGAGTATAAAGAAAATGAAAAAATTACAGCATTTCATAGTTGAAACGAGACGAAATAAGCATTTTTGCATACTCATAAAACTTTAAAATGAGCTAAATTAAAGGATACTTCAAACCCTGAATGACATAAAACGCATCAGCAACTTCGAAAGCATTAATGTGACTACCCGAAGTACAAACGAGTGGTAACGAGTGAACGAAACTAGATTAGAGTACGAGAAAAAAGGAAGCGCCAAATAATCCGCTTTCCGCATACCAAAAACGCCAAAAAGGGTCAAAATTCCTCGCAGCGATTTTTTCCCAACCCCCACTTTTCTCTCTCTGCTTCCCAGCTCACGGGCTTTGGTCGCGTTAACTCCGCTTCGCAGGATCACGCGCAGCCACGGCTGGTTGGCTCGCATTTTCACGAGCTGATTTTTTTTTTCCTCCCCCAAATGTGACGCCCTGTGTGCTTTTTTCCCCATCCCCCTCCTCCCTGTACACTCCTCTTCGCAGCCCGCAAATAAAATTATTTATCCGTTCGTTCGCTCGCCCCTGCACAGCAGCACTCTCTTTTTCCTCTCTGTAGGTAGTACACGAGCACGTATACGTAAAACACACACACCAGCTCGCGGTTTCATTTATTTACTCGTTGCTCTGGCACCGCGAGCTGGGCACGTTCGCTAAACACACCGAGCTAACGAATCCTTTTCCTCTCGCCCCCAGCCCTCTTTCTCTGTCTCTGTTGGCCCGTGTATTTGTACGCGCGGATGCTCCATGTGATGAAATGAAAAAAAAAAAAAAAAAAAGAGAGAGGACTAGAGAGGGAGGGATGATCCGGGGCTCGAGCTTTCGGTTTATTTTCGAGTTTTATTTCGGGCGGATTGGCGTGCCCCGCGGGGGCGTTGGTGGTACTACTATACTGCTGCGAACTGTGGAGGATGGTCCTTTTTTTCCCCTTCGTGTAATCGTTGTTTTGGCAGTTTTCAACAGAGTATTTTTTGCTCCCCTCCCCTTTTTTTTAGGCAAAAAGGGTGATAGATTATACGTACAGCTTGGGATAATTTTTTTAGGGGATAGTAGACGCGTGAAATCTATTTTTTTTTTAAATCAATGTAATGTAGCTATGATACATAGATATTTTCGTCGATTGGTACATTTCATCGAGTGAACCGAAAGAGTTGAATAAATTGTTAATTTATTGCAACGATTCATTAGAAATATAAAAAGATTGTAAATTATTTCGTACTATACATTCATTTCAAAAATTATCTTCATTATAATTTCCAAACGAATAATATAACCACATTAACTCAAATGTGTAAGCTTTGAAGAGTATTTATTGATAAAGAAAAAAAATTGTGGCTTTTAACAGCTTTAAAGTACACATTCATTTTATTAAATAAGCGTTTGATCAAAAAAAGTAAAATATGTATTATTGTAATATCAACTCCAACATTTGTGGGGTAACATATTACGAGACTAGTCATTGATGTACGGTTCATAGAAAATTGATGCGAATAAAGAACCAGCAAATAAACACCGAAGCTAAAAAATAATACCAAATACACGAAACAAGTTTTAAAGAACAACTAAATAAAAAACCCATCACCGACACCAACAGCTTAAGCAGAGGGGAAAAGAAATAATGAAAATAAAAAAAAATAAAAAAAATACGACTAGGTAATTGGCACGGAGAGCCTGCAGTGCGCGAGAGGGGAGGCGTGCAACAATGTAATTTTCATTTTGACGAGGAAATCGCGTATAGCCCCGTTCTCGCGTAATTGCACGGAGAGCCCAACCTTGCACGGGGAGGCGGGTCGGAAAGTTGGAGCGAGGAGGGGTTGGAGGAGTAAAATTATGCGCGCCCAGGTAGAGCCAGCAGAGCGTCGGTGGTGGCGGTGCAAAACAAATCGCAAAGTGGCTGCTGTTGCTCGTCCGTGGCTCTCACTCTCTCTCTCTCTTTTGCTACTCTGTGTATAGTGGATGTATAGCGCCGGCGCAGTCGCTCTTGCTGCTTGCTCGAGGGCTTTGCTTACCACCGACACCGCCACCACCACCACCACCACCACCACCATCAGCACCACCTCGAGAGATAATACAAGCGAGGGAGGTCGCAGTAATAGTGGTAGTAGCAGCAGTGGTAAAGTGGGTGGAGGGCGGAATATTCCCAGGGAGTAGTTTGCCGAGATAATTAAATGGCTTAACGATATAATAACCCAGCGCTGCTGCTGTGAGCTGTTTTCTCTCCCTCTCTCTGGATTGCACGCGCGCGTCCACACCCACTTCTACCACTAGCTTTACTGTATTACTATAACGGGTTGGGTGTGCGTTATACTGCTATACATGTATACACTTGAATTTATAGTATATAAGAGCGCGAGTACATACATAATACGGACGCCCGTGGCTTTCAGCGCTTCGCCGTTTCGTACATCTTTCCTGCGCTCAGCTCTGCTGATACCCTCTTATACCCGTGCACACCTTTACTTATATACTTTGGCTCTTGGGGGAGGATTGTACTTTTTCTTCTTTTCGGCATATAAAATGATTTTTTTTTTTTTTTTTTAATTTAGAGATGCTTTAACGCATGAATCGCGATATCAAATTTGTTCAACTATTATGATTATAAGCGAGAAATATATATTTTAAGAGTGGAGGGTGAATTTAATTTCCACTCGAACGGTTGATTGATACCGACAACAAAATCACATGGTTTTGAAAGTTCAAATTTAATGTGAATAATGAACGACCAACCCTATGAAAAGAAAAAAATAATAATAAAGTATATGTATACACGAGTGCCTGTCGACTTTCCAACGAGTTGCCGGCACTGCGGCAGTTTTTCCTATTTACGTTGCATAAAAGAGATAACGAGTTTTCCCAAGCTCTTCTCGCGAGCTTTCAGGAACTCGGCGAGCATTCGCAACTCATGAAAAATATTTACCGAGAACTCCTGCGCCCTCGTGTACCTATCGCAGCATCAAATTTGCAAAAGTCCTCGAGATACCGACCGACCGACCAACGATGGTATAGCAAAAGCAGCGACGAGAGCTTTCAAGAGCACAGCATTAATTAGCTGGAGAAAAATGCACGAAAAATCGCACACGACAACGACGACAACAGTAGCCAAAACAACAAGGACGACGACGACAATGACAGAGAAGAAACCACGCGAAAACAATTAGCAGCGGCAGTGTATACGTACACATACACACAGCGGGAGGCAAACAAAGGTAGTGAGCAGACTTATAGGTATATGTGTACAGAGAGCAGAAGTGAAAACAGCAAAGCAGTAGACCCTCCTTCTCCGTCTCGATTCTTATCCTCACGACTTTTGCCTTTGTGTCCCTTTCACTGATGAGGGACGCCCGATTCTGTGTGTGTGTGTCTCGCACAATCGTTACACGCTCAACGCGAGTGGAATGCACCGGCGCTGGATAACAACACAACACCAGCGGTGTATGCATGTCTATAGCCGATGGGCGAAGAGAGCCGGTAATTAGGTCCTCCTTCTTTTGTGCTACGGAGCCAGCCCCTGGAAAAATCACCGGCCGCGCGATACCTTTGTCAGCGAGCACGCGCGCTCGATTATCGTGCGCGATAATTACGGGCATTTTCTTGGCTCCGCTCCGTTTTGCTCTTCTTCTTCTTCTTTTTTTTTTTTTCTTTTCTTTTGTTGCGATGTTTCTGCATATAAATACATTGGAGGTATGGCAGCGCGGAATGCACGAGCTCCGAGCTATGTAGGTTACATTATGCGCCTCTGTAATTCGTTTCGAGATCGCGGAGCGTGGAAAATTATTGCCGCCGGCCGGCAGCGCCGCTCTATCTCTCCTGTTTCGCATCGGGCGCATGTCGTCTTGTAATTTCTCTATTATATACTAATGTCTCCTGTGACGCATTATTCGCCGCACACAAGTTTGAATGGATATTTTTTTTTTCATTTGCTCATGCAGCTGTGGACCAGCTGTAGATTTGCGACAGGGGGTGGTTGAGTTTGACCTGTTTTTTAATTCATATCTCCAACAGTGGAAATAGCAACTGTTTTTCGTTGTATACAAGCACGTGTGGATTTCAGAGTATACGAACACAGTCAGGTTGTTTGTGTCGTTGCAATGCACTTTGATTCCACGTCTCGATTACTCGCTGGCAAATGTACACGCGAGAATTTATTATGTTCGGGACACGCTGGCGTACGGTTCGCCAGGGAATTCCGCTGTGGCTTAGCAGCAGTGCAGTGCCGAGGGGTGAAATGGCGAAGGATGCGGAGCGATAATCGCGTCGAGTGGCCACTTGATCATTGTCGACTTTAATGGATGATTGCGGTCTCGTCGGACGAGCTGGCCCCTCGCTCTCTAGCTGCTGTGTATACGTTATTATTATGCACACCTACTGCGAGATGTTGTTCCAATGCAATTCGCCGCCGACTCTCTCACGGCGTCACTTGTTGGCTTTATTTTTTTCTCTCGAATTCATTGCATTTTTTTGTTTTCTCATAAAGTTTATTATTTTCATTACTTAATTTTAATTAGTGAAAACAATCGCGGTGCTTGTTTTGCAGTTTCGTCAATTTTAATTAAATGTCGACTCTTATGTGTTAATCGAAACTAATTTATAAAATCACTTGTTTGTCTTTGTACGTGCTTTCAGAGTGTTTTCAAAGTCAAAGAGACAACAATTCCGTAACCAGTCGTGGAGCCTTGCTTACGTTGATCAATCGAATAACACTCATTTTAATCGTTACTGCTGTATAACGCTGAGAAATAAACATATTTCGCGCAAAAAAAATCATTCACGTTAGTATGGCGTAGTTATTTAATGCGAATGAGGTCAGTGTATTTCAATTCATTTGCTCATTATGTACGGACACATAGTCCTTTTACACATAATTTACAAACATCAAGAATACCTCAAACGTATAGGAACTGATCGATACTCGAAGCTATAGATGTGCTGCCAAGGCCACGACTGTCACCCTATACCGTCTGCCTGATTCGGATGAGCATGAAACGATAGAAATCCCGCATGTATGTATACCAATTTTTCGATTTTCCCCATTTGTACAGCAAAGAAAGCAACGCGCCACCAAGCGACACGTTTTTCTCCTACACGCGCCGCGATTTCATCTCGATCCTTACCTCACCCTTCATTTTTCTTATGCTCGGTACATACGACAAAAATGCATTTTTCATTCCCGCGCGCACAACAGAGCACTGCACACAGCGCGAAAAATCCCGAGCCGTGTACCTCGGTAATACCATGCAAAGTGCATACATGCATGCGACGCACACACAAATATACTTCCAGATCGCGAGGGACGGAGAGAATGCCCCCTCCTCTCTTATACGGGGTAAAAGTAACGAGGAAGCGCACGTTCGACTGGAAAGCAAAGAGGGAAAAAAGGGAGAAAGAAAGAGTCCCACCGAGACCGTCACGTTTCACGCAAATGCTCCCCCCCCCTCCCCTTTTCTTTCTTTCGATACCGTACGTGTATCTGTTGGTACAACCGTGGTGGAGACAGTACACACACACACGAATGAACAAACACATAGCCCGACGAGAGAAGAATATGCGATTAAGCCGTTTCCGCGACGTTAGACGCTGCTCCTCCTCCTCCTCCTCCTCCACCTCCGCAGTGGCATCGGATCACCCTCCGACTTGGAACGATTCTGCGTTCTATAGCACGCGAGAGAGGAGCGCGCGGAGGAATAAGTTCTACTTATTCGTTGAATGCGATGGGCCGCGTCCCCCAAGGGTACGTGTAGTGGATGCACCTTTCGCTCCCTCTCGAATATACATATGTATATGTGTATATATATATATCCTCTGTGGTGTACGTGTAGCCGAGGAGTCGCTGCTGTATTTTCTACTCGTGGAAGGGGAAAACTGCAGTACAGCTTCTTCTTCGGGGTTGGAGGAGGAAGATAAAGGGAGATATCTCCTCGGTCGGATGTATTGTGTGTACCGTTGTTCACGTACACGTATATATGATATGTACACAATGCAAAGTTGGACGTGAATGTGGGAGTGGGGGAAAAAAGAAGAGGATGATTGGATGCACCGCGGAATTTATATCCGAATGAGCGAGCGACCTTATACCCCCTACACCCTACATTATATATCCTCTCTTCGCCGATTCGAATAAAACTCCGTCCGTCCCAAATGAAATTTCACGTGGTATTAGGAGGGAAGCTTTTTTTTTTCTGCTCGCTGGTTGTGCTCACTCCCCTCGGTGAAATTGCAATCCTCCGGAGCTGATGAAAAGTCGGAATTATTGGAATATAATGGTTGGTTTGATGCGGCGGAGATTTCATTTTATCTGGTGGGTTTAATTTATCGAAGATTGTGCGGTTAAACACATAACGGATCAATGTTTTCATGGGTAACAATACCAAAAGTGTGAAAGAAATGTCACTTCCAACCGAATAATAAAAAGAGGAATACGCACACCTACTGGAAATAGCGGAGGGATGGAAAAAAAAGGGAGATCAGGTGAGCCAAGCAAAAATGGGAAGAGATCCAATTGGCGAGGGGAAGAAATACGTACACGGGAGACGAAGGCGTCGCCGGCTGCCTTCGACGAGAGCGAGAGAAAAACAGAGGCGGAAGGGCTTTCTTCGAAGCTCCCCTCGACGATAGCTCTGTACGGTTTTTTCCTTTTTCCGTTACCGAGTGTATTCCACTCTCTGCCTTATTTTTTTTCTCCCCCCCCCCTGCTCGAGTCTAGTTCTTTACCTTCTCGGGTCAGGGAAGGGAGATGGATACCTATACACGCGGTGTAAAGAGGTTGGGAGCGGAAAATACAGGGTCTACGGTGTACGGTATACATGGGTAAAGCCGAGGGTAAAGCACTGCGAAAGATAGGATGCAGAGGTATTGCAGACGGGAGCCAGTGACACGGACGATCCGATGGGAAATCTCATTGTAGCCTATTTTTTAGATACCTTTCAGTATCCATATATATATATACCTAAGGCAGGGCAGGAGGATCTTCAAACCCTCGAAGCTTTTTTACATGGGCCATTTTACGAATAACTGCCCTTTTTCGTCCTACACACTGAGATAATTGAGTTGAAAAAAAATTAAAATTGAACATCTGTACTTAAAATTAATCATCCTGGACATTGAACTTGGAGATAATAACAATTCACCTGAGCTACGATAGATAATTACACGTCAAATTAAATTTCCACGGAGACACCATATATATACCCGTGGAAAAAAAAGCAATCATTACCGAATGAAAATCCCATTAGTCCCGAGGAATTAATCAACAACAGCGCTTGCATTAATAACGACGAGTCGACCCGAGGAGCTTAGCGAGAGGGGGTACAATAATACAATAATCCCCCCGTCCCCTCTGACATTTGCGTGGCGCAATCCCGGAGCTCTCCAAAAAATAAACAGATTTGAGGGTTGGGGAGGAGGGTGAAAGCTGTTTCAAAGCTGGAGGGAGAGAAGGCGAAGAAGCAGCCCGAGGAGTCAAAGGTGGAGAGAAAAGGAGCGGAGAAACTCCTCATGATCCTGCCAAGGATTTGCCGCACGTACATAGTCCCCGCGTCTACGTATAGTACGGATACCGTAGATCCGAGACTGGAGAGACGAGGGAAGTTTGAGCATCGGAGACGCGCTTCCTCCCTCCCTCCCTATCTCCTCATCAGTGTCAGCGCCAAGAAAGAGAACGCGAGGAGACGAGGTAATAGAGAACGAGCGAGCCAGGGGGAGTGGGAAGGAATGCTGATTAGTCGGTGCTCCTGCGCCGTAACATTATAACTTATCCAAGCGCGCGAGCGAGCGAGAGGGTAGTTATACATATATATATGCAGAGTCTGGGGAGAAGATTGCAAGAGAAGGAGAGAGATAGAGTCTCTCACTCGCACCGCTATCTGTCCTTATCAATTCCACTTCATGTTCCTCGGCAGGCCGGGCCGCCGCTGTTGGAAAGGATAAGAAGGGAGCCGAAGCGAGGGAGGAAGGAGAAAGAGAGCGGAAGACGATGCGGTGGGCTGAGGAAAGCCGGCGGCTTAATAGGGAGGAAATTGAGTGCTCGAGCAATATTGAAGGAGGATTCGGGGGTTCGCGGCGGCGGCAGCACCGGAATCGCAAGAGATCCCCTCCCTCCCTCTCTTTGGGGCAAGGAGCTCCGTTGACTGCAGACGTACGCTATATATATATATATAGACATAGAGAGACGGAGAAGCTATCCGTCCGCCGCTTTCGAATTCCTCGAGTGTGCACATCGGCTTCCTACACCACTACCATCACCACTGCCGCTGTGTACTCTCGTATACCTATTCGCTGTATGTGTCACTACTACCAGTTCGTGGTGCGATCAGTGGTTCTCAATCGTCGCGTCAAAAGTATATATATACCACGACTACTTGCGTTTCTCATCCCTTACTTGTCAGCTTTGCCGTCCCACTCTAGTTCGTCGTCCTCGTCTCAGTGATTCACGTATAGGAAGAGCGGCCGTAGTGACTTCACTGCGCTGTGTATAGGTGTACACAACATCCATTGGACCCAGGACTCCCAGGAGCGAGTTTATGTCGCGGGTGTGTGGTGTTGAAACAGCACCACTGAAGCTCCTTGTTTTAGCTAGTCTAGACGACGACATGACACCGCAGCAGCAGCAGCAGTAGTATACTACGTGGGAGCTACATCAGACGGGAATTATTGACTCTGTGGGGCGTAGTCGTCGTCGTCGGCGTTCTATTCAGCACGTGATTCGCCGATTGGCTTGAGCTTGACGAGCCGAGGAGGTGTCGACGCATAATAATAAACACGTGCACGTGCACACACGTGACTGTATAAATATGTACAGGCAGACACATCTGACGGAGGAAGATGGTTCCCTATACTAAATCAATGGGATGCTATTTATATCCCCCCCCCCCTTCGTCCTGTGTACACGATGTGCCCGGGGTTCAATCACGTTTCGCGAATTGTGTTTTGATTGAAAATTTTCCTTCGGACTCGCAGAGAGTATCATGTATTGGTACTTAAATATATGTATCGCATTTTAAACAGGTTCATCCGACTTTTGAGCTGTGTAATTTAAATTGCGAGTCATTTGTTTGTACATGATTAAGTTTAGTTTGACGAAAAGTCATAATTTTTCTACGTTACGATTATCAGACAGAGCAAAAAAGTCAAAGGGAAATCGAGACACATGTAAAAAAAAAAAAAAAAAAAAATATCCTTTATCTGATGAAAGTTTCGCGTTTTCATCATCATTACTCGCCTCGTTGTTTGCCAAAGGTGCTAATTATGTACGCTACAGTTGTATCGGGTAAAACAGTGATTAATACTCACTCCAATGATCGTGTTGAGCTCGGTCATGGTGACTTGCTTCGCCCTGTCGACTGCAGTGGCCACTTGTTGTTGATGGTCCTGCGAGAGGAACGGCAGAATTTGCGCGATGATGGCGTTCAGTCGCTTCGCTATTTCCGTCTGCAATCAAGAGAGAAACGTCGACAAATTAACCCTCGCTTCCTGCACCTGCCGCTACATCGACAGTGTATACCACTCGCCACTTTCTCTCGGGATCTCGCTTTCTGGGTACACTTGTATGGATGTAGAGGTGTGTGTGTGTGTTTTTTGATATACATATAATATGTGGGTTTAGTTCGTTCGCAATATGCTTGCAGGAGCACGGCGTGCGGCTTTAATCGACTTTACAGTTACGTGAGACGTAAAGTTCATTTAAAAGACTGCGTATAGGTAATGCATCACACTATAATCATTCAAGTTGTTTAAAATAAAGAGCATTTGTCTTTGGTAGTTTTCTCGAGTCACATCACAGCTAATGATCATTTTCCCTGCTCACTATCAAGGATTCATTACATATTTTACACGATATATTATCCACGGGGAAATTATTTGTTTTTTTACGATTGCAATGAATCGTGCAAAAGTATTGTTTTTTGCATATCATTACATCGAGTCAAGTTGCAAAAAAAATTTATTTCCGATGCAATTTTACATCGCCACTTCCCCAATTTGCTTGCACGTAACATTTTCAATGTTCGTATTTATAGCATGAAAAATAAAGAAGAGACCTGTTCCCTCCTCTTATGGGTTCCAACGGAAACATCGGTTGAAAAAAGAAACGGGGGTCACACGCCACCGGAGAGAACAGAATGGAAAAGACTTTTGTTACACCGTGCAGTGTTTATGCGCAAGGCAGACACGAAGCCAAGCCAACAACAACTGTACAACTTGGCTGACGTGAATTGAATTAAATTTGCGGCTCGCCTCGTTGCGGCTCAATCTTCGGAGCCGCGCCCATCCCGCCTATATACCCTTCCGTGCAAACGATCGTGAACACGCGACGCGAAACACCACCACTACCTCCCCTCCTCCCGGAAATTAAGTTTGATTGACCCACTATGAGGCACGGCTAATGTAAATATTTTGTCAGTCGCTCAAAACCGGAGAGATAATCACCCCCTATCGATCGAAAATTTCATGGCGGTCGCCCACCTGATTGGCGTTAATCGCGTTTGGGGGCTGTGTTATAATTCGCAACTGTGCGAATCGCGAATTTTTCCAGCCGTGGAAAATACAATATTCGCTCGAAGGGATAACGCGTTACGAGGGGGTTACCGATACTCATCACGGAGCTGTGCATGTTTATATAGCTACGAGGATCTGGAGCCGATGAATCGGAACGTGATTGGATTGGACTCACTGGACGGAATGTGTATGTACGTGAGCTGGCGATGTGTATACAGAAATCGATTAGTGGAAATCGCACTGGTTGTATGTGTACAGTATGAGTTTTCGCAATCGTAAACCTTGGCGTTCCCATGGCCATTAATTAGCTATTGGGTACAAAAACTCGGTCACTCTATACCTAGCGGTATAGCGCCCGAAAATTATACGGTACTTTTTTTTTTTTTTCGACCAGTTGCACCATACTATCGGGTAATGCGAGCGAAAATAAAACGTAAAATCATAATTAAGACGGCAACGAGCTCGCTCGGCTGAGTGAAAACTCGTCTTTCGACTCCGACACGCTGTGGATCCAGATTTTACCCGACTCGAGGAAAAACAAGAAGCTTGAGAGAGTATACAGGAAACACGCTCGATCAAACGAGATTTCAAAAGTTTCCAGGTGAATTCCGTAATATCCTGTGGACTGACGAAGGAAAAAAATCTCGCACGATCTTATGACGAAAAAAAGAAATAATTAAAACCAATGTCATTGTTAATGGTGTGGTAGAATCGTGTGCCAATTATTATTAGGTATGTTACCACTTCAGGAAAGAGAAACAACCGAAATGCCTAAGCTATCCGTTCTCAGTCATGTACCAAATTTTTGTGTCAACATTGCTCAACATTTACACTTCAATGATGCACACAAATTATCGGCTGTCAATGTAAAAAAAGTCCTTTAAAGTGAGTCATACGCACCTGACAAGTATACCGGGTATACTGCTCTTTTCGATCAACTTGGTGCTTGTACTTTTTTCATTTCCCGTCTTTATACTCGCACACACGGCGGTGGAAGCCATAACAGGTATAAAATACCCGATAACCGAGCGAGTATAGGATTAATCGGGCGCAGTTTAACCAGGAAGCAGTTTGCCGCCTCGCTCGCTCTGACAGGCCGCTGAACCGATGTTAATCTATTTGGCGCGTCGCCGCCACCACCCCATATAATACATATATATATACCCCACGCTAAGCGGTTTCTTCGTGTATTTACACGCACACCCTCCTTCATCAGACGCACATTTTATATATATACACCCCAAAGACGCGTGACTATATAACACGCGCAGCGTCAAGTATCGCGTCATACATACCGCAACAACGCCACCTTTCACTCGCTCCTGTATCGCTGGAAAATGAGGGAACGCCTCCCCATCGGCGCCCAGGCTCCATTACCAACGAGTTTGTTATTTATCGCCCCGAGACCCCATAATCCCGACGTTTATTAAACGAGAAAGTTCACGATGTGTCTTTTAATTTGACACGCGCTTTCCAATTACAGCCCGGCTCGAGCCAATGTACAGTGCTCTGCGAGTAAAGAAAACGAGGCTCGCGAAAGCTCGGTGGTTCAACCGTGTATATAGCCGAGGTCTATTGGCGAAATTAGGCGGTGCACGCGCAGATTTCAGCGGTCTCGCAACAAATTGGCACCCGTAACGCCGCGCCGATTTTATACATACAGTAGGTATCGCTCGCCCGATTGGCAGCGTGTATAATACCACATTCGCGACTCGCACGGGCTAATTGAAACATATGCAGTGCACGCGCGAGCGCTTGGGAATACTTGGCAAGTTTCCCTGAACAGCACCGGCTCCCCCGGGAGACTCGGGCCATCACCTACGTGTATGCAACGGGAAAGGAAAGCGGGCTGTGTATAACGTGTGGCGATAAATACGGACATGTGTTACCGTTCCATTGGCAATGGAAGGACTGAAAAAATAGTACCCAACGATGGACAAGGGCCCCCTTTCTTTCGATCGATCCTCGTGTACGCACCGAGTAGTGGCGAGGGGGGTCGGTGTATCCGCGGCTGCGAACTTTCCATCAGGCGGTGGGAATAATGGCGATCCATCTCCGCGGCGGGAGACCAGCCGAGCGACAAAATTGCTCTTTCATTCGGCATCGAAAAGCTAGTGCTCGAGGGAAAAAGAAAAACAAAACAAAAAAACAAAAAATAAAAAAAAGAGAAGTAGAAAGGAACGCGGGGAAGATACTCTGCACCCGATAGCGTCCAGAGACCATAAAAATTCAATGCTTCCAGAGGACGAAGAAGGGGAGATGGGAAAAAGGAAGGAAAAGGATGAGAGCCAGCAACTCGGAGTGACATCTTGGCGTATAAATTCCGTCGGGAGAAATATCCCGGGCTCTATTTCTATTTGCTTCTTCCTTTTTTCCTTTTTTTTCCTTTTTTTTTTCTTATTCGATCACGTGCAGCGCTTCCTGCATCTTCTCCTCGTTATATGCACCGCAGAGCGCAAAAAAAGAGTTGAAAAAAAAAAAAAAAAACCGCAAGACCAAAGTAGAAGTGGAAAAGGAGCAACCAGACCGGGGCATAAACAGCGAGTAGTATAGTCTCTCCTGCGTACTTGTCGAGAAGGAAGGAGAGAGAGGAAAACGGTAACGATATCGGGGAGCAGCGTGTAGTGACAGTACAGAGCAGGGATCGGAGGGGGGCGGAGGAGGAGCTCCCCGGAAAAGTTCGGCCATTTCGTTTAGTTCGCCGGAAAAGTCGGGCTGGCTGCTGTTGTATATAGATGGTGGTGGTGGTGGTGGTGATGGTAATGCCGCTATATCCAAACCCCTGACCCTCCACCCCTTCGCCTCGGTGCCATATCCACACGCTTCTTCTCTCTTTTAGCTCTCCCGCGTGCACTCTTGCTGATGCTCTCGAGTGGCCGCTGAATTGCGCTCTGAAAAGCCACCAGTGCCAGCAGCGGTACTCCTCTGCCCCTCGCTCCATCCCATTCATTATTTTCTTGGTTACCTCTCACCCGGGGAAAACTTCTCGGCAACGCAATTACGTAGCCCGTACTGCTGCTTCTGCACAGCGGTACCATCAGCTCGCTCTTTTCACCCTCGATTCGCTTGCCAGCTGTACCACCACCACCCGTCCTTTAGCCACGATTTCCCACACCGCACTTGCTCCTCTCTCTCTCTCTCTTTTTTTCCTTTATCTCTCCGCTCGCCCTCCTATCTCTCCACCACCGCTCATATTTACCCATCGCGTCATCCTCCTCTATCTTTTAGACATTTAATCACCCGTTCTCTCTCTCTTTCTTTTCCTTTGCCTCACCGCCCATCGCTGTGGGTACATCCTTCTCTGCATCGCTTGGCAATAACCCCGTCCCTCGCGTCCTTTTTCCAGCTGGTGGGTATAATATACATTTCTCTTCCATCGTCCCTCCCTCCCCAAAGCTCCCGGGGGGGTTTTCGCACTTTGCTCTTGCCCGTGGAGTTCCCGGGACGGAATTGGCGAATGGCTCGACTTGTTTTCGCGTACGTTATAATTAGTGGCTTAATGACTACCACTTGGAGGGCGACGGGTAATTAAAACAACAACTCCCTCCTTCCACCCGACGAGGGCTGCCTTGGGCTCTAAGAGCATCTGATTTGACGCCTCGCGCACGCCTCCCCTTCCACCCTTTCTTTCCTTCCTTTCTCCTGACCCCCATCTTTTTTTTTCCTTTTTTGCTTCCTTTAGCTTTATCAAATTTTCGTCTCTCTTCATTCTCTCGCGTTATTCGGGCAATTTTTCATCGTTTCTCATGATTCATCGTTTCGCTTATCGATCAGACCGTCAAATCCACTTTGGTCGTTTCGGTCAGTTGACTGGAATCTAATCGCCGATGCTTCAATACAGAATCATCTTAGAATTAAATTATTAAATTTTTATTCATGATTGAAAAATGATTCAATCGTGATTCTGAATCATTTGAATCACGTGGACAGCCCCTCGCGCAAAAGTACCCTTCGGCACACTTGGAAAAACCCGAGAGGGAGTATGTCGCGATTTACGCGAAAATCATGTTTCCTTCCGCCCTCGCTTAACCTAATGGCCAAATGGGAGGGAAAACTCGCGGCGGGCACGGGCGGTGCAGCGGAGAAAATGTAAGAAAGAGGAAGCAACTACCCGGAATAAACGGCGGTCCATGCATGAGGGGGGGAAAAAAACGAGCGAGTACAAAGAGGATGGGGGGACAGCGAGCAACGAATCGGAGACCATATCTTATCCCCCGTCCTCCTACTTGGCAGTGCGCACTGGGAGGAGAAGAGGCGTTATAGGGGCGGGTGGATAAATATTCCATCGGTACGAGCATGTTTTATGTACGCGTCGATGTACACTCCTTTTGCTCCTCTCTTCTCTCTTTTATACGTACACTGCATGTTACCGTACGTGCGTTTGGCTTGCGCTGAGCGCCGGGTATAATTCTCCGGTTCCTTTGTCTTCCTCGTCGTCGTCGTCGAAGAAGAAGAGAATAGTCGGAGGAGGAGGAGGAGGAGGGGATGGAAAGAGAATTAATCTTGGCTGCTGCTGGGATTCTTCGCGTTCCCCCGGCGCGTCGTTATTCAAGATCTTGAACGGCGGACAGAAAAAGTTAGCGAAAGGTGCACAGGTTACATAAATATATACCTAATAGGGAATGGAATAGATGATGAGGTGCGAGCGATCGATGTGAGGGTGAAAATAAAAAAATAAAATAAAGTTTGGTGGTAAGTGCGAAATGGCACGTGTCTTTTGGAGGTCCTTTTAAACAAAAACTTGAATCTGTTCTTTATCGTCTAAAACATGCACACGTCGATAAATCGTCGTGGACTGGCAATGGCAATCGTAAGACAAATGATCGCGTACCCATACCCGTAGGTGTGCAGTATGCACTCCCGTCATCTCGATTGCAGCGGCACAAAGGAAAAACAAAGAAAAGGGAAGGAGAGGAGAACAAATAAAAAAAAAAAAAAAAAAAGTCTCGCACCCAAGAATTTTCCAGTCGAGTGTGCATTACTCGTGTCGGCAAGCGCGGGCGCGAGTACGGCAAGAGAAGAAGGCATCTTTCCGGAATGCAGCTCGGAAGCCGGGTGCAAAGTGCCTTACCGTGTGATGCGCTGACATACCCTATATATATGTATGCGCAAGAGGTAGCACGGTGCACATTGAGCTCCTCGAGAGATAGTGCTCCTTCGCAACAAAGAGATATATACGTTACGTATGCGCGTCTCGAGGAGCTTACAACGACGGAAGGGCAAAGATGTATTGCCACAGAGTGTCGTCGAGTGCTGGCGCGGGTTTATTTGCTACCGCCTGTGTTGTAAAAGTGGAGGAAGCTTTGAGGTTTCAGGGGAGAGACGTACGTGCTTTCGAGTGATTTGTCGTGGTCGATCATTGGATACTTGATTTCAAAGGTACACCACGGGTGTAAGCGCGAGTTTCTGACTAAAAAAAAAACTAAAAATGCAATCAGATGCCAAGATAAATAAAAAAAAAAGGGCAAACACGATGAAAAGTACAATTAAAATAAAATAGATGCAAGGACACAGAGCAAAAGAGCACACGATTGAAGGACAAGAGAGAGAGAGAGAGGGAGATGGAGGCGGGGTATGAAAATGCAAAAGTGTCCAAGTGCGCCGATAAAATTCTTCGGCTGTAAAACGTTGACGTGAACCGAATGCTTTTGGCTGTTGCTCCTCCTCCTCCTCTGACTCGCTGGAGCTTTTTTCCTCCCTCCAGCCCCCGTCCCTACGGCAAGCCCCGGCAGATACTCCGATAATCCGATACGCTGCCATTGCTGTCATCGTCGTCGCTGGTGCTGCTGTTGCATATAGCCTAGAATCCCCCAGCCACCCCGTACGTAAACGCGCACCAGTGCCCACCGAATCCACCTACGTACGTATACATACGCATTCGCTCTCTTGACGTTTTTCCTTTTTTTTCATCCATCTCCTTTTTTTTGGTTTTCTTTTTTCATTCATCCACCAGCAGCGAACTCGGGACAGAGTCTTCCTCCGCCAGATGTATAGTATCTCTAGCGATTTTTCCGAGCGCCGCGTCTGCATGTACACACGGTTCTATTGAGATTTCTTTGTAGGGGTGAGGATGCGAAGAGGGGGATGCTTTATGAATAGTAAAAGTCGCTCTTTTCGCTTTGCATCAGCGAGAGAGAGAGAGAGAGAGACGGTGAGCACCCGATCCCATCCTTTTCCCCGGGCGCGTTTTTGTCGCCACCGGGGCTCCCGGCCGCGGCATTTTTCTTTCGCGTGCTTTCATCGCCGTGCGCGCAATTAAAAAATTTTCCGCACCCTCGGTGGGAATTTGCACCCGAGGGGGTATTATATTGAGTGCGCTTGATAACGCGTAGGCTGCGGATTTCAGGTCATTAATTTAGTGGAAAATTTGTATGACGCGCGCCTCGGAGCTGGATGATTTTTTTAATTCATTGTGTGCAGCGTCTCTTAATTTTTATTAATTAATTTTATCGAAACATCCTTTTTATGATCACGTAGATGCCCGAGTTTGCCAAAGTATACACACTTTGATGTACACTGCGCACCGCATATTTTAATCTTCATAATTTTCCATTGAAATTTACATTTTACATTTTATCAATTAAATCATATGAAATGCTGTCGTATCCCACTGCCTCGCTCATAAATTTTTAATATTCCTCTTTTTTTTGTTTTCAGAATCACATGGATGCACCAGAGGACCGTATGAAATCGCATCGAATAACTGCGTTTATCCCTCGGGTAAGTAAATCAAATAAATTTTTCGATAATGAATGATCCATTTATAAAAATTCAACACATATTATTACTGTACACATACGCGTAGCGTGTAAAATAAATCAGTGCGTTTGCATAGAGAAGAGTTAGCACAGAAAAATCAATCGTTTGAAGTATTTTTCTCATAACTGTAATTTCGGTGGTGAATCGCGAGTCTCTGTGGCACTTGAACATCAAACACCTCCCTGAAAATGGAAATAAAATAAAAAAAACCCTTCTCACCCCCTCTATCGCAATTGTAATCCTATCGATAACGCGACATGCCAAGCCCAGCAAAATTTACATTTCATCAGTTCTGTTGACCATTGTCGCGAAAATCCTTGCGTAGTAGTTCACACTCCCGCTCCGTTACTGCTCTTCCGGTATTTCTGTTTCCTCGGCGGGCAGAGGAGACCGAGCGACGATAATTGAAAACTGCTCGTCCGCTCCGGTTTCCCCGCAACAACTGTAGCGCTCCCTCGGCCAAAATGATCGGCGAAATTGAACGTTTCGCAAGTTCATGCTCAAAATCGCGAGGTGAAAACTTCTCGATAATCCCAGCATCCAGCAGAGATCGGATTTTTGTCGCCCACGTACCTATACGTGGCATCATTGACCACCTCCTTCCTCCCCATTCCCCGTTCCACTCGTGGATAAATGTACAATTCACGCTTCACGATTTCATCTCGTTAGCCCACCCCTTCTTCCACTGTGTGCAGTGCGATTGTTGCACAAACTGCGCGGTTTTGCGCGCGTACATACACTGCTGTGTATAGGAACACGTGAAAATTGAATTAATTAATTGAACATCGAGGCGAACGTGGGGTTAAGCGAATATTGAATAAATTAAAACAATATTACAAGCACATCGTCGATTGGCATGGATACGCATGCTACGGCGGTTGCTCGATGCATTATGTAAGCGATATGATCACGGAGCTCTCGTTGTTGAATATCATCGGTTTATCGTTATTTCAGTGCCGTTACGTGCACGAATTATGCGTCATGTAGTTCGATAATCAATCATTTCGGTAGGTTGGAATATATATATTTAAAAACATTGGCACAGTATATCTAGTACGTGAAATATGTATAGCACGAGGCTTAAAAAGAGAGGATACGATGACGCACGAGAATACCGAAGGCTGGGTGGCGTTGTTACAGGTTAACAGAGTTTACGTATAGGTATACAACTATATGCAGCTTATACTGCGAGTAAAGTGTGGCCGTACCCATATATATTATACACTCGTACCATTTAGCAAGGAGCAGAGAAGATGAATGCAAGGTCTGCATTTTGTGCGTCGAGTCTCTCTCGTTCTCGGTCTATTGCTGCTGAAAAAGGGAGGAGCACAATTACCAATATACATATAAAGAGAGAGAGAGAGAGTTGGAGGAGCAAAAGTAGGGAGACTGCTCGAGAGAGATGGAAGCTCAGCTGCCGAAGATTGCGGAGGGAAGAGCCGTGCTGCTGCGGACCTGGGAGGATAAGTGGTCCTTCACACAGCTTGCAGTGCAAAAGGAGGAGGAGAAGTATAGTGTGTGGTGCTGGGTAGTGGTAAAGAAGGAGAATAAGAGGAGCCTGGCGGGTGTGTGTGTGTGTGTGCGGGTGGTGAGGGAGAGATAGTCGAGGAGTATTTGACAGACGGCGAAAGATCGGGGATGTTTGGATGTTTGAGCTTGGGAGTGCTACGTCAGCACTCGAGAGTCGTCCGCTGCCTCGCTCGAGTGGCCCTGGATACATATACACACACGTAGGTGCTGCTTTGGCTACGGCTCTTTCTCTCTCTCTACCGCGGGGGAGCAGCTCGTGTATTTTTATGTCGTACTGGTGTGCTGGTGTGCTCCCTTTCAAACGACTATACGTCTGTAAGGCGAGCGAGTGCGGTGAGTGGGATGATATTGCGATCGAGTGGCGATGGATTTTTCGGCTGATGATGCCAGAGCGTACGGGGAGCTTATATTTCGTTTCACGAGGGTGCCTAGCTGAATCATATCGTCCGGTTCATCTCATTTTTTCATGTCTATGCTTTGAATTCCTTTTTTTTTTTTGTTAGTTCATTGACGTAGGTCTCTTTGGGAAACACGGCGTCTGCTACTTGTAATTTCGACAAATTTTAAAATAGAAGATGACTTTGTTGTTTGGTTGGTCACGTCAGACTTTTTGAGGGGTTTCTTGGTGTATCCGTTTTATGAGACGCAAGTAATAAAGTAGCGAGTCTCCAATACCATTAAAGTAATCAAAAGCACAATGCGCCCATAGGAGCCTCGAGCAAAGATTTTGAATTTGCGGAGATAGAACTAATTGATGTCTATGTACTGTTCACAGTTTCAATCGTCTACACCCACCTCAAACCCTGGCCTTTCGGTCCTTTATTCTCTCCCCCATCGAGCGAGTAAGTGTATATTTTCACACTCGCTTTCTCCCGAGCATCTTCAGTCCCTCTCTTCGAGTGTCGAAGATCGATTAGCACAGGAGGCGATCAGCTTTAGTGGAAGGTGGAACTGTGGTGAGAAACAGGCAAGATGTGCACCAGTCGACCCAAGTATATCCCCGAAGTGAATCGATGTGTAGCTATTCGTGATGGTAGTAGCGGTGGCAGTGGTAATGTGTATACTTTCACCAGTTAATCAGTCGAACTCACGAGAGCTAATTAGAGCCCTTTGATTGTTCCTCTTTTTTTTTCTTTCCTTATCTGCTCATGGTCGATCGCGTTTAAAGTGACGATTTTTCCCCTCCCCCATACTGTCCATCATGATCCAACTCATGCAATGATTGTACATATGGTCGAGAGCCCGACTAATCTGTGCTGCGAGCAACAACTCGGTCCTCCACCGCTAATACAGATCGTCCGTCCAAATGAAGCAACCTATAATCCGGTTTCCAAATTTAAAACTCGCACGGGTATATCTACATACAGGCGTAGCTTAATTATGGAAAAATCAAAGCGATCGTGCCGGCCGGGCGCGTTCAATTAATCCATTAGCATAAGCCCATATCAGCCTACCCCATACCCCAAAGCCGCCCGCAGAGTGTAAAAGGAGCAACAGTACACAGGTCGGACCGATCGATAGATGCCAGTGTACAATGATACATACGTTGAAAGACAGAGAGAAAGAGAGAGAGAGTTTATCGAAAGCCCACCGCAACTGTGGTATATATATATATTCTGTTTGATTCGCTCCTAGCTCGGGGGATGAATAATAAGCGCGAATATACGCAGAGGCATGATCATCGGGAGGGAGAGAGAGGGCTCTCCTCGAGCAAACGAGCGATGGAAGGAGGGAGAGGACAAAGCCAGGACTGTCGCCGCATCTCTCAACGTCACTTTGTAACCATCCGAGCTGCAAATCGGGCACGTATACACACCCAGGGAAGAGAAGGAGGAGGAAGAACGGGTTGGCGCTACGACCCAGGCCGCAAGAGTACGGTCAGTTTGTACTCTCTCTCTCTCTCTCTGTCTCTCTTCCCTGCTTGTTTCTCTTCTCTTCTCCTCTCGGCATCGGTGCAAACAGGGAAGACAGACAGACCGAAGAACACAGTGGTAACAGTATTATATATAGCTAGTACAGCGCCTCATAGTCTATAGTGTATACGTATGCATATATATACCAGTGCACGGTTAAGCCACCCATCTACCCCCCTCCGGTACTGCTGTCGTTGTTTATTAGGCTTGTCTGCTGCTGCTGCTACTGGATGTCGCGTTGCGCAAATGCAAATCCGCGACTGCTGTTGCTGCTACTCGCCTCCTCCTCTTCCTGCCACTGTGACTCCCGGTAACGACTATAGGAGAGAGTTGACGCTGCATGGCTTGGGTTAAGCTCGCCAAGCTTTCCCTTTGCGGTGGCCCTGTATTTACATGTATATTTGTATATTTGTGTGTGCGTAGAGACGGTTGTATGCGATGACGGCGCTCGGCTACAAACTTCGCTAGTGTGCAGTTAATTATACCACGTTAGATTCCTTATGCATGTATATATATAGTTGGTATACCTATCTTGGCTTGATTATTTTGATCAATTCGAGAGCTCGAAACGAGCAAAGTACTGTAGGTATATATTTTTTCATTCACCGATCTTTGAACATAAACGACGCGATCGGTATATTTCTGCACATCTATTAGCACGTATTGTGGGAGCTGTGAAAAAGAAAAAGAGAGTCACGCAAATGGCAAAAGAGAGCGTTGAGGAGGAGGGGGCGAGGCAACGTGCCGACCGCTATAAGCTCACCTGATGTATCCAAGCTCCTTTGAGATTCCACAACCACCCCCCGCACCCCCCCCCCTGCTACGGCTAGTCTGACCGCTTGCTTTCCCGCACGCTATAAAGCCCTTTCCTTTGCACCCGAGCCACCGAACGGCACAGTAGCAGCCTGCCTGGGAGCTCAGCTGACCGCAAGCCGCAACGGGGCTACTGCCTTGATTAAACGCGCCATAGACCGCCATTATCGCTGATTGCGCTAAACATTAACGGACTGACCCTTCCTCTCTCTCTGTTTGTGCGTGTATGTATTGGTATGAAATAGCCCGAGGGTATATACATATAGGCTTCGCTCCTCCATATGTGTATTAGCAGAACGACGAGCCGCCACCACCACCACCTGTGAGTCACGCGATTATTGCATGCACGTGAGCTCGCTTTCACTGTCGATGAGCCTGAGTGTACCTATACGTACGTACACCAATGTGCACGCTTGGTGTTTTATCTCTCTCTCGTGCACTTGCGAGCCCACATCATTCATCGCACGGGGCGAGTCCACGGTGGTAGCAGCGATGTATGATTTCGTGTTTGATTAGCCAAACGCTAATTGGGCTTCGATCGCCGGACTCTCTCTCCCCGGGCGAACTGGATGGAGAGATTGATGCTCATTGCGGTCTCGGCTGCCCCCTCTCTGTATACGCGATACTCCATGTACCCGCTCTCGCTTTTGATTCATTCGGGATGATAACTAACTTGTGCTCCCACCGATTGATTTTCCTCTTTTGTTTGATTAAATTTCATACCGTGACTACGTTTACTTTATTTTTTTTTTTTTTTTTTTTTTTCTCCTGTTCGCAACACGTGCAAGAGAAGTTTTTTTACTGTTGTTTTAATTCGATCCGGAGACTTCGAATAAGCGCAGCAGATTCAAAGTTCTATGGCCAATTAAAGACACTGCACACTAGATTAGCGATCTCGAGCCCCAGGGGGGAGGGATGAGAGTTGGACTCGATTGGAGAAAGAGAGTGCCCGAGGAAAGGGATTTTCATGAGCTCCGATAAGCCGCGGCTATACGTGGGGACCACGTACCCGTAAACACACACGTATCCGCAGCTAAAGCACGCGGCGGTGCAAAAAAGTGCTGACGCGCTTCCGAACCCGATGGAAAGAGCGCGGAAGCCACTAGCGCTCCCGTTTTTTTTGTTTTTTTACCCCTCTAATGGCGAGTAAACAGCCATTTACCAGTAAGTCGGTCTGTTTGCTGCCCTACATCCGGAGATACCCATCTCACGAAAACTTTTGGTCAGCTTTTTCGGACCACCCTTCGCATTCCCATACTGCACGAGCATCTCCAAATACATACGCGCACGAAAAAATCAGAACTGTCGTCCATTATCCAGCCCTTGGCCCGCTAACGAGAAGAACAGCTCTTACTCTTAACGCCCGAGCGAGCAGCGGTGGCTCCGCCACGCCCCCCTCCGCTCTGCTAATAATAATAATCGTCATTGAATTCGCCCCGGCGTGGCGGAGCGACGGCGGCATCCGAAGCGTGAAAACGATACAGCCGAGACTCCTCCCACGGAATAAATTATCGTTCGCCCGGCCAAGTTTCCCCTCGTCGCAAATCCTCGGGCCCGTAAAACAGCCATTTCTCGCTCCCGGACAGCGGAAGAAAAGCCCCGGCAGAAGTAGCTCGAGGCTCATTTAGTACGTAATGTACGCGCGAGGGCGTAATTAACGGGCGGGCCGTTCGGCTGTAGTATAACACAGAGCGGAAACGCGCGGCACCCCACGCCCTCTCCTCTCCTAGCTCTTTATTTCCCCCCCCCCCCTCCCTCCCTCCATCATCCCTCTGGTCTCTCTCTTCTTGCTCGAGCTTTCCTAATTTCACGACGGTGCTTACTCGGAGGGCGGTGACTTCATCTCGAGTTTGTACTTCTGCCCTCCCCCGCCACCTCGACCCCCAGCTTGCTCTTTCGACGCTACTTTTTATTGTGCGCCCCTTCCTTCCCGGCTCTTTATTACTCGTCGGTATGGGTATCTTGTTTTTTCTCCCCCGTCGGGTATTAACGTTTTCATTTCTTTCGGATTTAGTTGTCATCGAGGCGTAGGAGACGCTGAAAAACTCCAATATGAAAGATAATAATTGGGACACTCCAACTATTAGTTTCAATGACTTTGACTGCATCAAATACAAAAGGTTTTAAAAGGTATAAAGTAGGACTACCCAAATTAAATCAATAATGATTCATTCCACGCTCGAAGGGTTGAGTCTTTCGAGGCGACGATCGATTGCGTGAAAAGCCACCCCGCCCCATCCTCTTCTTTGGAACAGCGTGGTATAGGCACTTGCATTCATGGCATTAACAAATGAATCCCGAAGCTCAAAGTTGCCCCCCTATACCTTTCTCTTATCGTCGACCCATAGGGTGTATCCTGGAGCGAGCCAAATTAGTGCGGGTCCAAGTAACCCTCCCTCAACTCACTTTTGCCCGCAACGGCTTCCTCGTTAAGATGTTGACGCCCTCGGCATCGCGACCAAGTTTGAATCGCCGGCTTCCCACTTGACGCGCTGCTAACCCTCGAGTGCTTTCTAAGGGAGAGAAGGGGGCGGGGCACAGGAGAGGGTGGTTGCCGTGACACCGAGACACCGTGAAATTTGTGTCCTCGAGAAAAACGAGGGCTCGGACCCTTCGACTGTTGGCAGCTGTATTGGATTAATTAGAGATGAGCGTGCTTCATTTTTTTTTTATCTCCTGAAAAAAATCCCAAGGTGGACTCGTTATGAAACAAATTGTAAAAAGAGGATACTGATTGATACGCGCGATTCAAAATCAAGTGATAAAAACCAACAGGAAGGATGAAAAACAGCATTTTAAACGAGTTGTGGAGGAGCTTACGTCTCTTTTTTTGTTTAGCTTCCAATTATTATTTTTTCTACTCGTTTACGAATAAAAGCTAGTCTGCACCGAACACGAGCCTGCTCACACATTCCTACGTCGATAATCGAGAATTTTGCGAATGGCAAAATTGAAAGGGAGCCGAGCGAAATGCTTCTTGGCAGGGCGGTAATACACAAGAAAAAGGGTGGGAAAGAGAGGTACAATACTACGAGAGCAACACCAGCGCTAGAATGTAAAATAGCGTACAGCCGAGCCGGGACGTTTAATATCGGTGGGCTCGAGATCCGCACCCCCGGCTTTTTTTATTGCCTGTGCTGTACTGCTTAGAGGGAGGGTCACCCCCAGCGGTGCAACAAGATGAAAAAAAAAGGGACCCCGGCGACGGAGAATTAGTGCGAGCCGTGAACTTTCCTCTCTTTTCGGTGCTATCCACGCGCCCTCGACGGCGAATGGAATAATCCCGCGATTGTCCCATGCATATCCACCGAATGGCCGGAAAGGGGGGATCATTGGGCTCGCGACGAGGTAATTTCCCGGTACTGTATGAAAATAGTCCCTAACGACGAGCCGACGTTTCTTTTTTTTTTTTTTTTCAATACCTATGTGTGCTCTGGAGCTCGGCCCTCCTGTCCTTGTTCGAATGGAGGTCTACGTACATATAGAGTGTGACGTTTCTTTTTAGCATCTATTTTGCACGCTCACGGCGAAACGAAAGCAAGTCGAGTTGGTGGCTTAAGCTGTAAGTGTAGAGGAGGGCTAGAGGAGAAAGTATTACCGTGTGACGTTTGACGCTTTTCGAGACGTGAAACTTTCATTGAATTCGTCAGAGCCGAAATGTAAATGTATGAACGCGGGGTAAAAGTTATTTTGCACCCGCGTGACGTATACTTTGGTCTTCTCGAAATATTTCTCATTTCACTGAATCGTAGACTCGAACAGCTCGAAGAGGAGAAAGAAAATAAAAATATACGAGCGCCGTAGTGGTACACAGGCTTGGTGAGGAAAGTAAAACGGAGAGGATGGACGAAGGTTTTTCCAGAGGGTCGTGAGAAATCCCTTAACGGCACCCACTGGGGCTCTTTTTTACTCTGTAGTTCCAACACAGGCGAATGTCGATAAAAGTGCCCGACAGCGATGAGCATAAAAGTTCGCCGCGAGAACATCGTTGGTGTACATACATATCCATCTGTACTACACGCGAGAGGAGAAACGTGACAGTTAACTGCTATACGGTAAACATGTGGTTGTTACCGATTGGCCTGATCTTTTATGTTATTGCTTTTTTACATTCCAATTTGCGTAATGTCTCAGACGACACTTTGTATTGATTTTCACTATACGAAGCGTTTTTGACTTTCTTCGAAGAAAAATGAAGTATTATTTTATTTACACGTGAAAATAGGTAGAGGTATTTAATGCTCCCAAAGGATTACGGTGTCTCCCCGATGTATGTGCAAGGAGTCTCGAGACGGAGGGGGAAGGGGAACGTAAAGGTTTACGCTTGTCCCCAACACCTATGAAGTGCAAAATGTTGCAGCAGTTCAAAAATACGATATCGCACTGTCAAGGGGGATTTTGACGAGTCGGAGTTTTTTTTTTTTCTATTGTCGCAATACGAGTGTTTTCCACCGTAAGACTGGATTGACCTAACCACGTTTGTTTGGTCAGTTGAAACAGCGTAAACTCACTGCACCCCCAAAAGGATAACAATTTGGTTGTTTGCAGCAATGTGTTCGGATGGCATTTTGTTTTGTAAATACATTGCACGCATGTTGGTCCATCGACTGCGTACATACAGTGTATTTATCAACACTTCCAGTGTTTTTTATTGCTGTGTAAAATTATCGATTAAATCTCCCAAGTAATCAATACATGGAGTATCATCATTTCATGCAAACTTCCCTCAATCAGTTCTGCCTCATATATGATATTCGTGATTAAATTTTATATCCTTAACAATCAATAAAAAGTCAAAAGCACCCAAAAGCTGCTGTAATCGCGCAACAAAACCACTGGGGAGTAAATAAGAATGGGAACGAAAGACGAAATAAAATCGAAATAGCTTGTATAACAAAAGAGGAGTCAGGAAGATGACAACAGGCAGCACCGCTATGATTCGTTAACGAGGGTGCTCGTCTCGAATCTCTTGGCCCCCTCGTTTAAGACAATGCTGCCTGTATTAATCGTTAAAAATCCGTGGCCATAAAAATGAAAATGAAAAAAAAAGGCGAGCTGCTAATAGAACCTCGAGTGGAGATAAAACACAAAGTGCGTCTTTTTTGTTTCACGCGTACGAATGTGCGTCGCCGCGAGAGTTGCAGAAAGCCTCGAAGTGACGCGGGGGGGGGGGGCGTCGTAAAAAGGCGACCGGCTCTCCGGTGGAAAGTCGTAAAAGCGCTAAAAGACTCTTGTTGCTCCTCGCGCGCGCGTCACACCAATTCTTTTTTTTTTTTTTCTTTTACTCTTTTAGGAGACATGCGGAGCTTCTTCTTTACTTTTTCTTTGTTGCTGCTGCTGCTGTTGCTCGTAAAGACTTTCAAAGAGCCGCGACGCTTTTCTTCCTTTTTCTTTATTCTCGTTCTCTGCGCTGCCGTTTCTTCCTCCGTTCCTTTCTCAAATCACTGCGTATAAGACGGAGCCCCACTTTTATAACCACGAAGACGATTTTGCAAAACAAGAAAGAATGAGAGTTTAGAGATTGTAACGTGGCGAGTTGTTTGTAATTTTTTATTTTCTTAAAACGTGAGCTTTATCAAGTTAAAAGATAAATGAGAGAGCATTAAACGCCCTGGTCTGTCGTTCCTTTTATATCTTTGTGCATTTGCGCGCAAATAGGAGAATGAATATGTTTGCACAAGAAAAGGAACCACTTTTGTGGATTATTAGTGTGGGAGAGTGTTTGTGGAATTATTTAACTAACAATCAAGGGACAAAGCAAGACTATTTAGTGCTGATTTTAAAAGGACAAGTAGTAGTCTCCGAGTTTGGTCAGACATCACGATTGGATTATTTAGTGGAATTTTTTCGAATAAGTGGTCAAGACCGTGTTTGGTCGGGCATCCTAATTCGTCGATACGACTGTTTGGTGAACATCTTTAACTATGGACAAGTAGTAATATCAAAGTTTGGTCAGGCATCTCAATTTATCGACACGATTATATTTGTTTCGATTTTTACAGACAAGTAGTAATATGTAAATTTAGTCAACTATCTTGGTTATCAATTTTAAAAAGACAAGTAGTTACAGTCGAGTTTGGTCAGGCATCTCAATTTATCAACACGACTATATTTGTATCAATTTTTACAGACGAGTAGTAATACGTAAATTTGGTCAGTCGTCTTGGTTGTAAGTTTAAAAAAAAAGAAACAAGTAGTAATAGTCGAGTTTGGTCAGACATTTGTGTTCCAGTTAGGTAAAAATGTTTACAGTCAGTGCATTCGCAGGAGGGCTCGGATAGTATACGACAAACGTCTGTAGAAAAAAAAAAAAACAAGATCCCGGGAATCAATTCAAAGTTAAATTACTTCCTCAACTCCAGCGCAGCTCAATTTTCGCGCGCGTCGTCTATTCTTTGCAAATATTCGCATGGTAGGCCGCACTCTTGGCTCTGCCCTGAAAGTACCGTCCCATTAAGTCATCCTCGTGCTTCATGAAACTTTGCGAAAAACGCCGTCGTCGCCGACGACGAATGTGCGCGCATAAAGAGGATTGGGAAGAGAGGCAAATGAGTGAAATGAAATTTAAAAGAGAACGTGGGAGCAGCCGACTCGCCGAGTTTTTACGGTGTCACTTGGTGGAGGGAAGCCGAGCAGAGAAAAGAAGGTGAAAGAAGCGGGAGCTTGGCGATATTGTCGAGAATTTTAAGAGCCATTTGCGCGATCCACGGAAAAAAGGAGGGACAGGCCTCACGCTTCACCGGTCCCCAATCCAATTCCGCGGCGTCGTTGGCCACCAGTAAAGTGTTCTGTTAACGCTAATGTCCCCTCGTAAATAAAATAAATAAATGCACAAACCTCTCTCGGTCTATTGGGATGAGGGAAATAGAGTAAAATTGACGTGTACGTCGCCCGTGTTAGTATGACGCGGATGGATGGCCTTTTTACGGATGAAAGTTTTAAACACTGCTGTGCCCTGTAAACTCATCCCTGCACTGGAGGACTTTTGTATTATTTAGATGAGTAGTGAATGCCCTTTTTTCCAATGCTGTTGAGGAACAAGCAACACCACCAGGGCTCAATTGAATATGGATAATTAAAACAGCTGCATCGCATAAGTGATTCGTTGAATTGATCGATAAAAATCGTTCAAAGAAACAGCAGCAGCACACGGCTGAGGCTTCAAACAGGTAATTTCCGTCGAAAGAGCCGCTCCATTCGTCACGTTCCAATAACCAAAACTCCCCCTCAGCGCTCGGCTCGGCGCTTTCATTTCAATTCATTATCCGAACGGTTATCGCTCCTCTTTCGCGCGCTTATTTAATCAATCAAACTCTCCCCTTCACATCCACCCACCCTTTCCTCTCCTTCTCTCCGTTCTTTTGTCCCTCCTCCTTTTCACTCTTTTCCGACGCCCTTCCCCACTTTTTCAACCCCCTCCCTCCTCCTCCTCGTATCTGCCATTTTACCTGCTGCAGCAGCAGCGTCCGGCAGTAGTAGTAGTGTCTCTTTTCTCTCTCTCTCTCTCCTACTCCCAGTACTCGTCGGCTCGTTCATTATTCATTTACCGGTTTAACGAGCCCGTCCGCAAAAAAAGCGACGTATGCTCGCACACTCACCCTCCAACTCCGGTCGATAGCCATTCCACGCTTTGACATTTTTTTTTTCCACTCACTCCTTTTTTCCATTTCGTGCGTATACATATACATCACCACACGGTCACCGACGCACGTGTACGTACAGGTGAAAGCTCCGCGGGGCTTTGATACCGATTTTTGCCCCTTTCCCATCCACCATTGGTTCGCGCATCGAGCATTAACAAGGTTCGGCTCGGCTTTTTTCATTACTACCCCGGACGGCCATCATTGTGATTATTTCGGGTGTTGAAAAAAGCACGAGCTCGGAAATTCGGATGAATTGCCTCCGGCCTCGGGGTGGGCTCATTTAGCGGGATTCCAGGCTCTACGCGCATACCCACCATTCTGTGGGGGAAAAATATAGCTGTACTTTGAAATGAAATTAGCTCCGGTGATGATTATTTTCAGCCGCAGGGAGATACCTTAAAAGTGAGTAATCAGGAGAGCGCTTGGAAGTGCGGTCAGAATGAATGAATTAAAATGGAGATACGCGTGAAAAAAATGGGGGCAATGGACGTTCGGATGGGTTCTTTTTTTGCTAACCATCGGTGGATACCGAGATGACGTTACTGTGCAGGAATGGAGAGGGATTTCCGCATCGGTGTCCTGACTCAGCTGCGAGTCAACTTTGCCGTCTAATTTGACTGCCGCTGCAAGGTATCTTTTTATTTTTTTTTTTTCACTTTTCGTCGAACTTTCATTCTCCAGTAGCTTTGTATATGCATAGCTGGTGCAGTTTGCTTCGAGCGTACGCACACACACTCGCAGGGTAGCAGTAGGTAGTCAACGTTTGCCAGACGAATCGAAAAATGGGGGCGACGGGGGAGAAAGAGTTGGACGAGCGAAACGAACGGACGGGAAAAAGAGAGGGAAGTAGAATAATCGGGGAGTAAAGGGAAAGGCAGCCAGCGGAAAAAAGCCAGAGAAGGGAAGAGGAAGAAGTAAATGGCGATGGGGTGATTGGGGGAGGGCCTGGGAAAGGGGCAGGAGGGACAGGAAAAAAAGCCAAGAGCAAAATTCGCTATCGGAAAAATCGAGCTTCCCGCCGCGCCTATACGTATACATATATACATGTATACGTACCCCTATGTGTGCAATGTCACCTCATACCTTGGCTCGCTTTTTCCTCTTTTATTGCCGCTGGTGTGCACACACAGTTCCTCTCTCGCTCTCTCGTCATTTCGCTTCCCTCCATTCTGCTCTCGTCTTTTAAAACGCCGTGTGGAAAATGAACGACCGAGCGCTCCGGCCGCGCGAGCTTTCTTTTTCGTTTTTTCTTTCCTCCGCTTCTCTCTGCGCTTCCCTCCCTTGTCCGTGTGCTCGATGCCGCTATTTTTTTTCGCGTCCCTTTAGCCACTGCTTCTTTTTGTATCGCTATTTTTGGTTTTTTTTTCGAGACTGGAGTGACTTTTTTCAGGCTCTCTGGTCGCAAGAGCGCGGGGACAAGGGAAGCGTCAGAGTTCGCGCGCAGATGGGAAATTCCAGGGTTGGTCGGGGTAGCTCCGATTTTTCGAGCAAATTTGCCCTTGGGGAGAATTCGATCTGTTAATGGAAATTTTTCCTCTCGTTGAAATGAGTTTTATCCCTCAAATATTTCTAATTGTGGCAAGACTCGTTTGATAAACAATCGCTGTTTTCCGTGCGTGAATTTACCACACACCTCGCTTCTTCCTTTTTTTCCCTATTTTAATCTGCACACGAAATTCCCAATTCGTAAGTGTACAGAGAGTAGCCCGTGCGTGTATTTATTCAATTGACGACAAGGCAGATGGTCGGTGGTGGGAGGGGAGGGGAGGGGGTGTATTTATGTTCGTATAATCAGCCATGCGCCACCCTGAGCCGGTTTTTGGTCGTTATATGCAAAAGTGATATGCTCATTGATTATACACATACATACACGTACGCGAGCACGGGAAGGGGATTTTATGCCGCAGCTGCAAATACAGGCGGACAAACCGGCGAATCCGTTTATCGGAAATGATTGGATCGAGAGGGGGATGCTAGTGGGAGCGGCCAACAGTGTTTTTCCGCCCTCTGTGTATTTGTACCCAACCCCTCTCCCCTCGCCGTTTTCTCTTTTCACTCGGCTGTGAATAAATGCCGCTGTGCGCAGTGACGCGCTTTGCAGTACCTCCCCTCTCTTCCCGTATATATGATAATGCATTTCGCGCCCTCTGTTTTTCGCCTCCACCCTCTCGTTTTTCCGCGACAGCTGCCGGGAGATTTTTTTCTCTCTCTTTTTTTTTTTTTATTTCAGTCGAATTATATGTGCATTTGATCGTTGCCTTTCCCCTCAGATTAATGGGCAGATTGACAATCGAAAATTTTCATCAAAGCCGGGGATTATTCATTGCGCTTCTGTGACGATGCGCAATTTAATTCCTCTCGTTCGTCTGCCCCTGCGTTTAAATAATTGTTTCATCAAACCTAGCCTCCCCCATTCAGCCTAAAAGTTAACTTCATTAAAAAAAAGTCCCTGGTTGTATTTTCACGGGCAAAAGTGAAAAATCAATCAAACAACTTTGTTGCGAGAAACGAACGCAAAACAACAAGAGGTACGCATGCGAGCACGGAACAAAGTCAGTAGATCTCGTTTGGTTCCGAGAAAACGCCCAGCTAGAGTTCCCGAGAGCGACGGCTCGCATGTTAATTACTTCCAGCAGCTGTGCCGCCCTGTTAGTCGTCCTTACCTGCGCCCAGCAGCGCGACCAACAAACACCAAAGCTCTCTCTCTTGCAGTAGTAGGACGGCAAACTTTTTGTACAGCTATTTTTTTTATCGCCGCGCTAAAACTGAGTGGACAAACGACAGAGCGTGTACATGGACTCTCGTTAGTTTGGGGCGGACCTTTTTGTTTCCATAAGCAATTACTCGACGAGGGATTTCGTAAAATTCGATGATTATTTTTGTTATTTTGCACGAAAGTCCGTCAAGCTGAGAATAATGACCGAAAATTCAATCCTCTAACGACGACCCATCTGCGTTGGTTGAAAGCAAAAAACACAAGGTATTGGCAAACGTTATATGTACACGCTTTCTCTCGTCGGGGTCGACATCGTCGATCTTAGTGTACACTCAACACAACAGCAGCAGTGTAGCTCTGTAACCCACTGTGCATTAAAATTAGCAGGCGAAAGTTGCATGGCGCCAAACAACAACATCGACCACAGTACGATGAGAGGGAGAGAGAGAAAAAGGGCTCGCAGTAACAAAAGCTGAAAGGTACAGCTGCCCGAGGGAGACGGAGATAAACCATAAAACACGGGTGAGAGAGGTAGGAATTACTCGTCGCTGCTGCACCTATACATACAAACGAAGGCAAAAAGAGCGAAAAAGGGGAGGTGGAGAGGAGGGAGCACGTACGCGCTTTGCATAAGCGAGGATATCGCGCGCGAAAAACGAGCCGCTCATGCGCCGGATTAAAATTTCATTCTACCTGCTTTACCACCCCCACCCTCCCCGTTACCTCTCGACTGCCTTGCCGTATACACGTTGCGGACAAACACAGACGCTCAACCCGTCACCAATGCACTCGATATGTACCCTGCAGTTGTGCATAAAGTATTATAATACACCCGTGCGCTAAATATTTACTAGCGAGAGAGGGGATGCATTATCGAGTTGTGCGCGCGCACATACACACACACAAACGATTAATCAGCATAAATCGGCACGTTGGGGAACTTGCACCGCCAATGAGAATCGATTGTACGCTGGGCCATAATATTTTGAGCTCGTCCGAGCGTGACAACGGGCTCGCGCACGGGTATTATAATACACATTTGCATTTGTGTCTCTATCTTCTGTCACGCCCTCGTCCCTGGTGTACCGATGCAGGTTATACCGGCAGCAGCAGTCGTCGCTTTCATTTTCCAGTTCGGTGCGCCCACGCGGACACGATGTCGTTGTATCGTCGCTCGTCGAACCGGTATAATCATCATCATCATCAACATCATCATCGATTGTTAAGGGGAGGGAGGAGGGAGAAAATGCATGGAGAGAGAGAGAGAGAGAGAGTGAGAAGAGCTCGGATTTAACAGCGAGTGTATAATATAGCGTGTCCGTCTGTTGGTGTGAATGAGGCCAATCGTGGTATAGAGCGTGCACGCGGTATACAAATTGTTCAGTATGGTATTGCACACACGTGAACTACTACCTGCGCTTATGCAGATTACGCAGAGGACAAAGCTTACAGCCGAGAGTTTAGGTATGCGCGTATCATTTCTCGCTTTCATTATTTTCATTTTTAATCTTACATTAAAAATGCGGTTACGAGTTGGATGGCTATAGTATTGTGCGATGATTGGTACAATACGGTGAAAACGAGTTTGTGAGCTTATAGCACGTTATACGTGAGTTTTAAATCACATTTTATTCGCCCTTTTTTTCCCATCGTTTTGACTTTTATGCTCTGCGTGTATTGATATTTGTTTTTGCGACAAAATGGTAATTAAACTTGATTAATAGTATCTTTATACATACAGGTGTCATAACAAGATATAAATATATTTTAACTCAGAAAATATGAAGGAAAAAAGTAACTCACTAGGGATAAACATGGAAACAAATATTGAAAAGAAAAAAGGGAAGCATAAATCGAAGGGCGCCCAGACGAGAGTAGCACGAAAAATTCCGCTCATCCCCGTCCGACAAACTCACCCACGCTCGATCGAAAAACAAAAGCGGCCTCGCTGAATAATAATTTCAAAAACGAAAAGCAAAAAAAAGAACACGTAGCACCGCCCCCTCGTTCGCTTCGTCAAATAAATTTCATCCGAATTCAATTCATACGCGATGTTGCACGTCCTCCTCCCGTCGCAGTAAACATAAACGACGAGCCAGCAGCAGCCACCTCCGTGGAATGGACGCGAAAGAAACAACAACCGCGTGGGTGTGGCGGTACAGTGCTCTGGTTGAAAAATAAAACAGCCAAGATCGAAAAATCGACCCTTGTTTTTGCGTGCGCGCACATAACTTGTGCAGGTACACGCGCGTCAATATTGCTCTCGCGACGCGCACGCGGCAGGGGCCCGAGCTCTGAAATATGACGCGGCAGATCGCACAAATCTCCGAGCGATTTATAGAGTCGGAGATGGGGCGCTCGATATGGAAAATAGAAATTCACTCCCACAGAAAACATTTGCAGAATTTTTTCGGCTTGACTTTTAGAAAGTCGGTGGTGGTGAACTTATGCCCGCTCCGAGACCAAGTTTGGGCACTGCTCATCACGTTTTAACGTAACAGAGTGCTGTTTTTTTTTAGTTTATGAACAAGGAGAAAATCACTACTGTAAAATGAATAACTTGAAAAAAGTGCAAACAGTACCACCGCAAGGTAACAATAAATCACTCTTTTTTGAAATTTAAATTTTACCATTTTGTTCACTCTTGCATTATTGGCGTGAATTTTCTACTTACTCGGATTATTCGCTAATTTTCGAAAGAAAGAAGGCGTAAGTATACCTCTGCTGGCCTCGAAGGGTACGAGAGGAGGGAAGCGAGGTATGAAAATGGGAGACGAGCAGAAAAAAGGGCACAGAACTTTAACAATCGTGCGCTGTTCCATGCACGGTAGGACTGTATGGCAGTCACGTACTGCTCTGTGGACACTTTTAACTTTCTATTTGTACACTTTGCCCTGCGTGTGGGTGTAGGGACTACGAGCTGATTTGCTCACGTCAGCTACACTCTTTCACTGTTCCGTAATACTATTTCTCATACGCCTATATACACATACAAAAACTATATCGTAATCCACAAGCCCATACTACCGATTCCCAAATTTGCTGCATAAGAGAGGAAAAGAGAGGGTCGTAATTCATCCTCGAACCGTATAAAAAAACGTAACTACCGTGGAAGGGTCGAAAAAGTGAGAAAACAAATGATTCCGGAGTCACATATCACACATGGAGTGCAAATTCAACCGGTCAGTCTCCCTTACATATCCGTCCCATCAACTCTCGCGCACTGTAATACGATGGATCGGATAAGTCAGCAGAGAGACGAGGAATAAGGGACCCAAGGGGGTGGAAGCGCAGGAAAGCCCTTGGCTTTCGGGGGGCCTCCCTCTCGAGAGGGAGCAATGTTTGCTCTGTCCCTTTCCGCCGCCTGGCTTTCTCTCTGTCTCTGCTTGTTTTCCCCGTTCCTCCGCGACCGGTGGGATCCGATTTACGATTCGGGCGCGTCCGGTCAGAAAAATAGGGATCGCGTAGAGAAGGGGGGTGGGGTTACCCATCCTCCGGCTCGCCCTCGGTATTCCGTTCTGCTAAATATTCAATAAACGCGCCCATTATTCTCATCACGTCGTGCACGCCCCCCCGTCGTAGGCGGGAAACCAAGAGAGGAAAATGAGAGATTACGAGGACGAGTGGGTCTAATTTGTCTCTTTTTGCGCGTACAGCGTACGAACTTGATGGTTGCTTTGTTGTAACCCAACTATTGTAGACAAAAGAAGGCGTGCATATACCTACACGAAATAAATAAACAAATCGACGATCCGTTTGTACGAGAAATCAAGTTGATCAACGAGCCACAAAATCCAAGCGGACGATATCGATTAAACTGTTACACGGTGCACGTAGAAGAAGCAGCTGGGAAGAAACAAGTCGGAAAAGCTTCTCGGGAGTACGCGTACGTATAGATATATACATACACAACAACAGCAGTCGGAAGGGGGGAAAGCATAAAATTCAAACCCGAGAAAGATCCTCGCCCACGGCGTCTCGGGGCTATCCGTTTCTTCCGTTCCTCTGGCTCGCCGTGCATTATGTAGCAGAAGCTCGCGCTGGCGGGATTGAGCTCGAGAGGGGAGGGGGAAAAGATGCTGTTTATCCCCCAGGATTACAAGTCTCGGCTCTGCGCATCCATATTCCGTAATTTGCTCTCGCTTCTCGGCAGCTGTGTAAGAATGAGGGCACCTTCGCTTCGGTGTGAGTATCTACCGCGAGAGTTTCTTTCCTTGCGTTTTCGCGCAACGCAGACACCTGTTCTTTTATTTATCCACCGGGCGAGCCCTTTCTTTTTTCTATCTGTGGAAAAATATACAGTTCGACGATTGCGTAAGTGTCTCTCTCTCTCTCCCGACCGAGCTTCTGTCTCCTTGAATTATTCCGTCGGGCCCTCTGGACGAGCTGGCGTCTGGGTAACGGAGGTGGCACTGTGGGAATATACCAGACTTTTCTCCTTTTCTTGCGGTACGAATGCCAATGGTATTTCTTACCCCCAACACTCGGATTACACTCACACAAATTTGTGGATTATTCTAGATTCAATTAATTGCAATTAAAAGCGTCAGGAGGTATAAGAGACAGGAGTAGCTCCCTCTAATCCCAACTTGTCTCATTTGCACGACTATTCTTTCATACCGTAAGAGTTAAATGTCTTTCTTTTGTTTCTATTTTTACTGTTTCACCACGTCCATTAAAAAATTCACCAAAGTTTTTTACACACGCGTCCAAAAATTCCACTTCACCGAATGACGATCAGACCCGCAAGGTATATATGTATTTACAATAAGCGCGACAGCGACGAGCGGAAAATTCAAATCGTCCCCGTGGCTCTGAATAATAAACACGCATGCATGCGCCTCGACGAAGCAAAAAGTCCCACGCTTATTTTTCTTCCTCCCCTCCCCACTCGCCCCATCCAAAGTTACGTTTCTTTGCTCTCTCGTTACGCCCGCACTTACGGGTAACAGGGCCGCCTCGTGAATCCCAAGTTGTTCCTGCTCGGCTCTTCTACTCCCCTCTACCCTGGCACTTTTTTTCCTTCTTCTTCTTCTTCTTCCGTCGTGTTGTTCTTTACGAAGAGAAGGAAAAAACCGAGGGGAACGCGCGCGAAAAGCTTACCCGTGTATTTGCTCGATAAACCACCACCGGTGGGTCGTTTATTTTACTCTTGACGCCGGGCGGCACCCATTGGGCTATATACTCTTTCTCTCACTCTCTTTCTCTCGAGTGCGCGCGCCTAATTTGAAGAAAAGGAGAGGAGGAGGAGGAAATAAAAGGAAGTGCGCACACGCGAGCTGCCGTGAATCGCAAGTCGCTAATGCGGAGGCAGCTCGAAAGAAACGCCGCTAATTCAAGTAGTCGCCGCACCAGGGGATTTCAATCAATTGAATCCTTAATAGATTTTTTTTTGTATTTATTTTCATTATAAGAAGAAACTCAGCTAGTCCATGACGTTACCATTAATAGTAGAAGTGAAAAAAGTAGCACAGTTACAATTTCGTAACGAGCAATGGCACAGTGGACCGAGTACTCCAAATACACAAATAATGGCCCAATTAGTCAAATTGAATGGGCGTTAATAGTATTACACCGGTCGTAATAGAAACCGAGATGGCGATCGAGTATTTGTTTTTCCATCGGCATCGCATTTTCTTTTCTTCGATCATATCACATGGTACACCCCCTGCGGTCACACGCACCGCCAATACACAGTCTAATAAAGTTTGTCCCGAATTAAAAGCTCGTCGTGGCATTTGCATGTTATTACCTTGTTTACATATATTTATGCCGGCAGCAGTAGCCGAGCGAAGGAAGGTGAGAGTTTGCACGGTCGGACACGACGTTTCGCTCCATGTTTCGAACAAAGTGCGAGAGAGGAGTGTGTATACACACGACGAAATCATCCCCCTAATCCACGGCAAACTTCCTCCCGGGGCTCTGGGCTTTAATATTAGATTAGGCGCCTCCCCCCACCTCCTCTCCCAACGCTACGTGTACACGGTGCGAGAGCACAGAAGTTACGCCAGAGCTGTCGGGGTGACGCCGACTGTGTGTGTGTGTACACTCTGTACACTGCTGTGTATTAAAGCTAGAGGCGCTTGGAGGTGAGTCTGGGGGCATACGGTCCAGCGTTTTCCGATGCTTTTACGACAGTCACCTCTGCACGGCTTTGTTGCGGGCCTGTCGTTTATTTGGGATTTCATGGGTGTTGCGGTACTTACCACTTTCACATCGTCTGATGGAGCTTTTTTTTTTTTTTTTTCTTACAGTTTTTAATTTTTTAATTTTTTAAGCTCGACAAAAACGTGGAATAGAATTTTTACATTTGTACATACTGAATGTCAACCAGTGGTAGAAAAACTGCTATGTCTCACGATAAGGATCGATTATAGTTCATATATGTTCGAAAGAAGGGTATAAAGCTCTTTAAACAACTTTCAAAATGATTCACGTAATTGTAAAATCAATGTATGGTATAGTGTAAGTACCTACTACGAGCTAGTACATTTTGTTTGCTCGAAAATCAATATAGGGAATCAATATGGAATGAAGGTGTAGGCGAAGTATCAATTTTCTCGTATTGTGCAGTATGAGTAAAATCTTACCATACATGATGTAATGTTTTGGCGTTTTACGTGGAAAGGAAAATTTACCTGCTTGTGCATCTCGACGTTGAGGCCGTATGACATTTCGTAGTACTGAAAAAAGACAAGAAGCACAATTTTAATACATATTTTGCCCAACGTTTATCATACAGTACGAGTACGTGTTGTAGTTGTGTGTTTGAGAAATAAAAAAATTAAAGTAACAAGTGCTTTGTGTTGAAGTGCTCGTGATGCAAAACTCGTGCAGTGTACTCTTTCACATGAAAAAAAAAACAAAAAAACTTGTGAAGTAATTATTCAAGCAACCTTGAATTATTAATCCACAGCAAGCTACGTATAAAAACCAACTTTGCTGAGCGTACAATTTACTGTATAAAAACAAAAAAGTCGTGCTGTATGGAATACAATAATCACTCAGGTGTAATCATAACTTTATCGGCATACAAGAGCAGCTCTTAGAAAATTTAGAATAATGAAAAAAAAATAAAAATAAAAAAAAATCACCAGCCTCACCATATGGTTCGATACAACACACATTGAGGACCGATCGCCGGTTTTACGATAACAAGCAAGCAAGTACGCAGGATTTTAACGGCTTGGGTCTCGCCCGAGCTCATTGGCTGTAAAGGTCAGCGGCGGCCCAGGCTAGCGTTTACTGCTCGGACGGCTCGTAAAACCCGCGCTCTTCTTCTGCAGCGGCGTTGCGACGCACATAAACGTCGTGCAGTAACGCGTTTCGCGAAAACGCGGCGAGAGAAAGGGGAGGACCATAAAGGCAGCTCGACTTGCTACTGCTGTTGAGGTGATGTATGCGTATACAGCAGCGCCCCGACGCGTAATGAAAATGAACGGCCACCGTGGTTGGAGTGCCCGAGGGGAGGAGAGGCTTGTCCGCGAAATCGTGGACTGTATGGGCACGCCGGTAGCTTAAACGACGCATACGGTTTATGCCGCGACTTATGTACTCGTGTGCCCCGAGAGCGAGAAAAGCCGCTTTGCAAGTGTGTCGTCGTTCTGATACTCTTTTTTTCCCTTCCCTGAGATACGAGCCTGGCTTTGTACTTTTTCTGTCACAATTGATATGAATGAGCTTTTTTTTTTTTTTTTGAAGATTCTTGGCGTTGGCGAGAAAAAAAAGAAATTCACAACAGACTGTAGGTCTTTCGTGGTAGGAACTCTAGAACAGCGTGTCCATTTTACTCAGAAAAAGCATAAACCATTCGATACGCCATTCACCCCCTTGCTCGCTCCATTTTCTTTTCGATACATTTTTCATCCAACTCTAGCATTTCTCGAAAGCTGAAGCTCAACAGTGCAGTCAGAGTAGCATTCCTCTTTCCCGGAGGATCCTGTACTGCAACGATGACGAAACCATTGAATCGATACCGCGTCGCCGAGGCCAAATTAAATATTTCCAATTTCCGTCTGACCCTCCCTGCGTTTATGTGTCAAACAAATGGGGGGAGGGTCTCCACTCGGAATCACTAGCTATTTGCGGATCGTTCGATACTACGCTTGGAAAAGAAGGGAAAGGTTTCGAGGTAAAAATAACATCCTCCGCTTTTGCCGAGGCTGTATTTTGGGCTCGTATACGTGTTTACACCCATACGCGTACGTTGGCATTCGCACGCCGAACACCTCAGCCAAAAAAGGCTATTAAATTTGGTTTCGAAAGAGCTCCGAGCATCCACGGCGATTTTCCAAAATAAATCCCCCATTGTTTTTTCAGCAGCTGCGGAAAAAAAAGCCGAGCGACCGCGTGAAAATTATTTATCGGCAGAGTTCACCGTTATGCCCGTAAACTGCAATTTATTGTTCGCGGCGCAAATAAAGCCCATATCCATAGGAGGAAAAAAAAGGACCATCGCGAAATTCCAACGAATAATTCCGCGAGTCAACTTTCTCCTCTCGGTAGCACAATATCTCCGCAACATCTGTTACTTACAGAGCAGCAGCAGTTTATCGTAAAGAAGTCAATGCCCCCCCTCGTGTGTATGTGTAGTATAAGCTCCTCGCGAAAGCCATACAGCACTTCCTCAACGGCAACAACATCGCGGACCCGAAGATGCAGTAAACTCGGAGCTGCTGACAAGCCGAGCGCGGGATCGTAAGATGCAAAGTTGAGCCAACTATTTCCGAGGCCGTGTAATATACCCGGAGAGACGGAGCGCGAAATCCACACCGCTCGGATTCTCCTCCTCCTTTTGGCCGTGTTAATTGGATCTTAATTAATGGACTCCCACCCGCGGGGCGCCTCGAAAAACACGGAGCCCTCCTTCCCCGCCTCCTTTTTCTCTTTGACTTGATTATACACTGCTGCTACAATGTACGTTTCGACGAGTTGAATTTTCGTACTTACTAATTTCGAATGCCAAGTCTTAAATCACGCCCCGAAGCTGGAGGAGATTTTTGCAGTTCCCTCCACTGCGCGCAATTTAAAGTTATACTCGCTGGTATAAATCATAAGGCCGATTGTTCCCCCCCCCCCTGTGAAATGATTCGTGGTACCGAAAAAGGTTTTTTTTCTGTTGATTGTTCGATCGTATTGCGTGTACACGGGTAAGTAAAATCGTGCTTGGCTATGAATACACACACGCATACTGGATAGAGTGAAAAAAAAAAATTCTCGTTCCAACCTTAATTACATACGTATACCTATACCCACTCCCTGTTCGCTCGTATTGTATGAAAAAACACACTTCCGTATTTACACCAGCGACACGTTATCGCCCACAGAGACAATTTGATAATACACCTGTATCTCTGTATATTAATGATGTAAGTGAGCAGAGCGTCACGAAAAAGACGGAATTTAATTACGCGTTTAACCTACTGAAACTTTCGTCCCCCTCTTTTGAGCAAAAAAAAACAAACTTTGTTTCTCCCCTCGTATACGACAAATAAAATATTCCACGACACGAAAATCCATTGAAACACAAAGGAAGCAGCTAGGACACGCGAACGCCCACCTATTATGTATATATTATACACTCGTATGGGCACGAGAAGCACAGAGACTAGCCTCGACCGACCCTATATCATCCCTTTCCCGATCCACCCCTTATAGCGGAGAATATTGACTTTCGCGCTGGAAGGTAAATCGAGAACGTCTCTCCCTTTCTCATTCTTACCTCTCTCGCAATAAACAGATCGGCGCCGATAGCAATCAACGATCTGTGTCGCGATGGTAAGAAGGTCCCGCACGAAGAAGAGAGCGAGGCAGAGGAGGGGCGAGTAATCAGAGCCGAGAGACTAATGGAGGCTCTGTGTCCTTACCTCCTCTCCCGGCGTAACTTCCCTGCGAGATGCCTATCGAGAATTCTCCTTCTCTCTCTTCACCATGTCTGCTGCTCCTCCGAAAGCTCAGGTGAGCCTTTGTACGTACAGCTACACAAGTGAGCAGCGACAGAGGTGGCTCTCGAGGGGTGTCAAATTATTTATTCCCTCTTTAGCCGGTTGGAAGTGAAACTTTTGCAGCAGAGTGGCTATTGTTTCAAAAGTTGCATTTATCTTTTCCCTGACGCGTTTGTGCCCGTCTCTTCATTTTTTTCTCAATACGCACCGAAGAGAAGCGGTAGTGTTTTTTAACCAGACCAATAGATTGTCTCGAAAAAAATCACATAAAACACCGCTTGAACGAACCTTCAAAATCGCCAATTGCTTTTGCACGATCATCATCCTGAATACAAGCGAGAAAGCGGCAGTCAAATCAACGCAAATGACCCTCCCACCCCGTCCTAACGAAATCACTCAGCTCGCACGTGCGTATAAACAGCCGGCAGCAGCCGGGTAGAGAGAGGGAGAGAGCAAGCATGTGTATGTGCGTGTGTATACACTGGCCAAATCACGCCACAGAGCCGCGCTTGATTGTTTAATTAGGAGGCACCTGCGGAGGCCGCAGACAATATACACACATACACATGGGCGTGTTCGCTGTATACCCACACAATAGCACGTTGGACCGATGCACCTCGAAGCGACTTGTTGCGGGGGCCCAGGCACGACCTCAACTCCCCTCCTCCGCCTTCTCTTCCTGTTCTATAAACCGATGGCCCGGCAACTTGCAAATTTCGACCCAGATTGGCTTCCCTCTCTCGTACGCCACCCTTTGCTCTACCCGTTATATACACGTGCACGGCGAGGGATAAATTTGGCTGGCCTCTCTCAGCTCGCGTCGTCGATTTAATCAAGAAAAACAAGCTCGTTATTACGGTGGAAGGAAGCTCGGAGAAAGACGTGAGAGAGAGAGAGAAACCGTCGATTTTCTCCCTCCATTTTGTCAATAGATTTCCGATAATGGATTTGAAACGGAAGCGAGAACATTGCACAACTAATTACCCGTCTATTAATTCCTAGGAAGATAAAATTCAATCATGAAAGATTTTTTTGGTGCTTTACTCATTGAAGTATTGATTATTTTGGCATTGCCGATCAATTGGTACTTTTACGGAAAATGAGTGTCACCCAACTCAACACCACCAAATGATGATTCTCAAGTAGAACAAGCTGTGTTTGGTAAGACGCGTCGATCCTAAATCTCTCGAGAAAAATAATACGTTTCTTCGTCGGACGTTGGGGAGTATCATGGAGATAAAAAACAATCAGAGTTCCGGTGATCGGTGATAAGCCATTGGGAAGTAACTTGCTGCGTGTGCACGACACTCGAATTGAATACAGGTAAAATCGAGAGATGCTTCAACGCATAGCGACAGTTGTTGTGCACGAACGTGCGTTGGAACAGAGATAAGGTAATCGAGCGTATCAATCTCGCGAAATTAATACAGGCGGGGATCAAGTCGCGCGTTGTCAGTCCCGGGAAGAGCGGAAACTCGATATAGAGAAGACAGGGAGAGGTGTATCCAGAGATACGGGGGGGGGAGAGAAAGTGATCTTCTCGCCGGCTGTGTAAACGCTAGGCGTGAGAGACGAGACACGGGTAAGCTCGTGCTGGATGCGATAGGTGACAGCAGCAGGAGACCGTGTACACGTGTGTACACGATTGGAGGAGAGAGATCGAAGCTAGTTCAGCATCGCTAATTAAGACGTATACGCTCGCACGCGTGGATTGTGATGGGAATATAGTACGAGGGGAAAGCCGTGACTCGTACCTATCTGCAATGTGCTCAACAAATGTTCAACAAATCGCGAAAGGTTTTATTTATAACTTGTCCGTGTGTATGGCGATGCTGCTGCCGCTGTTGGTAAAAGTTTGGGAGCAAATAATGAGAGTAAATATGCATTACGTGCCGGCTGAAATGAAAAATCGAATAGTAAGTAATAATAATGAGAGTCGTAAAGTCGCACAGCCAGTGATTTGTGATTTAATTAGTTTGTAGATTTTTAAACGACGAACAATAAGTTATAACTTACCATGTAAGTGGCACTCGAGAGAGATGGAGTTTATTTGGCGTCCATGCAATTGTATTTTCTTTCTTTTTTTTTTTTTTCTTTTTTTTCTTTTTTTTTACAGCGCTCGATCACGCCTACCACGTTGCGATGATAATCCGGCTCAAAAGCTTCGAAACAATGGAGTAGATCAAACCCGGGAGATAGTAATCAATTAAAATGAATGATCACAACGGGGGAGGAGGGATGGAAGGCGCATTGTTATCCATCTCTCTTAATAGTGGAGCGCGTATTTCGAGATTGTTCCTCGAAGGTGTCGGAACACTCTTGCCTTATCGATGAATCATAGAGCCCGCGATTGCGTTGGCCAGATACTTGTATACACGCCGTCCGTATCTGTCCATCGCTGCTTTCCGCTGCTCAATTAATACAGTCAGTGCGAGGCTTATTTATTTTTTTTTTTTCCTCCACTTCTGTTTTTTCCTTCTTGCTTAATTTATTCTCGAGCGGAGCAAACTAATTAGATATAAATTGTAATCAAACAGGATAACGATTGATTTACATCATATCGACGCCTGTGTGGAGCCGGCGATGGGGAAATCACCGGGTTGTGTCTGTATGGGTTGATTTATTGTGGCCAATCGAGCCATGTCGAACGAAAAATAATCGTAAACAGACCCCCTCGATAGCCATCTGTAAATAATTGATTCAACTCGAGCTGCTGCTGATTATCGTTGGAAATCAATTAAAGCTACATTATCCCCCACTTATTTTTTCTTGTTTTTCTCCTCGATACTTTGCAGCGAGTGTTACGTATTCAATAGAGCACGACTTTTTGTTGTTTTTTTTTTTTTTTTTTTTTTTTTTTTTTTTTTTAATCTTTTGATGTATGAATTTTCGATTGATGAGTCGTAAATTTCCATCGATACTACAATAAATAATCAAATCTATAGGTGCTAGTCAACATACATATTTTAACTAAAAGCACGTGAAATTATGAACATATATAACGTGTATATAAATGTACATGAGTGAAAGTGTGAAAAATGACGAGATGCCGATCATAAGTAGGTGATGGGCGTGTCGGTTCGTACTCACCATGACGTAGTGCCGCTGCATTTCCGATTTCTCCTGGGCTAGCTTTTCCAGGTCCAACTTAAGACTGTACGAAACAAGCAAGGAAAAAAATGCACGTGTAAAAGCTAATAGATATTATTATGTGCAGGCGACAGTCAAAAGCTGCTTAACCACTGACACCGAGAAAAATACCTGCGTCAAAAATTCGTATGCATACTTTGATCCTCGCGAAGGAAAAATAAGCAAGTTAGCATAATATAAAGGCCTGATGTATTTTTTTAATTACTTCGAATAAGCGAATGGGAGACAACGAGCAATAGTTTACTCTTATACAAATGAGTTACGAAACCACGTCCACAGTAGCATTTTTCTCTCGTTTTTTCTCGGTGCCAATGTAGTCATGATGATATAAGAAGAAAACAGAGGAATGAGAGAGAGAGAGAGAGAGAGTCAGGGGGAGCTGTAAATATTAATCGACGAACTGCTGTTGGCGCTGCTTTTCTAAACTCGACAATCGCGTCGGCAAACACCCGTCGTGTGGCGAGACACGGTTAGAAGCCATTGTTTGTTAATCGCTTGAAAATGTCCGACGTGAGAAGTGACCTTTTTACGCTCGCTCACACAGGTATACGTGTACACTTTCACTATACTAGCGCGTTTTTTATTGTACACGCGGAGTTGCAAGCAAGTACGTAGATAATAGAAACGTCGCGTGAATTGTAAAAGCCGTTCTTGCATGTGTTTGCTCAACGGACACGCTTTGTTTGTCGCCGTTTTCTCTACCAGTATACTGGCAACTTGGATTTTCGCGCGATGCTTACGATAGCTTCGGTTCTGCTCAATACAAAAAGCGAATAGTTGAATATCTTTTTTTTTTAACTTTGCAAACATCACGTTAAAAGTACTTTTTTTTTTTCTTTGATTGTGAAATTAAGTAGCATATCCATGTGAAGAAGAGTATACGGTAACTTGGATATCCTGTAAATTGCATAGTTTTTGGAGCGTCAGATGTCGCCTTATTGATCGAGGTTAAAGCATGTAAGAGGGATGAGAAAAAATTAGTAAAAAAAAAAATTAAATAAATAAATAAATAAAATGAACGATCCACAGGCTGATGACGTGTATAGTCTGCGAGTCTCGAGGACGTGGCGATGAAATAATGCGAAAATTGCAATTAAGCCGTCAAATAAAACACACAATTAGTGCAGCCGCAGCAAACATTGATTTATACAACAATTATTATGTACAATATTATTATGTTTAGTGAATGTGAGAAAAATTATAACGATCGATTGTTGTAAGCCTTTTTCTATTTATGTGAATATGATTTGCAATGATTTACCGAGCAATTATTCAATGAATAAACACTTTGCAATACGATAATGAGAAATCAGCGACTCATATCTATTGTATATACAGTTTGGCAAACACTTATGAATGATTATTACTTGTGATTTAAAAAAAAGAAAAAGAAAAAGAAAAGAAATTATTGTGTCTGATGAAATGAAAGAGACAACGTGAATTTTATTACGAGTACGGCTATCTAGAACAACTTTTAATATTTACGTCTACATCGCTATTACGTAGATGAATGAACATTTAATCAACTATTGTATAATGTTTTTTTTTTTATTTTTTTTTTTTTAACAAATATACTTAAAATTTTTACGTGGAAATACAACAAAACATTGAAAAACGTGCCTCTCAACTTCAAGCATCAAATGAAAAAATTTTTACATCAAGAGAAAATTCATTCAAAAATACAGTAACATTACTTTTACAAAATAATACGATTACAAGGTTACTTTTTTATTTAGTTTGGTTTTTTCTTAATTCAACTTTCGTACCAATGCACTTATAAAGAGATGTAATATACAATGATGAAAAAATAATTTAGAAAAAAAAATTGTGTGTAGTAAACAATATTCGTGTTTGACTGTAATTTATGTGCTTCGAGCGGCTTACCATAACGCAATTCCTTTGAATCTCAATTTTTTCACTGACTAGTTTCTCGAACTCCACTTTAAAGCTGCTCGAAAACAATGAGAATATCATCGATTAATAGTATCACCAGATCCTCGAACCTCACGAAGCCAATTGCCTATCGTGGCTTCGTTAATTTTTGTTATTTATTTACTTCTACGTAATCATAAAAATTATTTTGTATTTTCTTTCTTTTTTTTTTTTTTCTTTTTTTTCTTTTTTTTTACAGCGCTCGATCACGCCTACCACGTTGCGATGATAATCCGGCTCAAAAGCTTCGAAACAATGGAGTAGATCAAACCCGGGAGATAGTAATCAATTAAAATGAATGATCACAACGGGGGAGGAGGGATGGAAGGCGCATTGTTATCCATCTCTCTTAATAGTGGAGCGCGTANAATAGTAAAGTAAATAGAACAAAGGAGCGAGCCCTCAACGCTTGCGCTTACGAGCGATGAGAGGCCAAACACACGTTGGGTACTACATTATATGCAGCGAATAGTCGGTATCGTCGTCGTCGCGTTGCCGGGAGTCAAAATGCAAATTTAACGAGCAAAAGCCGATGCGGGTATAAAAAGTCAAAGCGACGCGGTGCTATTGTACATACACATATACATACACACTCGAGCGATCTCTCCTCCTTTGCTTCTCTTTCCATGTGTATATCCGAGCTCCATGTAAATAAGTTGTACGCGAGGGCTGCACACGACGAGGCTCTCCCGCTTGATCCATTAAAACTTGACTGCCTGGCGCTTCTAGAGCGCATACCACGTATACGTGTATAATGGAGTCAGAGCCCCGTCAAAGCAGGAGACCGAAGTGTGCGCGTGTACATGTGTCGCCAGAGCATATAGCTGCACCGAAGGTGAGAGCGAAACACGTACTCGTTCGTATCGCTTCGAGCGCTGATATCTTTGTGCATGTGTTTGCGCGGGTAGGTGGGTGGACCAGTGTGTGTATATATGAACGCGCGCAGGAAAGCACGGCTGGGCTAAGCTCCCTCGAGGCCAGCGACACGAAACCGTAATTTAAGTTTCCGCCGTCGGTCGACCGGTCGCTTGCGAGAGCTTGTATATACATATAATACACACGTCGCTCTGCGCTTTGCGCACAGTGCTTACACCGCACGCGTATATTCTTCGGTGTTGGTGCGTTTTGCCGTTACGTCGAGCCATACATATTCGGCACGCGAATTATCACGTTTCGGCTACTACATTTTTATGAATCTCTTTTGTTTTTTCTAGCAAATATTTCATCAACCACGCGATGTTTGTGAAAAGCTCATGTAGGTGTCGTAGAACGAAAACGATGCCAATCGCTCGGTGCTGCTCCACACAAGACTTGCGTGAAGTTTATTAATGAAACCAAAGGGAACGCACGCGTCCGCGAGAGGTTGCATGAATTATTTCGACGTCCAAAGGCAAGATTAACGATCGATGGCGAATGTGGTGTGGATGGGGGAAAAAAAAAACAACAAACCGAAATTCCCCCGAGGTAATTAAATTTCGATTCGTCACGGATTATTAATGTCCCGGCGAGCGAGCGCGTCTTCATAATCGAATTAATCGCGATTGATTATAATCGCGCGCGCGGGTGTGCACACACGTGTACATACACGCGAGTTCGGAGTTATAAAAAACCCCCTCGTCCGTTTGAAACTGGAGATAATATAAAAGAGAGGAGGAAATAGCCGCGAGTAAGGGGCTAATTAACGTTCGGGGGCATCGACAGCGCGGTTGGGCGGTGAAAAATAGACGAGGGGGGGGGGGGAACCAACCCAACGGAACCGAGAGCAAATTATCCCCGTGCATTTGTTGGCTCCACTTTCTCTCCACGTCTTTCCTCGGTGTATGCCCGATGTATATAAATTAACACTTGCCGCTGCGACAAACGTGATGTAAATCAGCCACACAGACCGATGGTTCTAATGAACCACCTGCCGAAGCCCGAATTGAAGGCTGTGACGGTATGCATGTGCGGACGACTGAGGAATGAATGATGCGCGGAGCCTTGACATTTTTACGCGTATGCGATATCGTGCTCTTTTTTTTTGAGGTTGTACATTTAAACGAGAAATTTTTGTCACTGCAGCAGTACGTGTTATTCGTTTCGAATTGGATAAACCTGGTGTGCCATGATTAATGTTCGAGTGGAGGCGAGTTTAGGAATTCTGATATTTCATTGCTATCGAAGTGTTAATATCTATTGATCACCATTTAAAATTAGTATATCTCGCCTTGCGCATTAAATACTGAGTAATATTAACAAATCAACAATAATCGATACCGCAATGTCAATAAGTCGATAAATTATACGTCTCAGCGAGGAATCGAAAATAAACGACTCACTTATTATAATATTGTGAAGTATCTAAGGCTGTACGACAACCCGAATCATAGTTATCCGTATTCGCGAGAAACTTCAATTTAGTCATCGATTTCCATTATAATTTATTCCTCGATCGTTATCAGCACACGGAAATTACAATAACAGCTTTTACAATAAATGGTCATGCGCTTGATTAAACATCGCCCGGAGAGCAAGCTTTTGATGGTCGGACACGCGCGCACATGCCTATCAAACGGTCTTTCAATCACCCGCCGATGGGCCATGTATACATTTACATTTACCGCTCGGAAGTAACGAAAAATAAAAACACGAGCGAGGATAAATACCGTGGGACGCGGGTAGTCGAGCGGCTGCTGCAAAAAGCCAGAGCGCGAGTCGATGGTGAAAAAAAAATGTCCCCTCCCCGCTCTGTACACGCGAGGTACACGTATCGCGGAGTCAAAAATACCGCGAAGGGGTATTTCAAATTGATACGCAGCAGCTGAAGGACGTGCTGTTGGTTGTGTACAGAAAAACGGAAGGGGAGTGGAATGAAACAAAAAAAAAGAGGTAGGGTGGGGGCTCGAAATTACTCGATCCCAACACCGGCAACGAGAACACGAGAGATGGATTTCGCGGTAGCGTGTACGACAACTTGTTAACCGGCTGCCACTGGCGCGCCGTGTATTTTTCCCTCGTGCCTCGACGATCGATATAATATAAATATATGTACATGGGCCTCCCGACAATTCTTTTTTTTCTTCCACTTTCGATTTGCTGACTCTATTGCCTCGAGCCATTTCCATCCTAAAACCGGAGCGTCGAAAAAATCATTTTAGCTGTACTTTTAGAAGTACATCGTGATCGTCAGGATTATGGCGGTATGTTATAGGCTCGTATATCCGAGAAACTAGACAAACAACACCAGTGACCTGTTACACGCGTTTCAGAGTACAAAATCACGATTCACGTAGCCTCTAAACCCAGAGTATTTATACCTTCTTCTTTTCTGAAAATTCGCAGAAAAAAAAAAAAAAAAAAACCCTGTACATGTACCAACCGCGTTCCGTGTCGCGGTTTATTTTTAGCCTCCACAGCGTTGGTAGAACCACGTAGAGGCACAGAGGAGAAGGTGGAAAGAGGAAGGGCCGAAGGAGCGAGTTACCAGCGCTGCACGCGCAAGTTTGCATAGCTTCCGCTCGAGCAAATAATAAATTAATATTTGCTCACTCGGCTCTCCCTCTCACGCGCCTATACCACCATCGCTACCACGTTAACGGGCAGTCGGCTCGTACGAGAGGCGGAGTCGTGGGCTCATATTTACGCACGGGCGGACAGGTGTTTGTCGTTCGGTGTATGTGTGGGCGCGTGTGCCGAACGAGAGAGAAATAGATGGGCTAAAGGGGTGTGCTTTTCTCTGTCTTTAACTGCGCTCGGCGAAATAGAGGCAGGGAGGAGAGATCTTATCTCGCTCGTGTTTAAAAAGGGCTCGCTCGACGACTTAATTAAGGGAGCGACTCGCGCCACCCCCTTTTTTTCAATTATTTTTCTGTCATGGGACTCTTTAGTATCCCTATTGAAACGACGGTATTCGCGTGAAAATCTTGGCATAACAAGCTTTGGTGTATAGTTGGATGAAATTCAATTTAATCTGTAAAAATCACTCGACCGATTTTCCGTGGGAAATCAAAAAACAATCCGATATTTTTTTCCGTGTGAATATACGTAAAGCCGATCCGCAGCTTTGTTTTATCTACTAGGATGGAAAAAAAAGAAAAATAATAAAATAACAGTTGGCGAGTGTGTGAAATTCTCTCGCACGTATCTTCGGGATTTTAACAAAAATGCTCGGGCAAAACGTTGTCCGGGACGAGGGTAAAAAAAAAAGGTCCCAGTAAAGAGGAGTACGAGAGGAAAAAATGGGTGAGAAACTCACCTGTGGTACTGCGCCTGGAGGAAGCCGAATTCTTCTTTGATTCGGTCGCAGTTCTCCAGTATTGTGAACTTGTATGGCTGGCCGGGCTGCGGTGGTACCTGCAACAGGCAAACAGAGCGTGGTCATTAAACAATGCCCAAGCCTCAAAATCAACACCACCCTGACCCATAAAATTTTTTTATTCAACGTCTTGTTTGAGAATATTAGTGTCCTCCTGAACAAATGGGTAAAATATTATTTTTCTTGCTGTTTTTGTTCCTACTGATTATCAGGTAATTTGTGTTATTCTCTACTCTAAAACCTTTTATTTTTTAATACAACAGGGTAAAATTTATGTAAAAGAAATGGTATTTTTTATTACACGACTTGATAACTAGTAAATATTCATTTCACAATAGCACCAATCACACATAAATTTGATTTATCATCATTCCTTCAGAGTACTACAGTATTGTTATTGTATTAAAATGCTTCATTGACGTTAAAATTAATTTTTCAATACATAGAATTGCACATTTGCAATAGGAGACACGAATATTATTTTTTTTCTGTATAAACGCTCATGTGATGTTGATCAGAAAATTTCAATTAGAATTTTCGATTGGTTCAGCACCTCTACAAAATATATCACGTTAGCTTACAAAAAAAAGCCACCCCTAATCATGAATAATCATGCAACGTATCAACCAAAGTATTATCATATTTCTCCTGCGAAAAAGGGGGAAAAAAAATAAAAAATAAAAGTACAAAAAGCCAGGAACAAGCTTTCCCATAAATCCGTCACCACCGCGCGCAGCGGCACAGTAAATACGGCCAAGCTAATTTGAATATCCCTCGGCTGGAAAATAAAAATAAAACGCCATCCCTTTCCTCCCCCTGTTCCACGTATCCCCGGCAATTTTTCAACGCATCAACGCGAAAATCGTGTTAAACCATGTGTCGTACGTACATACGTACACATATAGTATAGGTACACACGCTTAAACGAGCCTTCGCACGCACGAGCGCGCGCGGCACGTCAACAACATCACCACCTCTCCCTACTCTCATCTGCATAATTTTGATATAAAAATATACCCACATCCTCACCCACACCTACACCTTATCTCCTCAGCTTCGTACGAAGCCAAGTTGCAAAAAAAAAAAAAAAAAAAAAAAAACAGAGTGGAAGACGAATAAGAGAGAAAATCGAGTGTGAGCTGCGACTCAAGCCGCGTATTAATATTTATCATCCGAGCTGAGCTCACCCCCACACATGCGTGTAACACGTATGTATTTTGTGCTCTCTTGATTTCCCTCTTTTTTTTTTTTTTTTTTCTTCTCCAACAGTGTACATACACACACGTACGCGAGCGATAAAACTCTCCCGCGAGAAAACGAGTGGAAACGCCGTAAAAGCGACTCGCTCGTAAATCTCCCACCCCAAGTGATCGGTCTTTACGCCTCTTGCCCTCCTCCTCCTCCTCCACCTCCTTAGACCGCGTACACTCGTTTTAATGCACACTCCTTCTCGATCTCCTTTTTTTTCCTTTATACACGCATTCGCACTTCGTCTCTCGCATGATCGTTTCCTTCCTCGTACAATCACTACTTCCTTTTTTTTTTTTTTTTTTTTTGCGGCCATTTGCTTCCATACCTTGTCTATGAAAAAAAAAAAAAAAAAATTTCCTTACCCATACTGTAAATACAGAAAACCGCGGTCGGGTTTGGTCAACTTTTTTTTTTTTTTCGTGCCCCGCTCGGTTTTTTCACTCCACGCATCAGCGTCTTGTAATGAGCTGTAATTACGTGATAGCAATGAGCAAAAGTAGCGCTCGAGCGAGCGGGCCGAGTGAAAAGTGTTTACTGAACTGTAAACGTCTTGGTGGCACGAAAAAAGAAAAAAAAAGAGAGAGAGGAGTTAAAAGAAATGAGCGAAGCGAGGGAACACAAGTTGCAGGAAATTATGGCGTTTTATTGTGACTCCGTGCGGTGCGTGTGTGCGGTTTAATGGTCGAAGAAGAAGGAGAAAAGGGGGAGGAAATAGCGAGAAGGAGTCCGAGCGTGTAATTTAGCGACCGTTACCGCGTAATGCCGTGGTATTAACCTAATTATTACACGCTGACTAGCTTCATATTATTGATTGTTGCGTGTGTCTCTCTGTTTTTTGCTTGTGTGCGCACACACGTGAGCAGCCAACTTTCCATTGTTCTTCTTCCGCTTTTTCTTCGTGAGCCGATAATTTTACCGACAGGGGCTAGCATACAATAAATAGCTGACGGCCATTATCGTATAAATGTGCTGTTGTACGTACCTTTGTTTTGGTACAATCGTGCTTATTAAATTTTTCTGCGCCAAAATGGGGCTCAAAAACCAATTCTGTTGTAAAAAAAATTTTTTTTTAATGGTAAAAACATCATAGCAGACATAATAGTTGATAATCGATTGTTTGTTCATCCTATCTGAAATCCAGACGAGCAAACGGTGCACACGTTACAGCTTCCCATTAAAATCGGCAAAGGAGTACGCAAAGTATATAATATCTCCCGCATGTTATTCCAGTGTAAGTACATCAGTTGGGGGAGGAGGGGGGTGCTCGCAACAGTATCACATTCACACAACACAAGCGAAGCCAAGGCGGCTGATACGCCATCTGCAAAGCCGATCAGATAAAAAGGTCAGAGGAGGAGGAGGAGGAAGAGGAGGAAGAACCGCCCGCAGCCCCCGGGGCCACGCGAATTCAGCAATACTTTTCTATCGTAAATTAACGGTCCCGCAAACTCGAGGGAGAACCAGTGCAAAAGAGAGCATATAGACCGTATCTGCTCCCCGAGCGCGTGTACAGCCCCTCCACCACCATAATTTGTAGCATCTTCGGAACCACGAAGGAGGAAGAGGAGGGAACCGCATCGGAGATAAGCATCGCGCACGTACGCGGACCCTAGAGCACATCAGCCATTTGGCGATCGCTCGCGTGACTCCTCCGACACGCCGATGCTTGGTGCGCACCGCACTGAACTCTCTTGTGTGTGTGTGTGTCTGAAGTGGAGGGTGGAGAAAAACAAAAATGAGCAACAGTTGTGTCTTTTTGCACGTGCACGCGTGTGTGCACTGTATAAGTAGGGGGGGGGGGAATAGATAAAGAGACCACTTCTTCGAGGTTGGTGCACGCGCGATGAGCCGGCGTAGATGAAATGTGCGCCCGGAGCCTTAGGTAATATCGTTACTCACGCCCGCGTTATATCGATCGCGGCACTTCTTCCGTCCTGCCTCTCTTCGATGAGCTGCTGTAACTAAGGACATGACCTATGGCTGGAAACCACGTACTCATTAGTACTGTACGAATTTATGGATAAACTTGATTACATGTAGATCATCTATAGGATTCAACTCGTTTGACTTTCGAGGGCGATTTCCATTAAGATTGTCAATCCTATACCGATCATCGGGTAATAACACTTGTACACCAGCTAATTGACTCTGAAGAGAAAAAAGAAAAAGAAAAAGCATGTACGAACAGTAAGGTTTCAAAATCGATTTCCATCGTTACATGTACACACCAAAGCGGCAGCTTATGTAATACCTGTACAGTTACGAATCGGAAATTCAGTAGAGCGCGAAACAACTTCGCTACATGTATATATAGTACACCTATATATCCGCTCACTCGGCTAATGGCGGATCTAGTTATTAGCGCGATTGAGCGTGTCGATGGCAATACCGATGTATACCAGCCGACTCGCGCGAAATTTCGCTCCGAGCTATTACCCGATCGGCCGATTGATTCTCGCGAAACCCATCGGCCGTTGCTGTCTGCTTTCCAACCGATTTTTTTTTTTTTTCCTTTCCACCGACGGGTACAGGAAATTAGCACGCCGCCACGCTCCACTGGCTCTCTCTACGCGTAGCTGCTGCCTCTGTACTATATATAATCTATTTACCAACCGCGGCACTTGCTCATTAATGCAGTTGGCGTTGCTTAACAGCCACTCTGTACATTTATTATCAATTTCATCGAGCCGAACACCGATCGTTGTGGTTAAATATATTATATTATTACCAAACAACCACCTAGTTCGTACTGGAATTTCTCGTTCGTACGCAGATACGACGTATCACGGGCCCGTTTTCGCGTTAATTATCGCACGTCAAAATTAATTGAGTTATATACCTGCAGTATCCGATTCTGAGCAATTTCACCTGCGATACATTGCCCCTTTACACAAATAAATGCAACTGCAAGACTATACAAGGTATTTTACCATTCATACACGTAGGTGGCCGGAGAAAAGAAAAAATACGATCTCGAAATCGAGCCAAAGAAAATTCAATCGTGGATGCATGGATGGGGTGCATGGAAGTTGGAGAGGGAAGGGGGGCAAAAAAGATTAGTACAAAGGGCGATTCTCGAAGCTCGGCGCCAAGAACGTCTTTACAGCTGTACATCGTATGTGTACATAACTATCTACAAGTTCGTTATCGGGTCTTTGCCTGTATTTTTATCTCCGCGGTGTACACGCGAGATGGTAGGAATCGAAAGCCAAACACGTGTAAAAGCGCGCTACCTCGCTTCCGGCCGGCTGAGCACATCGAGCAAGCAAGCACAAGCAAACGCGATGAGAGAAGCGGCCGAGAAGGATGAGGTGGTGGAGGAGGAAAATGAGGTGGTGGAGAGACCGAGCAAAGCCGTGGCTAGCCGGATCGAAGAGCGGGGAAGGGCAGAGGGGGTTGGGGGAGAAAAGCAAGCCTGCTGATCGACAGAATCGCTGATCCCATTTGTCCGTGCCAAAGCCGCTCACGGGCGGCCAATCCAATTTATTTATTGGCTTTCGCTGCTGCTGCTTCTGTGCTACCGTGTTACCCCTCACCTCCGCGCACCATACCCTGTTGTACATATACTCTCAGCGAAACTGATGTCTAGCCTTTTTTTTTCTTTTTCTACCTCACGCTCTTTTCTTCTTATTCGTTTTTTAACCCTCTTGCCTTTTGCCCTTTCTTGCCCCCTCGACGAGTCTCTTGGGACGCTCTGTATGCTCGCTGATCGCTGTATCATTTTATCCTGCTGGTGCTGTTTGGGCTCGTGTTTTCCTCCACCGGTGTACTTAAACAGTGCGAGCGTCTGATTTATTGTTTCGTGGTCAATTACCTTTTTCCGAATAAATAAGTTTACTAAATATATTAATCATTTCTTCTTTTTGGAATCGTTACGTTATAGGAGCTTTTTGTAATCAAAACAATGGCTTTTCCCCTTTTGTTCCTCCGTATGGCCTTGTAATGTACTCGTAACTGATTACATGAATTTATCGAGGCATTGGTCAAGTAGATTATTCATCGCAGGTGACAGTCAATCAACCTAAAACCTATCAGAAGCAGATACAGTATATAGCCACCGCGTGCGTATTGTTTCAATCGAATTGTTCGTACACCTAAATATACATACGTAATCCTTTGACATAGTTATGCGAGCAAAGGAGCTTCTTCTTCATTTTCTCACATAATCAGAGAACAATAAAAAAAAAAAAAAAAGAAGTTCGTGAGTGTCTTTGATGACGACGTGTGAACGCGCAGTTTCATATCGAGCACATAGCTTTTGCGTATGTACTTGTTGTAGGTGCATTTCACGCGGTAATTCCGAAGCGAGGGCAAACAACAATGCGAAAACGAACAAACTAACGAACGACGTTTAATGAGAAAACTGTCGGGCCTACCTTCAATCAGCGTCAATTTTACCCGCTCGATCCCTTTCCACTCGCTCTTTCTCGATAATTCGATAAACGAACGCGCCCAGCCACCCCTCAGGGCTTTTATTCGCGCGTTTGCTCTTTTTTTTTTTTTTTTTTTTTTTCAGTGTTTCCATCTGCTTTTTTCGCCCTCTCTGTTCATCCCGTCCTTGTTTGTTTGACACGTGACGCGGCGCTAAAGTATACCCGAATCGAGATACGTGTACATCCGGCCCTCGACAGCGATGGAGAGCTCTTGAAAATTTAAATTATTTCGCTTGCCGCTCACCACCGTTGGATTTTCCAAAAAAGAATTTCGAGCACCATAAATTAGTTATTCTCGGTGGACAGCTCTTTCGGCTCGACGACCATGATTATTTCACGCGCTTCGCTTATCGGACACGTATCCGCCCATGAACAATAACTTTCCATCGGATTTCGATGGCAACGAGTTTTTTTCGTTGCCGTAAATTCGCATCAACTGTACGCGTGTATAGGTGCAATGCATATACTTTCGTCGCAAATATAATTCTTGAACGACCGCTCCGCAGGGTGTACTCGATGGCTCGAGCACAACACGCGCCAATAACCATTTGGTCCAATCGAGCGGGGTGGAAAATTTTTATCCACATTGGACGGGGCACAAAGTGTCGAGAGCTCTCGAAACTTTCGACTGCCAGTGGATTGTTTTTTTTTTTTCCCAAGTCAAAAAGTCAAAGCCTCGCTACTCATTCGCCCATTGCGCGTCGGCCCGATAAAATCAACGTTCCCGTTAAATTTTACGGCCATTTTCATACCTGGGCGCGTCCTCGCGTAGGAGCGGCGTGAAAATAACTTCCAATCAACACTTTTGCCGGTGCGCCGCTGTTGTTGTTTTGGGCACACGAGCTTTTGTTTTTTTCCTCCCTTCATGCGATCGAAGCGCTGCCAAATTGAACTTTCGAGTACACAGAAAAAAAACCATCAGGGACGGAATTCAGATATTTTCAGGTACAGGTAATGCAGCCCAGTTTCAATTACCGAAAAAAAAAAGAAAAATAAAAATAAAAATACGATTCGCGGAAAAATGCATGAAACTGCATCCGCTCGGCCGATGTTTCGTGAGTCGAGGAACAAAAAAAAAAAAAAAAAAGGAAACTCCCTAACCACAGACGTAGATCGGAAAAGCTCATTTAAACCGAACGCTAAAAACGAAGGTAAAAAAAATTGCCAATTCCCGATATCCAACTAAAACGAGAGCTGCAGTATAGACTTCCTTGTACCTATATAACCACACCGAGCAGAACGAACCAACGAATCTCGTCGTCCGTACAAACACACGCGCGCACACGCCTATAGGTATAGGAACGGAGAGATAGTCAAATAGCCTGCAGTAGCCATGTATACATGTATACCCGGTGGATAGCGGAGGACCGAGCGAAACGCTTGATTTACTCGAATGCCGGTTACCAGGTTTGTGCTGTGGGTGGGAAACAGACGGGCTTGACTATCTCTCTCTCTCTCTCTCTATTTTACCCTCTCTGCGGGTGCAGGGTACACTGGAGAAAGACAGAGACGGCAACGGAGAAGAGTTGATATTGACCGATTCGGCGACTCCCGCAATGTATAACTATCCGTGCGCGCGTGTGTATGGTATACACTCAATGGACTAGTACAAATAGATGGATGGATAGATAGAGCAGACAGAGAGCAGGGGAGGGTACGGCGGTGGTGGTGCTTCTCTCTTGGTAGTTTCCGCCCGACCGCAAAAGCCGCAGAATCGCGGTGGCGGGATAGCCGACCGCGGAATGGCCATGGATGACCAGCATCGGCTGACCAAGAGAGACCCTATCTTCTCTTGTGCCACAGCTAAGCGCACACCGTCGTGTGCACGGGTACACGGATACCGGCCTCGAGAGCGAATCTCCTAGTTACATACTTGCGCGGACGGAAGACTTGGCTTGTTTCACGTTTGCTGTTTTACTCGAGGTTTTACTTTCCTTGCCAGTCATGTGTATACCTATACAGACCGTAGAGGCACTTTATTTATTCCACGTACAGCTTCGATCGCCAATCAGTAGCTCTACTTACGTACTTTTTATAGTCCCACCGTGTAGAGACGGCTTGTCTTTCAGTTTCGTATCGCGATATCAATGCTGCATAATCATACCACCAAGCTTTATTATGCCTAATGGCTTTTATCGATCAGACTACTATATGTGTATGCGGGAGAGGATATATATATATTTTTTTTTTTTTCGTAAAACACGGACAGCAGCATTAGGTATAAACACAATCGAGTGAAATATACATCGCTGGGGTATGGATGTCAGCTGCACTGTGTCGTCATGCGTGTTTTTATAGCGCTTCAATTCGATGATTTATAGCTGCGGAGGAAATCGAGTGGAATTCGTTAACCTGTCTCTCGATGGATCTATTTTGGTATCGTGTTTTAAGCGTGTACGCCGATGAGCGAATCGGATGTATAGTCCACGGGAAATAATGGTTGTGATGCGTATACTATGTTCTACTTAGTTTTTTTTTTCTTTAGTCTCTTCTGTTTTCAATTAAATGTAAAAGCTCGTTTACAAATCCATCCGAAACGTGACGAATCGGCCCTGCTTTTGGTATTCGTGGTATAATTTAACGATGAGAGAAAAAAAAAATCGTCCAATAAACCAGCGTTTTCGTCCGTGTGTATACGTTATGCAATGCACTGAATACGTAATTGTGATTATCAATTGACGCTTTCGGCTTGTAAAATCAAGTTTAGTATTGTACCCCAATCCGTGGCTTGAATTAATGGTCTTTTTTTAGGTATTCCATTACATAAAACATTTATAATACAACAAATAACCAAAAAAGTAGAAAAAAAACTCATTAGTAAAGTTAAAAATTTATTAAAATAAATATACCTGCAGTNNATGCTATTTCGCATGAAAGAAAAAAAAAAAAAAATAAAAAAAAGGAACATAGCAATCAACGCGCTAGAGATAGAGGAAGAGTGGGAGCCTGAAAAGTACATAACAATAACGATCGTGCGATTACCCTTGCGGCAGGCAGCTCAAGAGTAGCAGACTGCTCTTGTCGTTTCCCACTTCCTCTTCCCCGTCTACTGGCGCGCATAGCCTCGTTCATCGGCCCGTATACGCTCGGGGGACCAAAAAGAGGATAGATAGAGAGAGAGAGAGAGGAAGGAAAGGGATGAGGACACGAGCGAGCTGCTATTTGCATAAGCAATGCATTTTGATTCGCGTAGCGCCACCACTGCCACCACCACATTGTACCAGCCAGGCCGCAGAGAGGGAGAGAACGGGAATGGCATAAATAATGCATGATATAATGATCGGCAATGGATGTGGATGTGTCGCTCGTTTCTGCGTGTATCAGTTCTCTGTTTCTCCCGGTCTCTCTCGCCGCTCGGCACACACTCGATGCAAACCCTATATATATACCGAGCCAAAGGTGTAGAAGCTACCGTACACGTGTACATATGTCACGTGTGCTTACATATACATGGACTGCACGCAAGCATGGACCAACCGACTGTACGGATGTGTACAGTAGAGGGAGAGGGAGCGTCCGTTTTGATGACGCGAGCCGCTATTATTCGGCTGATGTTACTGCCACTGCCGCCACCCTATTTGCGGGCGAGCCACCCTCCTCTTCCTTCTACTGCGTGCGACCATTCGGTGAGCTGTGTGCTCTCTCACTCTGTTTCCACTCTGGCAATTGAGAGAGACGTTCTCTCAACTGACCAGCTGATATACGTGTGACGTGATTTGCTATTCAATCCTATGTATATTTTTTTTCTATTTTGCTCAATCCCCACCTCCCCTTTGTTCGTGCTTGCTTACGTTGTACTTGTGATGATGTTGGGCTAATGTCGTTTGTCTTTTGGTTTTTGTTTCAGGTGCTCAACATTTTGGGATGTTATTCCAAGGATACAACCGATGCAATTTGACCTTCAGTTGCTGTAAGTACATTTAATTCGTCGTTTTTTTTTATAAATTTATACATACACGTTCATTTGCAACGATTTCCAAGTAACAAGTCCCGGTTTGCGTGTAATATCGTCCTCCCCGTACCCTCGTTGAACAGGAGTCGAGCGAAAATCTACCTGCTCGAGTGGGACCAAGACGAAGAAGCTTGGCTTATGCAAACGTAAAACTGCAGACTAAGAGATAGAGAGAGAGAGAGAGAGAGAGAGAGAACAAAGTGGAGAGGATCGAGGTGTGAAATATAGGCGGGTCCGGATGTACACGGAACCAGAGCCGAAAGATAGAGCAGGCAAAACAGGGTTTTATGACTGTAACAGATTAGGTAGTCGCCCGGTGGCGGTAGTACACTACCATTATATGTATACGTACACACACACACACCCTTTCTCCTCTTCTCCTTTTTCCAAGCCTCCCCTGTCGGTGGCGGCCCATTATCGCCGCGCAAGCTTTTGTAGCTTCCTGCTTTAGCTCCCTTTGTGCTCTTGCTGTTGTTTGCCAGTGAATGTGTGTGTATGTGTGTGGTCGCCACCACTTTTGTATACATACTTTATTCCCCCTGCCCCGGTTCGTATACATATAATATATATCGTCGAGACAACCCCTTTAGTCAAAAGCTGCTGCAGAGATAGAGACGATGGAGATACGGTGCCCAACGACGAAGGGTTACTCCGGAGCGACAGTTGGCCGATATTTGTACGCACCCTCTCCCCACAGGGTGTGTATATATTATATCTTTTCTCACTACCCGGCGATGCCTTCCTTCCCCCTGGCTCACGACCCCTTTTGAATTATTGTATTCACTGGCCACTAAACATCCTGATGAGAGGAGGCATAAGCCTTTCGAGCCTGACTGCGCAATTCCGGAAACGATGGAATTTCGAGTACAACAAAGCGAACCCGTTACCCCCCCCCCATTCAACCATCCCCTTTTCGCGTGATACACGCGACGAAATCTTTACTAGCTTGTATTGGCAAAAGCATTGGGGAAAAAATAATGGAAGGGGGGAAACTTGGTGATCCGTCATAAATCGAGGAGATATACACGTTGCTTGTAAAATATTACATCGTCTTCATATCAGTATCGAAATTTTACTCGTCACTTCTTCCTCGATGCAAGATATCCATTGGTAGTAGAAATAGTGCTAGCTTGGTAAACCAATGTGTATTTACTCGTCACAAAGTTAATAAAATGTTATTAAAAACCAACAGACTGTTTCAGAATAAAAAAAAAAAAAAAGCATCAGTAGCGTTTGAATCCAAAGTAGGTGATTGCATTTGAAATCACGCACTGCGAGCACATTTTTAATCTTCCCTAACCAACCCCACACGCGTACCCCTATACATTTTTATTCAATCGGGTGTCACAGCACGAGCGACCCCTTTGCTTTACACTCGAACAAGCCTCTCGGGACGGCATAGGTACACATTAAATACATCGGCAGTGGCTCAACATCCAAGTTAGCCAGCCCGTGAAAAATACAAGGTTGGCGGGGGGTTGGGGCTTCAGACCCCATGGATTATGCACACAACGGGTGGGTCCCCCAAATGCGTTGCAATTATCGCTAAACCAAACTCTGTGCAGCAACGAAGCTCACAGCCCGAGCTTTCGCTCGTATATAAATGGCGCTCGACACTTACGACAATGCTCCCCTCCCATGTACACGCACGCACACGAATAAATTCTACGTGTAACGCAAAGTCTCCCGGGACGCAAGTACCTTTTTACGATGTCCCGCGGCGTGCCGCTCCCGGCAAAGTAGATACAAATATATACGCCCGTGTGTGCATGCAAACTTGTTGTGAATAAAAGGGGAGGGGGGGGTGCGAGAGGTTAGGGGCAGGGGGGAGGGATGAAAATGAAATTTCCGCGCGTAGCTATCGCGCGTCGCCTGATGGAGTCACCATCAGCGAGGAGAAGAGGGATGTGCTTGTATACGTGCCCTTTGGCGTTTTCTCCACGTTTCTCCTCGCGAGATGTGCGCAGCCGATAATTTTCCATGAAAATTTGTATGCGGCGCGAAATGCGAGGGAGAATGTAATCTTACGAGGTATTTCAATAACGAATCTTGCGCAGGTATAAAAGATATTTTTTCGTTTTCGTTGGAGATGGATAATAATTTTTGGCGCGATCATGCCACAAATATATATACAACATGAAAACCAATTGCACTTTTATCGTGGAAAACGAGATATAATCCGATTCGGTGAAACGATGAAAGCGTCCGCGATCGCGTACTGTTCATTTTAATGTTGCAAACTCGCGCCACGTCACGTACGGCGCCTCTGCTTTTACTCACACACCCCGAGAGCATGAGAATACGAGGAAAAAAGAGGGAAAAAGAGATACACAATAGCAGCCCCAACGGCGTATTTACACCCCAGAGCAGAGGGCGTCAGCCACTGATACGGAGCTAAATATTTTTCTCCATACATAGATCGCACAGCTCATCGTCCCCTCCTTCCTCTCCGGCTCTTCTGTACATCGTCATCGCCATCCCTTTCTCAGTCCCACCCTTATCGTCGACATAATGCGTGAACTCCACGACCCGGGAAATCTCGTTATCTTCCTTATTAAGCCGCCCGGGGGGGCCGCTGTTGAGCGAAGGGTAGAATCCTTTTCAAGCCCTCGTGCGAGTCGTATACAGTACATATACAGGAGAAAGGCTGGCGAGCGCGTATATAATAAAAGTTTGCTGCCTGATACGCAAGAGCGAGATAGAGAGAGAGTTGGGGGAGCTTTTGCGGCTCGTAACAAATTACCAGGGTCGGCTGACAGGGGTATATATGGATGGAAAACCACAGCCAAGTGTACACGTACGCGTGCGTGTATGTTTACTGTGTACAGTTTGCGTGTGTGTATTTACGAGCTTGGCTCGGCTGTACGAAAAAACCGATGGTTATCGATGTAAAATTGTTTTCGTTTTCATGTTACTTTTTTTTTTTTTTTTTTTTTTTTTTTTTCGCAACTGCTTTGCCGAGTCATTTGGCGATTCCGTTTAATCAATCCAGTGCGCTGCTATACACTGTTGTACCTATTGTCTCTCCCAAATCTATTGGACGTCCTTTTGTACACTGCAGGAAAATCGACGAGCTGAATTTATTTTTTAACTTTTTTTTTTTTTCATGTTACGATCAAGTTTGATGCTCATTGGAAATTTCAATGAGACATACAATTGAGCTTCCCGTACGTGTTTGGCTGGCAATCAAACGCAGCACTCGATTGTGAAAAAAAAAAAAAAAAAAAATTGATCGAAACGAGTACGACAGATATTCGGGCAGCGTAGCCACCGGAATCCAGTTCGTTCCACCAAAAACCCAATCCGCCGTTTCAACGAGAGACGGGCGAGCGCGCGCGGGCGTACAGTTGTTTTCATTCAATCATCATCCTCCTCGTCGCCATCGCCATCATCATCATCATTTATCAAGAGCACGAGAGCCGCACGAAACGAGCAGCGTTGTGTCTATACGTGTATGGGTCCGGGTGTTGCGGAGGAACGCGGGCGCGCGCTCGGGCACGAGAGCTTGTTAAAGCTCGTCTGACGATTCACTTTGGCCAATTGCAGTCAATTAATTTTTTACCGCTAAAGCCCCTCGAGCGGTAAACGTTGCAGCGGTGGCCGAACGGGGAGTGGTCTATCTGGCGGATTCTTCGCGTTTCTCGACATAGATCTCTCTCTCTCTCTCTTTTTTTTTAGTTTTTCAATACAGGTGCACCCGAGAGTTTGAGGCAAAAAGGGTGTGGAGAAGGAGGAGGAAAAGATTACCAGAGATCCGTGGAATCCGAGAGATGGGAGGAGAGTTGTTTGCTCGTGGTTTTTGCTCCACCTTCCTCCCTTCGCGTCCGAGTAATTCGAGATTCCTCGTTTTTTTCCCGCTCGGAGAGGACGCTTGGCTGGCGTTTTCTGTTTTGTGTCCGTGGACCGGATCCCTCGCTTATCGGGGCGTGAGCGGCCTGCGATCGACAAAAAGGTCGGTGGTGGTGACGCCGACCGGCTCTTCCTCTTCTCTGAATGGAAGGAACGAGACAGGGACAATTAAGAGGCTATCACGCTGTTAAGATCTGCTTCGAGCAGCTGAGCTTGAGAGCCTTCGTGCTTTACTTCTCCCCCTGCCTGCTTCCCCCCCTACCTCTCAGTCAAGGCTCTGCTTTTCTAATTTTCTTTGGATTACTCAAGACTTTCTTTTCCCTTTTCATCTCTTCGTCAAGAGAGAGAACAATACTTGTGAATTGACTGATGAAAAAGGTTTTGGTGTTTGTGCCAGTGGCAGTGACCATACACCGTAGCCTGTAAATATACATTCCAAACACCCCCTGATCCCCATATAGTTGATCGACGATATTGTAACTAATGAACTTGGAAACACCTGAGACTAAAGATTCCCACAATCCTTGCGTCGAAAGCTTCTAATCTCTGAAACCCGATAAAAAAAAGCTCTTCGGACCAATAGAACCAAAAAGTCAGCTCTTATACTCCATAACCACGATATTTCAAGTTTTTCCACTCTATAACTCGCTAACTTTCACGATGTAAGCGCGAAAACGACATCATTTTTTAGAGATGCTGTTGTTAACAGATAAGCATAATACTTTATCTATTATGCCTCACGTATGCATATTGTACCAAAAAAAAAAAATGTATATAGTCAAGGTGTTTCGGAGCCTTTGCGATTTGTGATACGTTTTACGATAAGCTTGGGGGAAAAACAAAGGGTAAAAAATCAATGAAGGTAAGCAAGATCGAAAGATCAAAGTGGCCACGAAAGGAAAAAAAAAAAATACCTATCTGCATCGATGAAGAGAGGATGAAGAGGAGGGGCTGTGTATGTATAAGGAGGAACGAAGGGCGAATTTTAAATGCGAGAGACGATGTCACGACACTATCGACACTATCTGCCGGCGACGACGTCGACGAGGCGACGCTCTCCGAGTGAAACGAGGCGACTTCAAGAGGCCCACTACTCTCCCCCCCCCTTCATTTCCCTTATCTGCGTACAAGCCCCCCGCTAAATGCAGGTATCCGACCCATCCCCCCGCCTCTCTCTCTCTGTGTTCTTGTTATTTTTTTTTTTTTTTTATCCTTCGTTACCGGGCCAAGGTCCCTTCTCTCTCTCTCTCTCTCTCTCCTCCTCTCGCTGTCCGGTCTATTCTTTTTTCGTCAACCTCATCTCGTGTACAACGTACATGTATATGTACACACTTGTGTGCACAATATCCGCAGCAATTTCAGCGTCGGATCCACTCGAGAGGAAAAAGAAAGGAAAGGAAAAAAAAGAGAGTGAGAGCTCCGGCATTTCATTATTACAGGGGCTTGAGTGGCGAGATAAGGGTTTATTGGTCGCCTCGAGAGCGAACCGAGGTTCTGCCATTTTTCTTTTCTTTTTTTTGTTTTCGGTTTTTCTGCCAATACAAGTGAAAAAAANTGGGGGGAGGGGGGATAAAGCGTTAGATCTCACGCGCAGAGAGTGTCGCCCGAGGAAAGGACGGGCACACGCACGATTAATCACCTAAAATATGTGAGTTGTACATCCAACGCGCGGAATGCGAGGTAAAAAATAAATAAATAAAATAAACGGACAGGATGCTCCCGACGCGTTCGCCCCGAATGTCGAGTTGTTGGGGGCGGGCGTTAATTAGTTGCTCTAATGGACAAAGTGAGTCGGTGCTTTTTTCTTGTAGGCGTCCGTTGTGTTTGATGGAGCACGAAGCATATACATCACGAGACGAGATCGACCGAGTCACGTAGCGCGGGCGTTACCCGCCCAGTACACACACAAAACGCGATTGTTCTCAGAACTGCTTACACCGAAAGAATACGGGGCGGGTGGCAATAAGTTATACCGTTTAATCGCACGTACGTGTCACCTTACGGGGGTACACGCGTGATACTATACATAAACATGAGCTTGCGAGAGCGAAAATTCGAAATTCGCGGCAGCAAGGGGATAGGGGTGGGCGGAACCGTGGAGTAATAAATACCTCGCCCAAACTGTATGTTTCATTTGTCCTTCTCCCCCATCGCCATGTAGCAGTCAAGCGCGAGATACGGAAAGGCACGAGGTGAATACAGGTGACAAGAAAGGGCGGAAGTTAGGCAGACAGGAAACATCTCTCCCGTCGGAATCGCGGAGAGCCCTGCGAGTTGTACTGTACACAGTATACATGTACCTTTTCCCGTGGCTGAATCGCGTCGCCCCGGCCGTATTATATTCGTAACTCCGTAGTGCCTCTCTCCCTTTCCGACGCGTACGCGCGAGTAGTAGTTACAAAAGCGCGACTCTTGACAACAGCGGAGCAGCATCGCGAGTACACCGGACTTTGTTCCACCTGCGTCTCGGTGCTGTTTAGCCAACCATCACCTGCCATCACCCGGTACAACCACTGTTGAACGCAGCTGTGTGTAACAAGCCTACGTGTGCACGTAGATGCGAGCGTTCGCGGTGAAAGACTTGCTCGGCAATCTTCAGCCTGCACTTTGAAACTTTGACTGTGAAATGCCTTGCAAATGCGCTACTCCTCATCCCCTCCCCCTTTCCTTCTTCTTTCAGAATGAGGGCAATATTGTGGGGAAAGCAACGCTCGATGTGTACCGTACACACCTATACATACCAGCAAACGAAAGCGCGAAAAGTTGTTGGCGCTGTGTTGGAAGCCTGATTTTGTTCCCCGAAACGCGGGCCAATTTGCATTTATTAATTTACAGCTTTCCGCTGCCTGTGTGTTCCCCGGTGCTTTTGGAAAGCGTGCTTTCGCACGTTACAAATTAACGCCGGAGGCTAATAAAATGTGGAACAGCTTAAAACTTTCGCAGATCCCCATTCCACTGCAGAATCGTATATTCTCCTTCAATTACCATCATCATCATCATCATCATCATCATCATCATCACTGTCGTGATTTAGGAAAGAATCCCCTTTGAAGCAGTGATAACGATCCGCACTGCTGGTCCCCACCCAAAAAAAGCACCGCGGCGAAAAAAGGGTTGTTGGAGCTATCCCTTGGAATTACTCGGCACTAAAAATTTAATCGCCACACTCGCGAGCACTCGTTCGCCGGGCCGCATGCGCGTTAATGTCCAATGAAACTTTCGAGAATTCCGACCGTGCCGCGGACAATGGACACGCAAACGTATATATACAAAGGGGACAAAAAAGAGGGAGAAAAACGGTGGGGGAGAGCGAAATGATAAATCTTTCGGTAATCAGTCACTGCTCGGCTCGCGAGGAGAGAAATAAATGCGTGACGGCTTAAACACACAAAAGCCCCACTCTGTTGCGCTTATACGCGTATTTATACGTGGATGTATGATGGAAGCTATGAATTAAGTGATGGAGGAGGGGGGGTGCGAGATAAAAAGGAAAGGAGCGACGCGGGCATTAGATTATACGGGGGGGGGGCCTCTTTGTATATCCATCTCTCTTTCCCTTTTCTCACCAGGGGAGAGTAGAGCAGATGGGATCGCCGCCTATGTGCGTGTATACGGTAGCCCTCGTGTTTATCATTAACCTCATCCTCGTTTTTCGCCTCTTCGGCTGCGGGTATCCGTATACCGTCTGCCAAATAGTTTTGCGGTCCATATACGTCCATATGCCAAGCTCAGGTATACGGCGATTTGGTTGTATTTCTTTTTTTTTTTTTAGACTCATCTGGTTTTTTTTTTTCGATTCCTGCTCCGGTGAATCGTTTGTTTGTCTAATCTTCTTTTTTGTCTCGTCAAGTGTTTAGAATGCGATACCAATCAGTACGTTTTACTCGGAATCGAATGTAGAAACTTGAGGAAAAAAAAGCATACATCCTGTTGCGTTTTGATCAGTTCACGATTTAAATTAATAATGAATCATGTTTGGTAAAAAAAAAAAAAAGTCTCACCTTACCACCGAATGGAAGAAAACGAGATAGGAAAAAAAAGAAGAAAAAAAAGAGCCCTGTTCTCTGGGCGAGCGAGTTTCATCTAAATCGTGTAAGCCACACACGACTCTCCCGTCTCATCCACCGGCAGACGGACAGAAGCACGTATCCGGCGTCCCTTGCTCATCTAATACGGCAGCAGCGGCAGGCCTTCTCTCCCGCTCCTTTGCTCGTGCCCTTCTCTCTCTCCCTCTCATCCAACACCACGAGACCACGTAATCTCTGGGCTCCCTTTCCTCCTCCAGCGAGCGCAGCATCTCTCCCCGGCTGTATGGGCGCACAAACGAGTAATTAACTATCTCACTGAGGGACACGTGTTCCCACCCTTTCCCCCGACCTGCCCTCGCCATCTCTCTCCAACAGCTCGTGATCTCTATCTGGCACTCTCTCTCTCTCTCTCGCTCTTCTTCTCTAATGTGTGTGTATACAGCAGCTTACGCTCTCTCGCTTCGCTTCTTCCCCTCGACGCTCCGGTGCCGCTGTTGCTGCTCTCCTGTGTGTTTGCACACACGCTCTTATGTTAATTTAGCTTAACGCCCGCCGAGACCCTCTCGACTCTCGACTCGACCCTGCTGCTGCTGTTATGTATAGCGTCGAGAGCCAAGGGGGGAGGCGGCACACCTATCTCTCTCTCTCCCCCTGTCGATTATTCTCTGTTCTCTGCATTCTATTCTATACACTCTATACATGCACCGTGTGCATTTGCGCCTATAGAGCAGACATCGATTTTCCAAAATTGCTCTCGCATCTTTTTTTTTCTTTTTTATCTTATTTCCATACCTCGGTACGATTTGCTCTTCTATGCCAATATTATCGAGCCTCGAGAATCTTTCATTCGCCACAACGGCTGCACGTTCATTATGTACATTTCGTCGCATTGTTTCTAGCTTTAGTGCAACACGCTCTTTTTATATTTTTCATGATCCAGCCAGCTGTTATTAACTAGTATACCACTTGGGCCTTGACAATGGGACGCGGAAGAGAATGGCAAAAGTCGATTCGGTAGGTGTTTCGGTTTTCTCTTTCTCTCTCCGCGCACTTACATGATGCATGGATACGTACGCTTTTTGCGCGCGATTCTTCAAGTGGTTGTTAACGACGTCAAAGGAGGGGAACAAAAACGAGAGGCTCGAGAGAGTGCACGGCGGAGAAAGGGAGTTGGGGCGAACACACGCGAGTAGAAGGTCCTTGAGCTCGACGACGACGACAAAGGCCAACGAGGAGAGGGGAAATCGAGCACGAAAAAGAGAACAAGAGGGAGCCCGAAGATAAGGGCCGTTCTTTCATCTGTGCGCGACCAATGTAAAAACGAGATTAAATTCGATCTGTCATTGACCTGCTCTACGGAGACCTCGTACTATACGACTATATAGAATGAAATTAAATTGTATTGGCCGTAAACGCGCAACGTGTGCGTGTCGAGGGGGGGGGGCACCCCGTGCAGCGCGCATTGTACACAAGGGAAGAAGTACAATAAATACGTATCGAGGGTTGCCATATGCGGGACACACTGCAGCTGACAATAACGACTAATATCTTTCGGAGAAATGAGCTCTATTCTCGCGTAATGGGTGACGAATACAAGGGTACTTGTGTGCACACGTACATAACGTGTTGCTCTCCCTCTCTCTTGAGCGTTTACCGATGCTGCTGCGGTAGATTTTGCTCTGTACAGCATAAAAGGCTTGTCGTTCAATTACATTCGACACGTGATTGCGAGTGGGACACTTGGGTATTATTTTACTTATTTTCCGAAGCAAAACATCACCCGCTGGACCAAGTACAGGACGGAGGAGGGGCTCTTATCATGTAGTGATTCGGATAACGTAGATAACAAATTCGTCGAGGGAATTGTTCATCGTGCCCCAAGTTGATTTCGAACCCCCTATACACTTGTGTGCAGCTCAATCGGAGCGCCATTGAAACGTGCCATTCTACTCTCGCTTTTTCGTACAAGTATACACGCAGATATTGAGAAAGACAGTCTAGTACTCGATGCCTTTGCAGTCCATACAACCAACCCGGCCAGCGAAGCAACAGAGAGTCCTTACGGTGGTATTGCACGCGTGTACACCAATAGATGGATGTATATACATACACACACACACATGGACACAGGTTCTCTCGTTGTGCTGTCTGCCGATTCGCGGTCTTCGGCACCGGGATTTCGAGAGGCTGGCGCTTCTCCTCCTCGTCGTCTGGTGCTACTGCTTTCCGCAGCAGAGCTCCGTGCAAATATTTGCCAAATGTTCGTTCCGGGCGTGCGGATGTGTATATACACACACACACACACACACACACACGTGGATGCAGCAAGGCTCGACGACGTCGTCATGGATACCGTCGAAAAACGTTCAAATATTTGCAGGGAGAAGCAGTAGCGGCTACATCGTCGTTTTCTCTCATCCCGACCTCCCCTTCTGGCCAACCAATTCCACCTTTCTCTCTCTCTGCTCGTTCTCGATTCTCCTGCAGCCTCTATAGGTGCAGCTCTCGCTACTCTTCTGCCGTTGTGTGCACTTTCCGATGAAAGAGAAAGATCCTCTCTCTCTCTCTCGCGATGTGGGCGGCTCTGCGTACCTCTGTCTGCGGGTGTGTCGTGTGTACACAGCCGCGGTGGTATACTTCCGATAATTGTATTCGCTTCGCGATTGTTTCTTTCCAGCATTATCCTTCCGACTGGGTGGAATTTTTTTCTCCCAAAAAAAAAAAAAAAGAAAAAAAATAAAGGCAACAAAGAAAAGGACGAGGCGTTACAGAGCTCGGTAACACGCATATAATATTATATACGTGTATCTGGTAAAATTACCGCGGTCAGTCGTGATTGTAATGCAAAGCTTCATCTTTCATGCAGCGCAAACAATCGAGCGGTCTTTCGTACAACGAAGGGGTCTATTGTGCCCTCCTAACCAGTCAATGGCGAATTGAATTTGAGTTATCGGATCCCTCGGCGTTTTTCGCGCAAAAATCGGGAAGAGAGAGAGAGAGAGAGAGAGAGAGATAGCCCAAGACAAAAGGCATCCCGGAGATGTATATATACGCGCGCGAGTGGAAATCGCAGCTTAGCGCACGAGCCCGTAAACTCGAATTATTCTCCGGAGCTGTGTATAAGAGAGGAGGGAGTGAGGAAGGGCAGAGAGTGGGGTCGGATGGGGAGGGCGCCTATAATAGCCGGGGTATATAGTTACCCCTACCTCCCGGTGAATTTATATCTCCGGCATTCATCTTCCCATTAGCGGTGAATAATACTCGCGGCGTTTACGTGCCAATTTTCCATTCGACGCTCGACCATCGGTGCGCCGATCGTTGCAGGTATGTGTGTGTGTGTGTGTGTGTGTGTGTGTGTGTGTGTGTGTGTGTGTGTGTGTGTGTGTGTGTGTGTGTGTAATATGGTGCCGAGAAATTATGCAGGTGTATACGTATATAATATACCCACACAGCACCGCAGATTATTACATTGGCTGTTCTCAGCTGCAGTGCCCGCTAAAATATACTCTTTTCTCCGTCTATCCGTCCATCTGTGTATCTGTATACATCTATCTGACGATCTATGGCTGCTTCTCTCTTTCGTTCGTTTGCTGCGGGACAGAGCTATTTTCTCACACGGAAAGAGGGAGGTGTATACATATAGGGAGTGAGCGATCGATTGTCGTTCTATCGCACGGTGCTCCACAGGCAAGAGGAAAAGAATGGATGGCACAAAAGCTGTGGCTCTACATACATTGTAGGCTGCTGATGGTATAGCGAGTAACCGATCCACTATCTTTTTCTCCCCCCCCCCTTTTTTTTTTTACTTTGATAGAAATGTTTCACCTTAAACCGGTACGTTTCAGACGAGGTGACTGGAGTAATTGCAACAAAATGAACTTGATCTTAAATCTTTTTGTAGGTATAAAGTTTGTAGACGACGCAAAGTTTCGTATTTAATTATTATCCCTCTATATATTGTGGGCAAACAATTATTCGTCCATTCGTAAGGGTCAAAAGAGGAAGAACCGCATGGATGCAAAATTATTTCCAAAGTCAGTGACCCAAAGAGGCGAGATGAAAATCAGAGAGATAAATTAATTTAGCTTATACATCCACGTACCCGCGCGTATACAAACGCGGTGGCCACATGGGTATGGTGGTGGTGTTATAGTTGGTAGTCACTCGAGCGGTCATAAATTTTTCCGTGTATATAAACGCTCGTGTTACATCAAAGAAACAAATTCGTCGAAAGGCCATACAGAAGAAGAAGAGAAGCACCGCAGCTGTATACAGTCTAGCCTAGATATTATACGCGCTGAATAGAAATCAAAGCGTGACCTCCTAGTTTCTCTTTCTGTCGCTCTACCGCGAGCCTTTCATGTGTAAGTATATACATATATGTAATATAGCGGCGATTCTTTGAAGCGAGCAAGAGAAGGAGATGTACGTACATTATACGCGCCGTAGGTTACCAGTCAATTGAAAAAAATTAAGAACAATGAATGATGCTTCGTACACGTGCATCCGTACAATGTATATATTATACAACCGCAAAGCTGTGTGAACATTCAGAGCGAGTCGGAGAGGAAATAACTAACGTAAAGTGTACAGTCATAAGGTAGACAAAAAGAGAGAGAGCAAAGTAGTCGCTGCCGAGGTGCAGCTAGATTGTGAATCGGAAGCTGTCGTGTACCTATCGGCACTATTTGCGCGAATCGATCAATGCACGTCTCTCACGCTCGTATAATTAAGCTCGGCGTGGCTCGCGTGTTCAATTATCTCTCGCTGCCTGCAAAATAGCGCGTGCCAACCCACGCGTACGTTAGGTGCGCGTATATGTATGGCCAAAGGCAGTGGTTACAAGGATACACATACTCACACACGTGCAAGTCCAACATACATATATACCCACGGTGTTCACATTATATACGCGCTTTCACGGAAACATTCACGCCAACTGCAGGGCTTGTGAGCAGAGAATACACATTGTGGCAGCGTTATAAACACACCGGCGGCATCGCCGATGTAATCGCCGCCCGTGGTCGCCCACGCGCAGGCACCGTAAATCAGAGGCTATAGAACGACACGACAAGAGGAGCTTCGAATAGTGTGTTGGGTGTTAGTATACGCGTACTATGTATAATATGTTATATATATATATATGTGCAGGCATCAAGGGGCAGGAGCAACAGCCTCACACGTAACAGTAGCACAGGTGTGTATATGGAAGGAAAGCTAAATGCATATATACGTATGGCAGCGGCACAAAACTGTGACAAATCGTGCCGTCTCCTGTTAAATATGCATACATGCATTGCAATGTACCCCTATTCTCTCTCTCTCTCTCTCTGGTGTACATACACGTGCAATCGCCATCCACCCTCCTGTCGCTGTTTCTTCTTCTTCCTACTTTTGATAAATAAAAAGGGAAGCCAAAACTGTCGCTCTTGTTCGGCTCGACTAGCGAAAGGAAACGGGCAGATCGTGAGCGACCCGGAGACACGTGCACGTGTAACGATATACTCATGTATGTTGAATAAAAAAAAAAAAAAAAAAGGAAAAAATCATTTCATTTGACACTGAAAACTTGAATGTAATTTTAAAGCGAGAGAGAAACAAAAATTGAAAGACCTTCTTCCCCCCACCCTCGTTTAAAACAGTTCTCGAAATTGGATGGATCTCCCTACTAGTTCGAGCCATCAAATCCCGAGGTCGCTTTGTCCCGCACGTAATGGAGTACATTACGCGCAGCGTATA
>NW_019379492.1:660663-798005 GCF_000648655.2 Copidosoma floridanum
TGTTACAGAACGAACGTCTCGTAATGTAAAGACCTAACAGAGCTTTAATTTGTTATTTGCATTATTGAGTTTGACAGTCGCTTCGCCGATACCGGCTGTAGAGTCGTCGGAATCGTGAGCCGTGTCACGATAGCTGTAGAGAGCCATTGGGGGCACGTTTTCCCTAAAGGAACACAGGGCACGGGGCGGGAAAGCGTAGAGGCTTACCGCGGACGGTGGCTCTGAGACGATTGTCAATTTATTATTGTTCTTTTATACTTTTTTCTGTTGTCATGGTAACGTTTAAATAAACAAAAGCTTGAGCTCTTTTTTATTTCCTGCATCTGTTTTCGTCTGAGATTTCGTAGAAGTAAGACGTATTGCTGTTATTAAGATATCGTGTATTTGTTCAACACTAATAAATAGTTTGAAGTTACTTCTGTGATTCAAGTTTACTTATTTTCGAATCTACGAGTGAACGAAAACAGGCTGCATTTGGGAGATCCGGTGCGTAACGAATGGTAGCGAGTCTCCGCTTGGCTTGGAAGAATGTTCGAGCTTGTACATCCATAATCATTTTTTTTTTTTTTTTTTTTTTTTTCTTTTATGCGAGAAGAAAAATCTTTGACATTGATACTTGAAATAAACCAGATGAGAATTCGAGGAAGTACGAACGTGCACAAATTTGTTTGTTATTTCCAATCGAGCGAGACGTGATTTGGGATCACACACTAGCGTCCGCTCGGGATTTTTATTTATCGCAAGCCGTTAAATCTCCTAAACGACCAACCGTGCATTTCACAGTGGAGGGATTGGTGCGTCAAGCGATAACGTTAACACGTGTACACACGCATGGAAATAAAAGGGCGAAGAAAACTGGAGCGCAAAAAAACACTCTCTCGCGTGGATGTAATAAAACGCTGTCGATGAAATTTATTTGCCGCGTGCGACGTGGGTGGAAAAAAAAAATGCGTATCAGATTGCGTGTCGCCCGAAAAAGCTGACGAAACCTCGCACGGCCGATGAAACGCTCTTGGGTTACGATGATTGTTGCGATTGTCCCCGTTGGAATATAATACTTTTTGCACTCGTTACGACTGGCTTTCTGTGTATAATATGTTGTGACTGGCATCGGTATATTCTATAGAGCTCGACGAACGGGACCAAACGTACAACGACGGGGTCAATGGACTTGAAAAGCTTTGCAAGCTTCATTGTTATCCCACAACGGATTGAGGTCGGCATTCAACAACTTGGGCAATTAAGATTTACCGCGAAATTAATAAGTACAAGTTTTGCCAAGTATCCAGCGGTGGGCAACAGCGGCAGCCTTGGGATCAGAATTTTTCAGACCCACCCACATCCCCCTTTGCTTCCAGCTAAACTTGCTTACGCGAGTTTCCAAACTCGAGATGAGCCGGGGGTTTAAAGTTACGCGGAAACGTCGTCGTAACAGCACAAAACCTACTCGACGATGAAACTTGAGGCAGCACCGAAAAAAAAAAAAAATATGGAAGAGAACATAATTAAAGACAATATTTGTGCAAACACGTGGAGTGTCGGAGAAAACCTCCGGCAATCTTGATAAACACAGCACTTTACCGACAAAAGTATCAACAAGACGGGCTGCAGGGCCTCAGAGAGAGAGAGGGGGAGGGAGGGCTCATCGTAAAACTCCCAAACATCGCGCACCAGCATCTGGATGCCATGTTTTACACCGCGTGTGCTGTACACACGAGCGAAGGCAAGCCGACGAGCTCTACACTCTCAAACGCACGCACGCCTAAGTTAATATTTTCCCTTCTAAAATATATATCTCGCGCTCTCTCGAGTTTATATTTCACTTCCTTCCAAGCTCTTTCTCGACCAAGGTGGCTGGTGAGTAGAACCAACGAAGTATACAGTTACGCCGAGAAGGAGGTGGGAAGAAAAAGCGGGGTGTAAAGGAGAGTGGAGCTTAGATGCCTGTAATTTGAGAGCTATTTAAACGCGGGTATATAATATACATATACCTACGAAATATAAACGAAGGACTATAAAAAAAACGCAGCTATATCGCAGTCAGCTTCCTCCACTCGTTCTCTCTCTTTTTCATATACATGTACTGGGTACATAATATTATGCTCTCTACTTTCTTTGCCCCTTATACAATATAGGTACACATGTGCCGCTGCAAACGTGCACGGGCATAAATTGCGCCCTATACTGCGGGTACAATAGCCCGAATGCTTAGCCGAGAAAGAGAGAGAGACCCCTTGACTATAAGTGCGCGCTACATACAGTCCCCTTCCACTCTTCTGTATTAGTATTTGTGGAGGCTGTGCAAGCCGTGCAAAAAGGTATACGTATACATATCTATACCCACGGAGAGTAAGAGAGAGAAGAGCTTAAGTGGCCCTGAAATAGAATGAGGAAAAAATGGGGATAGAGAAGGGTGAAACTGCGACGGACCAATGGCTTCGACGCTTCGAGTGACACTCGATTCATCTTTCGAGGGGAAGATATCATGCTCGGTGTGTAACAGTTCCTCCCTCCTTCCAAAGGGTTTTTACCTTGTGTATGGAAAAAAAAAGTACTAATTACACGGAATATAATGGGGATTTTACGGAGAGTGGATGAGATTATTGCCTGGGAGCACCTACTTGAAAGCGCTTGTTATTATGATGGTCATCGATTGATGCGAAACGAGTCAACTTTTATAGATCCTTCCAATAAAGATAAATACCTGCACGTTTTGTGCACATAAATTTCTGATTCGTGACTCATCGTCGGAGTATCAAATACATAGAAGAAAAAAAAAATCAATGAAAAAAAAAAAAAAAAAAAAAAAAAAAAAAAAAAAAAAAAAAAAAAAGTAAATCTTACAAAGCAATCCTAATGAAAAAAAAAGGCAGAGAAAAACAGACAAAGAAGGGCAGGGGTGCATCTGGAGTAGCGGAGAAGAGAGTGACGGGAAACCACTGGGGGATAAAGTGGGCATGCCGGTCTGGGAGCGGGCTTCTTCTCTCTCCTAGTGGACCAATTTACGGGGCTCTTAGGCTCGGTACGCCAACAGCAGCCCTACACGACGTACACCCTACAGACGTATACAGGGTGGACACGGGGTGGAGGGTCGAGGTGGCTGTACAGGCCGATGTTGCGGACCCGAGGGGTCGTTTCCGGCCATTGTGTTAGCCCCAACCAAGGGCTGGGGTACAGAGGGGCGGAAGAAAGCCGGAGGGATTATTTTGGCGGTAAAAGGGATTTCGTTCTAGCCGGGCCTGCGTTTAGTGCTCAGCTTCCCCACCCCTATATATGTGTACAAAAGCACGCGCGCACGCGCACGCACACACACATGGAGGGACAAGCACTCACGGCTTATTGGCTCAGCACCTGCCATTGAGCCAGCTTAATTTTTTTTGCGCCCCAGCTCTCCGGGATCTCTCACTTGTATTACGGTGATGCTGCCTGCGGCTCCTTTTCTCGCCTCGTTCTTCTCATCTACCTCCCCCCTCCTTTCTTCTTCCGTTGCTGGTTTAGTTTCTCTCTCTTTCTCTCCGGAGTATATGGATAGTTACTCAGAGTTTAAGGGACGAAACACGATGTCGAACGAGATCCAAAGCGCTGCGCGGAAGTCACGTTGCTCCGTTGTCTCCCGAGCGATACCGTGCCTTGGCTGATGGTTTTTGCCTCCTCTCGTCCTTTCGCGGGACGAACGGATGGTTGGGTTCACCACTATTATTTCTTTTCCTTCCCAGAAGTTTTTTTGCCTTCTTGGTACAAACATCGTTGGTGTTTGCCTAAACGATTTTAACTGAGTGTACAGCTGAGGTTCTGTCTGGTATGTATACATCCATGTGCCGGCTGTTAATTTCACGTATCCACGTAGCTATACTCGAAAGAAGTTAATTGCTAGAAATTTTTTTTATCTTCCTGTACCTTATTTTATTTATTTATTTTTGTACGTGGATGAAAATCGGCTATTTCATCGAGCGGAAACGAACAAAAAAGAATAACGGATCTTCAGCTCCGATGGAGCGGGCCGAAGGAGCGCACAGCGCGACTAATTTCTCCTTTGAAGCGAAAGAAAAGCCGAGGGCTTTTTTCAGCTGTGCATATTTGTTCCGCGTATTAGCTGGCTACGTGGATCGCGAGGCCGATGAGAAAAAGAGAGAGGAGGAAATTCGCACGGCCGAGGCGCTCTAAACAGGCCGATTAAAAGTATCAATATTTGCTCGAATCGAGGGGAGTCTCGCGCAAACTTGGCCGCCCCTTTTTTTTTTGTTCTCCTTCTCCTTCGTGTTATTCTTCGCTTTGGCACTACAATGGCCGGCCACGAGTCTGTGTACTTTTCTTACGTGCGAAGCGCTAAAGACCGGCTGTTTCACAACCAGTTGCTCTGTACTCGTGTGTGGCCTTGAGGAATGCGCAGCTCGTGAATTTTTTTGTTCCACCATACATCCTCCTTGAGCCAACCATCGAGTGCGAATTTTCGAGTTTTTTTTTGTCTCATCCATTGCGCAATGCGACCCTCGTTTGTTTATTTTCTTAATTTGGGCGATGTACACAAACCCGGATACTATTTGTTTTGCGTTTGAATAATCACCTCCACAGCCTGGAGTTTTTGCGAAATCACTACCTCGTCGACCACTATAAGCACTACGCTGCAAGGGAGGAGGGAGAAAAAAAACGCACCAACATAAGTGCATTACATTGTACTAATCGCCCGAGCTAGCTGTCCCCCCTTTTTAATCGCGATGCAACAGCCCTTCTGCCTCTCCCTTTCCATACAAATATACATATATATATATATATATATATATATATACACAAAAGAAGGAATTCCAACAAGTATACACAATATAATACTGATATATAGCCTAATAGTAGTGGTGTCAAGGCAACATCGCGGACTCGCGCTCGAGTAATTGTCACGCTCTCAGCAACCAGTCGCTATACGTAACGTGCATGCCTACGTATATACGCACATGCAGGCTCGCGTATTCAAGTAGCCGGTTATATGGCTAGCACACGAGAGAGAGAGAGCCGCCGGCTTGCTAGCCAGTCTGGCACATAATGTATACTGTATTGGTTTACCTCGGTGGCCTGACCATAATATCACACGTGGTTAAATATCCATCGCTCGTTTCCTCCCTCTCTCTCTCTGACTATCTACACAAGTATATATGTATATTGTAATAGCCGAGCCTTAAATTTTCCTCGTTTCTCTCCTGCTTACTTACCGACTAGCGTAAACATGGGGGAGGAGAGCCCCACGTGTGAGTTAATGCGTGTTTATCCCGAGCTATAAACGGAGCAGCCTCTTAAAGATGTACGACGGTGCGAGGAGAGACCCCCTCGGAGGCCTTACTTTTACGCGATGCCGGTATACGCGCTTGGAAGTTAGTTTTAGAGCTCTAATTTTTAATGTTTCAGATGTTTTGGCTCGATAAACCGGTTGACGCAATGAGGCTTGTTAGTAGCAATGAATCGGGAAATGTGTTGAAGTGAGCTTTAGTATGATTCAAAGATATAAGCTTTTGATAAATTTTTAGGTGATTTGTGATCGTGATAATAGTAATTGAACTTTTGTGGCATATAAATTGACTATCGGACAAATACGTTGGGGGTTGGAAAATCACTTTATTCTAGCAGTTACACTCCTCACATATTTGCTAGTACCAGTAACAACTTCATGTTTTCAAACAATAGCACTGCATCATACATTTTTTTTTAGTCCAAACACAATTTTAATCATCTGTGAAATAAGGGGTTGTCAATCATCCCTTGATTTTCAGTTAAATGGAACTTGCTAATAGAAAATCAATGCAGAAAAAAATAAGTACATTGAATTAAGTAATTAATAAACGAAGATTAACAAATGAATATATTAATAAAACACTTAACTCACGGAAAAGAAAAATTTGTGAATATTGTATTTTGTTTAAACAAAACTTTACATAGAAAATAACATCAATTGTAAAAATGTCAAAAAAAAAAAAAATTCAAATTTCATTTGCCATGAAGGTTTTTATTTTACTTTATGGTATATGAGTTAGTTGAAGTTTATGCAGTATTAACCTGATTACAGTGTTACGACTTAAGTTTTATGGATCCATTAATTTTTATTATTTATTGATTTGTAAAAACAAGGTGAAAGATATTAAGTAAATGGATCTCGTATTAACTTTTCTAAGCTGCAAAAACAAATTTTTTAATCTGAAAATATCAACTAAGGATGATGCTCTGTTTTTTTTAAACATGCCATTTTTTTCTTTCAAGTGTACTGTCTTATAGACGTGTAACCTTTTTTCAAGTGCAGAACGAATGTACAATTGAACTTTAAATAATGCTAAACAAGCGTACTTCAAGTGTGACGACTACGTTAATGTTTACGCTATAGTTAGTGATGGATTAGCGTTTTAAGAAAATGATTTAATTCATGTAGAAATTATTGTTGAACTCGTATCTGCATAAGCAAACAACATCAAGTGATGTGCAAAAATATTATATCATCTTCCACCATCGTTTTTGTCGTTTGTATACTCGTATCAGCTATAAAGATGGGGGAGATTGTCCTCTAATAAGTAATTGAAATTTGCAGTTTGTACAGTCGGTTTCTATCACGATTAAAGTGAGATTACATCTCCATAGAGAAGTAATTTCTCGAGAAAGAATTTTTGATCGGCTCAACCAATTCAAAATACAAATAATGGAGGGCCTGTCAATGATATAGGACGTCTATTGTGCTTCTTTCATCCCTTGAACGATTTCATGGAAAACCACCCGAGCCGGGTATCATCCACCACGAGAGGGTCCTCCCCCAAGCCGGCTCACATGGTTTTCGTGTATACAGTATCGACTTACCGGATGCCTAGCAGCTGCAGCCGCGGCAACGGCGGCCGCATTGATGCCTGCGCTGGGATACATTTTTCCCGCTCCGGCGGCGCTGCTTCTCCTGGATTTGGAGGACAGCTCCTCTGCAGCGTCGTTCCTCCGGCTGTCGCGCGACGACGATGACGACGACGGCGACGAGGAGGTAGTTCGTACCCTCGGCTGCAGCTGCGCCTCGACGACGAGGTAACCGTCGTCGGTTCTTATGAGGTTTGAATTAAACGCCTGCAATGCTGCTGTTGTTACGGGCACTGGTCGGGTGTTTAGCAACAACCCTCGTGCACGTTCACTGTGAAAAATCTCCGTGTTGCCAACAACACGGGCAATGAGGAAGGAAAAAAAAGGGGCGGCGTCGAGGTTCGATCAACTTTAAGTATACTACACTTTTAAAGTGCACAGCATACCCACTTGTTGGTCACTTGAGCATCAGAGTTAAAACTGTTGACTGTTGCCAGTCGTATGGGTAAACTTTTTTTTTCTTCTTGTACGTGCTTTTATCTTTAATTTAGCTCACGTGTTTTTTTTTTTTTTTTTTTTTTTTTTTTTTTTTTTTTTTTTTTTTTTACATCAAGTATCTGTCACTGTTAGAATAGAACTGCCGTAGCACAAGACCGTAAGCCCAGTCGCACTTGTTGGGCGACTTTTTCCTGCCGCGTTGGAACGCCATTCGAATGTACTGCTATTCGCCGCAAAGCCTGCTTTGCTGCACCTTTTTTTTAATCCGTCGATATTCTCGCAGTTACTGCCAGCACGATTACTTTTGCAAAAAACTTTTAAACACACTAACAATACAATACTATTTAATCTTACGCATTAGAGGGAGTTCATTAACAAATTGGGGTGGATGAGTGTACCGCCTCTTTAAGGGTTGACTCGGCCGGCAAAGTATGAACGCGACTTTACCGAATGCACTGAAGAGAGAGATTTATAGACTCTACCCTATTATTTTATCTCTGGTAAACGAAAGACTCAATGACAGATCTAAAATTCACTACACTTTTAAACTAATTTTTTTTTTTTAATTTGATGACTCCAAAATGACTCGTTGTAGCAATAACACAAACTTTTTAAAAGTAACTCGAATGTAAACTTGTCACTCTCTTGTCACTCACTTAAAATCATGTATTATGTATATCACACAATAATCACTTAACAATCGGCATTAGTGTAATCAATGGGCACGTACGAAAGCACTGCTAATAAAACACAGCACCAAATCTGGACCACAAGATCATAGTGAGCTTTCTTCGAAAATTGATTGAAGAAGAAAAGTCAAAGCTCGTGGTAATAAGTAAAATTAAATATGACATACAGAAAAAAAGTGAATGGATGTAGAATTATAATGCTACGTTGGTGTTGCTCAAAATACACGAGAGACAAATTTTCGTCGGAGCGAAGCTCACTCGTCGGTGGACTTGGGGCGACTGACGAGCTGCCGAGTAGTGGGGGAAGAGACAAACTCCACCGCTATGGCTCGCCCCCCGCCTCTCTCTCTCTCTTTCCTCCCTTCCGCCAACAACTCCAGCACAGCAGCAACCCGGCTTTAGTTCGCCGACACAACCGCACGGATATGCGTGTATATATCTCTCGCTCGTCGGAGTGCCAACACTTCCAATGCTGTGCCAACGGGCGTTCACGCGCACAGGCGCACTTTTTACGTGCTTATAAAACGCGCGCTCACATATAAAAGCACCAGAGAGACACACACCATATACATACACACTATGCTCGTTCGCTCTCCCTCTTATCCCCCTTGCCGTGTGCTACTGCTGCTGCGCTCTCGTTTTCTCTCTGCCCCCGTTACACCCCTAACTACGCCGCGACGCCTCGCTCTTTTTCTCGCTCGGCTTGTCGCTTTACACGCGCCCCAAGTGTATATATGCGTACACGCCCATGTGTACGGATAGAGCTCTAATTGTTTCTCTTGGCGCTCGTGCGTGCGTTCACGTATACGTTGGTATAAATGTATACCGGGGCACACATGTGCGCCTGCCCGTATGAACTCTCGAGGCTTTTAACTATATTTATTTCTTTATCTGTCCTGTCTCCCGTCCCCTCCCTCCGCCTTCATATGCGCGCAAACGTGTATACATGTACATGTATACACACTTTTTCTCTCTTCATTTATATACATGCTTGCCCCGTGATTCACTCGGCTTGGGTCTCGCTACTCTCACTCTGCCCCGTGTACATACATGGGATAGGGGATTCCCTGTCTTTCGTCTCTGTGGCGAGAGCGATGTTTCTCTTGTATATCTCTGGTCTGTGACTGCACGTGATACTGTGTAGGTGGGTATACATAGTCGTCTCGACAACGGCGCAGCAGTGGTTAGCGCTCGCGCAACCCTGGCACAAACTTTCATGGGTATTAACCGGCACCTTTACAATTAGTCGCTCCGTTACGTAAAAGCACTCGCTTCCTCTTCCCCTTCACCCAAGCGCGTCAAAACGTGGCAACGAAAATCAGGCTCCCTTTTCCTCTCCTTGCCCTATTTTTCTTCACCCTCGTCTTCGACCACTTCTTCATTAAAACGAGAGTTTCAGAAAGACTGAAGTCCTTCCCGTTGAAATTTGCAGGGTAGTTGTACAAAAAGTGTAAAAGCATCATACGAACGAAGCGTTATTGACTATCGATACGCTAAACGAGTTTATATTATCTTACCACTCTTATTTTGTACAGGAGGGTCTTATCTAGTGACACTACTCGATCAAGGGTACCTTTTCGTAGAAGACCGTGGATAAAGTTCACGTATACTCTTTTCAGCTTTGGGGTACTCCTCTATGTCTCAAAAATAGTTCTTCACTTTTCCACACGATCAGGATTCATCTAGGCTAATGTCCGTGGAACAAGAAAATCCCAGCAAAACCCTTAAAGGAGTTATGGTGAAAGTCACCCTGGAACCCTGGTTGGTGTATTACCAAATTTCAGACTTAAGTTCCAAAGGTAATCTTTATCTGCTTCGATGCCTTTTCATGTTTCTCTCTCACTGTGTCGATGAAGACCTAAATAAAAAACCAAAACAACGCTGAGACCAAAAAAGATATTTCGCATGATACTAAGATTTGAAAAAAAGTGAAAAAGGCGTACCTTTCGCATGATACAAAGGATTTCTTTACACCTGTACGTATGAAGGGGCTACTATAGAACTACGAGATTAAGGATCTCGGGCTTTTTCTTTAGGTATTGACTCCAGCTCCCATCATATTGCTCAACAAAGTTCATAATGTAACAACAGGAAGACTGAGAGTTCCTTATTACCACCAAACCCATTCGATTGAAAACTTTGTCGTAGACTAACTTTGAAGTATAACTTTAGAAAAGAAATTATTGATATAAAGGTCAAATAAAAACTGTATGGTATATTCCATTGAGGTTTGCACCCAAGTTCTAGACTTTCAGAAAATCTGATACTGTTCGAGGATCTATAAAAGAGTAATTTCTCGACAAACAAACTTCAAACCTCAGCACTCGTTAGCCAATACCCACCAATCAATCTATTAGACGTCCTTAACGCTTAAGATGCCAGATATCTCGCCAGATATGGTATTTCTAACATACCAATTGGATATTGATGATGGAAGTAATGGTATAACTTCACACTGTCAGTACTTGAAGAAAAGCCTTAAAGGAACCTCAGAACTCCCAATCCTATGAACAGGTGGATAAAAAGGTTTTCAGAAGAAAAGAAACTGGTGGTTAGCCAGGACTTTAAGGCACCTTGTTCGAAGTTTCTCACTAGAGAAAATTCTCCATCTGACTCTCTGGATCTGTATTGTTGATAATTTTAACAAACTCAAGAGATCTTGGCTTTTTTACCCCCTTGTACGTGGGTGATACGAATGTTCTCATCATGAGAACCATCATGATTCAAACAATTCTTACAGACGATAAGTCAAGACAACTTTCGCTGCAAGTTGGTGCAACTAATAGAAAATCATCGTATGGAATTATAACAAGATAATATTAGTAGTACACATTATTATCATTGTGCATAGCTTAGTAGGTAATGTGCTAATCCTTTTAACTTGAAAGGCTCGAGATGTTGTAGGCTTGATTATTGTCAAAATTACTTTTAAGTTTTTCTATATAAACTACAAAACAATTCATTTATCCTCTGTTGTATGGATCTTTACTTATTTCGGCAATATATATTTCCATATCGCCCACATCTACAATATTTATCATGTTTTATTTCGTCTGGCCGAATAGAGTAGATTATATGTGGGTAAAAGTTTCCGAGGTTGCGTGAGATGGAAATAAAAAGTGTCAAATGATCAAGCGTTTGGATTAAGCGGTTCCGGTTTAAATTTACGTCCAACCGAATATTACGACAAGCCCGTTAATGCCACTCGTGAATTAAGATGAATCTTCTCCAACTTCAAACGAACGAATTACAGTTAAATCCAGCAACATCGGACGGAACAAGTGGAGGAATGGACCAAGTTTCTTTTTGTTGTTACAACAAAGTAGGTACTGCATACAATACAAGATGAGCAGTAAATAAAATGCAAGTGGTTACCCGAGTCCTTGCAGCTTGTAAGTGCATCATCACGATGAATTTGTGGCGTATAATTTACATTGATAAGCATAAAATCATTTGGTGCATCAGATACTGGTCCAAACGAGTTGAGAGAAGAAAATTCTGAGGTAAGAAGATTCAGAGAGAGAGAGAGAGAGAGAGAGAGAGAGAGAGAGAGAGAGAGAGAGAGAAACATGTGTATGGACTAATGTTCCGGCGTCATTGTGGGAGTATTTCCATGTTGGCGTGAACAACGAGCGCGATATACATACAAATAACCCTCTTGATCGTATATATGCATTGATGAGAGAAGCCAGCGCGTACGTATATAAACACATACGCGAGGGGAGCTGGTGGTAGCTTGTCGTCGTCTCGTCGTAGTAGTCATTCCCTTCTGTGTGCATCAGCCGCTTAAGCGCACGCGGGGCAAAGAGGGTAGGAAAGAGGAAGAGAAGAGCGAAACGACGTGACGAGCATACACGGGTATTAGCCCCGCTCGGTTGCCCATATGTATCTACAGAGCTGCTGGTACTGGTGGCTACCTCCCGGAGCTCCTGCTCTCCTTTCTGGGGGAACGTAGAGCCCAGCAGCGTGCAAATAACACGCAGCTCTAGCTACCGCACACACCATACGCATATGTATATGTACACATGTGCGCATACGCAAGTTGCAAAGTTTTTCGCAAAATGGCCGTCGACATAACATGGCAGAGTCATCGTTGTCGTCACACTCGACAGAAAAGGTAGTCTGCGTAAGCCCCCTCAGCGACCCTCTACTTCCCTTTTGGCCTTCTTCTCTCTCCCTGACGTAATTCGCCCCGCCTCTCTTACTCCTTCTCACTTGTGATTTCGAGGGTATGTATATATATGTGTGTGTATATACACATCCACATATATAATTGAAAAACGGGGTACGAAGGGGTGGAGGGAACGAGTTGTCCCACAGAGCGAGGAGAGCAATGCCACAAATATGGCGCCTCGTATTTCCCGACCTCACCCCCTCGTCAACCCCTTCATAGTGCGGCGACGAGCGCAAAAGTGAGGGCGAGATAGAAGCTGAACCTGAACGACTGCTGCCGGTGCTGCTCGTGTTGGTGCAACGATGTATTGTCGGTATAGATGCTGAAGAGAGACGGAGAAACAGAATATGTGCGGGGGGTGGGGTGGAAGGAGGTATAGGAGTAGAGGAAGAGAAGGCGAAAGAGAGAGATAGCAGAGAGATGAGAGGGCGAGCCAACACGCGTAAAAGCCCCCCGAGAGTGCGAGAGTGCCTCCTCTCTCTGGCGCGAGGCTGTGCTGGCTCTTGCTCTCTTGCACACACGCCGACACACAAAAGACAAGTTAAATGTGTGCGCGAAGCAAAGCGGGTGGTAGATATATACCGGCAACAGCAGCAGCAGCAGCGGCGGCGGTTCAGCGCAGTTCTCTGGAATCAAGAGAGAGTGAGCGAGAGAGAGAAAGACGGATGCATTGGTGTGTAGTAAGGGGTGCCCCTATGTGAATATCGCGCGGCACACAGTCCCAAGCAGTTTCCTACTTGATTGCCGCTATCGTCCTGTGTGTACCTCTCTCGCTCTCTCTCTTTCCTTCTCTGTAGCTCGCTCGCTCGCTCGCTCACTTACTCTTGCGATCTCTCGGTGGTGCAGAGAGGCATGTATAAAGGAGAAAGAGCGACAAGGACGCACAGATACGGCGTTCTCGCTCCACAGTCAAAATCCGCGCGGACTGTCGAGCTCTACAAACCTTCGCGTCATCCAATGAACGGTCCTCCCTGGCCGACTTGTCCAACCGGCACGGGGAATCCCCCACTTGTTTCGCCCGTGCCCCGGCAAAGATTCAAATGAATGCTCTCAGTCGGCCAATCCTGGCGCGCTATTTTTGAACTGCTCGCTATCGCTGACGTTTGCTCGTCGAGTCCGCGCGGATTCGCGCTATACATGCCGCACACGCACACACGTGCGCACGCCTGCCTACGGCCTCGTACGCCGCGACTCGCCGAACAAGCAAGAAGGAGAATGAGCGTGCCCCCATGGAATGAAGGTGCTATACGAAGCCGCAGCGAAACATGAAAAATAGGGGGCTACATGGGGAAAAACACGAAGGCGGCCGAGATCCAGCAGTAAAGGAAGAAGAGGAGCGAGAAAGAGAGTAAAGAGCGAGCCGGTGGAGCAAGGGAGGAGGCGGAGTGGAGGGCCGAGGGGAGTTCTTATACTTTTTCTCTTTCTCCCTTTCCCCGCAGGAAGAAGAGAGTCGGAAGAGAGGTACAAGCGGCAACTCAACGAATAAGGATGATGACGACGGGGACGCGGCGACGACGAAGCGCAGATCTTTTCACTCCTCTTCTTCTCCCCTTTGCCTCTCCTCTAGCTTGCGCGTGTATACATGAGGGTGGATAATATGTATTCGCTGAATCCTAGAAATAGAAAGCATTTCAGCAACATAGTGAGGGAGAGAGAGAGAGGAGGTACCTGTGCGAAGTGTGCCCTCGAAGGTGGATGTATATATCTGCAAATCCTAGAAAGCATTATTTTAGAAAAGAAAAGAGGATAGAAAGACAGAGAGTTGAAAGGAAGGGTCACCTGCACCACCACGACACAACGGAACGCCGATCCCATTACCCGAAGTCTCGCTTCCTCCCTGCCTGCTCGACCTCATTCCTCTGTCTCTTCTTTTTTATCGTCTCTTCTGCTCCCCCCCTTTCTCTCTCTCTCTCTCTCTCTCTTTATTTTACTAGAGCTCTCTTCTTTTCACACACACACATACACACACACACACAGAGAAGTGCCTCCGTACATAGATTGCACGTGACACAAGCTTGTGTATTATACACGTCTGTGTTGTACACACAAGGGGCATACAAAGCGGCGTTGAGTGTTGACGACGGTTATAGGTCACACACGTGTGGTATTGGTGGTACGTGTGGCAGTGAGCCGAGCTGGTTATAGGTGTATACACCCTGTGTATGTAAGCACGAACTGACCGTTATAGCCGGTCCTTAATCCAAGAAGGATTAGAAAAGCCCATTGTCATGCTTCGCAGCTCGTGTGTATACACGCCTATTATATGCACGTAGCACCCGCACCAACGTAACCTTCAAATGTATAACTATACCTTCACTATACGTGTACACCTACAGCTCTACGCGCTTTTTTTTCTCCTTAAACAGTATAGGCGTATCATAGAGCTAGTTGAGCTATCAAGTGTTGGCGTATAGCTGTATAAAAGTACAGAGTGGGTGCGGAAAGAAAAAATGTGAAATTAATAACATTTCACGCTCTTCTCGCCTTCCACTCGGTCTTCTGTGTTTTTTTTATTATTATTATTATTGTTTTTTTTTCTACTGTGTATGTTTTAATGGTAACTAGTAGGCGTAATTATTTACTTCTACCGGCGATGCAAATGAGATATTAGCTGGTAACGTAATTGATGTAGTTTTTTCTCCTCTGATGGTTTTTTACCGCAATAGCTGCACTTTAAGCGCAACGCGTTTGTTGAAAATGTCATTCCGAAATGGCAATTAGTTCCAATGTCGTTTTTAAAATGCAGAGTAGCTTTTTTTTCTGGCTTGTCTTGATCTAATTAATTTTTGGCCTGTGTTAAAATCGAGGTTAAAATTAGGACGCTGCCTTTTTTTTCAAAAATCTTTTTTTACTCGCGATATTATGTCAGCTGGATAATTGCCAAGCTCGTAAATTGAGAGATAATGAGGTAAGAACAAACATCACGATTTCTCAAAAATAAGGAATAATATGATCTGAGCTTGAATTGTTGATCAAGCGCTGAATTATTTACATTTTCAAATGGAAATGACCTTTGAAGAAAGAGAGGGAGAGAAAGAAAAAAAATATGGCTTCCATTTGAATGTATATTTAAAAGCACAATTTCATCTTGAATTGTCGACAGAGATGTTTGGCCTACAAACGAGTTTGCGCGCTCATTCATTCAACACCTGCCAGGGTCATTTTTTTTTTTTTAATCCTCAAATATTTTGAATTCTTTATGTCTTGTAGAAAGAAAAAAAAAAGTTTAAGCCCAGTGAGAAGTACATACTTCTCTAAATTCACGGTAATTTCAACTTCGGTCCCATTTCAGCCCATTAACCCGCTCTTACCCTCTTGCCCTCCTCTCTACACTTGCTACGAATCCTTATCTCGCTTCTTAAAATAGCATATGCAAACTTTAATTATAACCAGAGTACGAGAAAAGAGGAGAGCGAAGCGACACGTAAAGTACGCGATAATTCACCTGTGCGATTAGGCCGTGCCAAAAGATAGACGCTTGTACGTCACGTATAACGCGAATACCCCTTTACGTGTAGTTATGCGAGTTTTGTCGATTGCTTTTTCTGATGTAATCCATTCGACACACGTATTTACCAGCCGTGATGCACAGGTGTCGTTCTAAAAGCACGTACAATATATCTTCTAGCAATTTAGGACAATTGCACAGTTTAGTTCGCTCCTGATATCTCGAATTATTTGTGCATCCAATTGATAGATATATTCGGTACTTTACATCATGAATGAACACGAGTGACATTTAGTATTGGTACTTAAGATTTTTTTTATTAATTTGCTCTACATTTTCGTACTCGATTTAAAATAATTGAGTGCATGCTGCTCTGCACCACGTTTATTATTTCCGGCCAAAGGTGCTCATTGACCGTTTAAATGATAGCGTGTCGAAGAAAAAACTGGTTAATCATCCGTTGACTTGACAAGAAAATGGCACACAGAACCGTAGCTACTATGAAAAAAGAAAAAATTAAATTATAGCTTTTCAAAAATCATGGAAGAATTTCAGAAAAACAGTACTGATAAACAGTACGAATATCTCATAGGTCTACTTGAAAGTTACTGCTCGAGAAAGTCGAATAATTTACCGTCGACGTCGGTGGTATTGCATCTGGTACCGTCGTAATTCAACGTGGTCATTAAAATGAACAGGTCGAAGCCCCTGCAAAAGCTGACGAAAGTCTCTCGGGCGTAATTTTACTTAGTTGCCCGATTTTACTTTTCATATACATCGACGGCGGTACACGAGCTATTATCTATTAACTCTCGGCTGCTACTATTATTTTCGTCGATGTGCAGCCTTTTACGATTGGCAAACTGCTTGTATTTACTCCGAGGAGTAAGACCAGAAAATTTTCTCCATGTACACGCGGGGATGCTGCAAAAAAAAAAGGAGAGAGAAGAAGAATTTTTATGATCGGACCATTATGTGTATTGATGCACGTGTGCACACGTGTCGGTATGAAAGCCCGGTTTTTGTCAGCTGTACGTGAAATTATTTACTGGCTGTACCAAACTGTAAATAATTTGCTCTGAAATGGTCCCCAGGAGTTTGCTTTGACATGTCATGTATAAATATTTTAGTCTCTCGCGAAACACCGTTTCACTGAGTTATAAACTGTTTCGTAAAACGAAGGGTAGCCTTAAAATATTTCCTTTCGAACGAATTATTATTATTTATTTCATCAAAGTTGAAACTAAGTTAAAGTTTTCTATGTATACAACCTTACGGATCACTGAAAAGAAATATTTATTAAAATATTTTCCATGTGTTTGATGCAACATTCAAGCTGAAACATTATTAACCTCGATAATTTGCAAATTATTCATTACTAAAATAGAATAGCGATGCAATCAACAGCATTTCATTGGAAACAGTATTTTGCAGGTAAAAAAAATATTTGTTTTGATTTAATGATCAGCAAGTTAATTAATGTATAATGAAAATTGAGCATTTAACAAAGCTGTAGCGAAAACAATGACAGCAATAACGATGATAACAAAGAATGGCAATTCACTTTATTAATTAACTAGTCGTAACAATTATAATACACCCTTGCACGTGCGATCTGATAAATAGTTGTTTTAATAGCTAAATTCGTTGTTGAAATATCACTTGCCGCTAGAAATTAATTTTCCATCCTGCCACAATGGTTATCAAATTTATTCGTACAAAATTCGTAATTAATTACCTACCTACGTAAACAAATTTAGCTCTCGCAATTGCTTCATTTCGAGAGCTTTGTTAATTTTAACTATTGTATGTACTGCTGTATTCGTGTGTTCCCTTTCTATTTGAGCATATAATTATGTAACCTTACGTTTATAAAATTGACAACTGGTGATTGAGATCTGCACTGAAAAAAAAAAAAATACATTTGTTTCTTTGATTAACTAACGCAAGAAAAGGTCTTTCACGTTCTCACACAACACTACAGTTGGTACCCTACATGTCATTGTACGATATAATCTCAATATACTTGTGTCGAAGACCTCAATTTCTATTGTTTCTTTTTACTAAAAATACAGCCAGTATTTCACCTCTTTTTGTCATCTGTCGATGATGCACGCGTAGACAATGAAACTCGTAAACTTGTCTAAAAAATTACGGGCCTTTGCGATTTGGATCAAGTATTGGGTATATTCGTCAACGCAAACAACCGCTGTAGAGTTTTTCACCTTTCCCCTCGTGGTCATGTGTACGAATATGTAATTTCGGAGCACACGTTATTTCGTGGATGACGTCGGTGACCATGATAAATCAACTGCTCTGATCCCCAATTTTGTAAATGTTTGCTCCGTCGACTGTGTACATTATGTGTACATATATGCTATACCTTCATGACAAACTTTTTTTTTACTTTTGTTTGCAGATCGTGACGGTTCGGTTTTTCGAGCGCTGTTTTTTTTTTTTTTTTTTTTTTTTTTTACGAACTGGCTTGATTAAAAATACATGGAAACCGGAAATTAGTTAAACGTAAAAGAAATGTATTGGATGAGCAGACGTTTCTCAAATTTTTATATTTTCCCAAAATACTGTACTCATTACAAATACGAGCGACTGATATCAATCCACAAATTTAATTGTTTACCATAATTTGGCATCCCTACATTCCTCGCATTTATCGATTCCAATGCTAAATCGAACAGATTTTTGCATCCCATACACACAACATAGCGTATATACCTTACTCGTTCACTTTGGCTTTATAAGTTTCCTTGATATTTTTTCCCTTCGCATTTATTCGAAGCTAAAGAGCACAAAAACCGCTGCACAAACGTACACCGCACCCAAAGCTCTTTCGTTTCCTTTGCGCGAGTATTGGAAAAATAAGCTCCCAGCTCTTTCTCTCTCTCCCTCTGCGGTCCTTTTCGCTTACTTTGAGCTTCGATTCGTCGGATTAAAGGCCAGTCGGTATTTATGCGAGTCCGTATGTATATACGCACACACGAGTATAAAACAACCCACGTGACGTTAATGCGTTCGTTGAACCCTTTTTCGATGCCACTGCATCACATCACGCGTATCATCTGGAGATAAATTCTCGAAGCCTTTGATGATTTTTAAAGCACTCCAAAATTAAAAATAATTTTTTTTTTGCCTTACTTGATTCCCATCGCAAAACATCAAGTTAAGGGAGTCCGTGTCGATGGTGCGTTGGTCCACGACTGCTGATGCTTATAGCTCAGCTGTATCTTCGGCTTATCCGGTGTCGGATCATTTAATCTAAAATTAGATGCTGCGGCATTGTACGTTTTTTAAGCTTCACCTCGCTCCCTGAAACGTTTTTTCTCCCCCAATAGGCCTCGGTATAATTGATTTATAGTCGAGCTTGTAAACGTGTTAGACAAGTACTTGGCAGTGATTATAGTTAAAATTTGGTTGTATTTGTGCTTTTTCCTTGCAACACATAATTTTTCACGTACTATAGAGTAAAAGCTTTCAAAGTATTTCAAACGATCCGTGTCACATACATATACCACCTCGCCATACTTGCATTTCTTGGCACGGTACATACAAAAGCAGGCCATCGGGGTATCAAAGTCGGGCGCTACACACTTTGAGTAGTCCGCACCGACGGCGTCGTCAAATCTTAAAAAATCGCCAGCTAAAGATCGACAGCTAAATTGGTAGCGGGAGCACATAGCGTAAAAAAGGCAAAGACAAGCGATAGAAGCCAAGCGCGTGTCGCAGGGGCACTGGGGTGTAATAAAAACGGGGAAAAGGGTATATAAATCAGTCAGCTGCAGACACACTGTATGCATGTGCGGGTAACAGGATTGATCAGTCAGTCGGTTCGGGTCAGATTTACTCGGTGAGCAGCGTCTTACTTCCTTCGGATTATGTGGGGCAGACAGAGGAGGCGTGCATATGTATATATATATGCATTTATGCGCGTACAGCATGTAGGAAGGAAGCCTCGGTTGCTCACTCGGGCACGAAAGATCGAGAGCAGGGGAGGAGGGAAGTTCTCGAGAGGCGCGAGCCGGAAAGTGTTGGCGAAGCTGTCGGTCGCGCTTGGTCGGCTGCCCCTGGTGCAACTGCTTCTGTGGTTGTATATGCGCGAGAGAATTGCTGTCGCCGCAGCGAGCAGCCGGTTTACCCTGTCCTCGGCCCACCCTTCTGTTTCTCATCCTCGCGCACTGGTGTAATGATGGTACAGCAGTCATCGTCATGTAGACATACGACAGCAGAGCGAGGGTATAGGTGTATACCTACCTGCCTACCTATAATATGATATCACCCCTGTTCCACACGTATATTGTATACACTGTGTACGAGCTCAGATATGGTACAAAGATTGTCTCTCTCTCGGGGGCTCTTTTTCATTTGTCGGATCGGTGGTTGGTGCACGCGAGCGCTGACCAGTGGAGAAGAAAGAAAAGGTGAGGCTATCGGTCGTGCACACACACACCAGAGCTTCCCTTTCCTTCTGGTCAAATGGGCGAGAAGGTACAGGGTGGAAGCGATCGAGGGAAAGAGGGATGGAGAGGGGCAGTCACTGCTCCGCTACTGTGGCTAACCGCGCTCTCCTCCTCCCTGCTCTACCTTTGCACGGCTCTTCTCCTCCTTCTCTCTCTCTCTATATACACACACGTGCGGCTTTATCGGCCCGCCCGGTTATACTCGTGGTGTAGGTGCCGAGCACTTCCCTTACTAGTGGCTGCTGCTTCCGCCACTTTTCTCCCCGGCGATCTTTTTTTCGTTTTTTTTTTTTTTTTTTTTTTTTTTTTTTTTTTTTTCTGTTAACTTGCTTGTAACCCCTAAAAGCTCTTTTGGTATTTCCCTCTCTCTCTTTCCCTCTCTGCCTTGCTTTCTTCCTCTTCATTCTTGGCGGTTCGAGGTGCAAGTGGGAGTTACTGACGCCGATTGGAATCCAGAAAATCCGTTCTTTTGTGGTCCAGGATTTCGGTTCTTTCGCTCTTTTTTTCGGGGAGGAATTAATTTTCTCGTACACGAGGATAATTTGACGCCAATTGAAAGAAAATGTAGTCTTGAAACAGGAGGGTTGTAGTATCCAAAATTGATTGGGCTTTAGTAAAGTGAGTGTGGTATGCAAATACCTTAATCCTTCAAGGGTGAAATAATAATTACGGTGAAAAGCTGACGTTGAAACCTTTTTGTTGTTTATTTAATATTGTGGTTCTTCTTCGTACCATTACGTTGATGCCATACAATTTTCATAATTTTACTGAAACAAAAAAAAGGTGTGCATGCATTCACTGTTGACCTTCACAATGATGTCATAAGCATAATTGAATAATTGTTCATTATTTTTTGTTACGTTATTCCAAATAAGAGCTGAAATTACCCAAAAGTTTGATTCACTTCCTATGAAAATAAAATACTACTGATTATACGTACCACGAGTAAGATATGAAATTAATTGTAAACTCATCAATGGTAATCTTGAGATTATATTGTAGCCTCTTAATTATTTCCCATTCTGATCGGAGTGACTCACTCTTAATCTCCGTGAGACATGTGATATAAAATTAGAGAAAAATAAAAATTTTGCCACTATCTCAATCTTAAATTTGTTTTTCTGATGACTACCCAACTTCTTACAAACGTATACATACCTACTATCTTCAATAGGCCAGTCGATAGTATCGTGCGGTGATATAAATAATAAAAGTCAACAACAAGACAGAGTAAGCGATAATTACGATGATTCCACCACATGTGACTAACATTTACATTTTCACCTTTATTTCTCTTTTCAATAGCATTAAAACTATAGTATCGTATACAGTATCAGCTGGTATCAGGTATCAATTCAAGAGTGAAACTTTGTGACCCTATGCACGCGAGATCGTTACAAATACAATACCTAATCGATTTTTTTTCTTATTATTCATGAAAGAGCTTTTTGCATATTTCACGAGACCGAGTGGATCAAGAGCTATGTCCAATTGCTCGGGCTCTGGGTCGAAAACCCCCGTTGGGAACAAATGGCCGAGACCCCGACACCAGATAACCCTTATCACCTGCGCGCATCGATAAAAATAAAACATAAATATCGGACGATTCCAACACCCGCCTTCCTTCCCTTACCCTGCTGTCCCTCGTTAATCCCATCTACTCACCGAATTAGGGTTAACGCAAATAACAACTCGGTTGGCTGAACCGGCGGTCAAATGGCGCACTTATCGAGACAAGCCCTCGACCCAACACAAACATATATCTCGTGTATTATACGTCGCGTGAAAAGTCTCCCCCCCCCCCTATACGAAGGCCGACGTTGACGACACCGACGAGGAGAGTACAGAAGGACATTAGGAGAGCTCAGCCACGAAATCGTGATAAGCATCAGCCCCCGGCCGTAACAAATTACACGCTGAAAAGGCTGTCGCTGGAAACTCTCTCTTCGATTTTTCAACCCTCCCCCCGGGGGGCGTGGGCGTGTATACGGCGCAAATGTAGGTGTACCCACGCGGGGGTGTATGTGTACAGTGGCACTGTCGCTTTTTCTCCTCCTCCCCCCTTTCCGTGTATTCCTAATATTGGCCAAAGGGCGAGCGGAGCGGTGGTGGCAGTGTAGCGGAGAAAGAGTCGAGTACTCCGGCGCGAGAAAGATTATACGCCGGAGGGGAGGATCGTTGTGTACAGTCGAGTGGCGGACGGGTGAAAGAGGATGTGCACCCCGTTTTCTGGGGTGTACAGTCGCCTCGGGAAAGCTGGTCTAGCTGCTGTGTACACTGTGCTGCCTCGGCTCGCCGGGGAGAAACTTTTTGATCCGAGGGTCGTTGGCGGCTTCGGCTTGGCGGCTACGTCGGTAGAGGTCGCTCGTAGTTGAAAAATCGAAGCGCAAAGCGTGTATTGGATTGCTGTGCAAAACTTACTTCAGCTATCATATAGCGAGGCTCGGGTCGCGTTTAATTTGCGAAATTTTCTGTCTTGCTTATTTACTTAGACGTCTTTGAAAAGTCCGAAGCTCGATATCAATAATAATTATTATTTGTTTGTTCGAAAAGTTGTAAAAATAATTTTATCAATAAAACGATCAATACTTGCTGTACAAAATGAAAAAAAAAAATATTTCATTAATTTTCAGGTTCACCCTTCGTCCACGTGCAACAAAAAAAAAACAACTCAAGTATGAGAAGAAAGGACCAACAAAACAAGAAAAGGAAAAGAAAAAAAAAATGACCAAAAGAAGTAATATAAACGAGTGGAGAGAGGGTGAAGTGTCACGCTCGGCATATCCTGGTAAGCCTCTTCAATCTCTAATACAATTACTCACCCTTGGCTCGCTGTACTCTTTCCTTTTCACTCGACGTCAACCCTCCCGCCTTCAGAAGTTTTTAACGGTCGATTTGACCGCTACCACACCATTACCACGACTCTTTCTTCATCCTTGGAAGCTGGAGCTAGTTTACCCCCGTCGGGGCAAAAACACGTGCACGCGTGAAATAAGGACGGGAGAGATATAGCCCCATGTGTTGACGTATTTTCGTCACACGCCAGGGGGTCAAAACTCCCTGGTCTGTACAATACTCCCATGTACTTCTTTTTTTTCTTCCCCCAGTTTTACAAGTGATAACTTGCAGGACAAGTTTTTGCAGGGTCTGATGATACATTGCCAAGGTTTTTTATTACTATTTTTGTTTCCTGATAGCGGCCCCTAATGATTTAAATAAACAAATGAATTGCGCTTGAGGTAGTATTTTAACAACAATTTTTAAAAGCAAAATTAATTAATACTCGTGAATGATACATACATGAAGTATGAAAGTTGGGTCGCACAGGGTAAAAAGCAATTATGATCTTCACGAAAGCAAAAGAGCCAGGGAGAAGAGAGAGAGAGATTACCCAGATGTCTGGGGGAGAGTGACTTTTTGTCGGCTTATTCCATTGAAAGAGCATACACACGAGCGCACGCACAGACTCTCGTGTACGCACACGGGCGCGACAAGTCATTTTCAGCTCTCGTCGAAAGAGACGCTCACGATGATTATTCTCGAGTGGTAATCCGAGCACGTCTCCCTATATACGTATGGATGTATGTGTACGTACACTGGCTCGCCTCAAATCTTTTTTTTTTTTTTCGTTTTCTTTTGTTGTACGACCACACAGCTCTTTTTTTTCGTGTAGCGAGCAAAGAGAGTAAAAATAAAAAAAAAGGAAACAAGAGGGAGATCCGATCTTCTCGATCGAGATCTCGTGTAGCGATAGCTCGATTTATTAATAGCGCTACACAACGACGGTCTTCTCTCTCTTTTTTGTCTCCTGAGGAGATGCTCGAAATATACATCGACTCTCGCCACATACAATGATGATCGACTTTTTTTTTTTTTTTTTTTTTTTTTTTTTTTACTGTTTCCTCGGTACAGAGGAGTAAATTAATCGACGAGGGTTATACTTAGTGGTGACGATAAAATTACTATTACTTGCGAGAAATCTTTTTCTTTTTGTTGTTTTGCTTCAGAAAATTTGTCTGACACTAAAGTCATTAATTATCTTTTAATCCTTTTTCCCTCAAGTTTTACATGTATAATGAGACTCTTGATGCTTCGAATTCAAAATTAATTTACTTATACAACACATACGTTTTTAAATCTCAATGTCCATCCACATGGGTCCGATGGTAGTGGAACATACTGAGATCTCACTGGGATTTAAAAGTCTCAATCTTGCGTCTGTTTGTGCGTGTGAAAACGAAGTAAAGTTTATGTAAATGATACTCGTAAAAACACTGAAAGACATCGTAATTCATGAAACCTTTTTTTTTAATAGTAAATGGAATAGTTGATGAAGACTCATGATTCAATAAAGTGTATAAATTTGAATTTAAAAGCTTTAAGATACTTAATGTGTAATATAACAATTTTTTTTTTTTCGTGCACAAAACACAAATTTGTCCAAAATTTTGTTAAATCCGTTAAGTGCAAAAAATCACCTTCTCCATCTGACTCTGTATACGTTTATTTCGTCAGAACAATCTAGTCAATAAAACGCGAGCGTATCACATTCATCTGCTCGATGAATTACTCACGTTGCAAACGACAAATATACCAGTGAGTTAATCTTCCCGAAGCAACAAAGTCGGCTCTCGTGACTTATCAATTTTTTGTTTCCCCAACTTCGATCACTCCTCCGTGCATTGCATCAAACGAGGGGATCATGCTGATATTTTTGGCTCGCGAAATCCATAGCTACATCGTCGGCTGTCATTGATGTGGTAAAGTCTGGTAAGACGCGAGGATTTTTTCTTTTCTCTGGCTATTGTTATTGCCGTTTGCATTGGGAATTTATTGATAAACACAAGACGAACGATAAGTTCACGGGCTCGAGATAAGTTGTGTCGTACACGTACACGAGTGCTTATCAATTTAACAACGAGCATCGCTTAGCTTCGCGCGCTCGAGTCAAATCAAATCGTAAATATAAGACGGTGCTCGAGCCGAAGAAAAAGCGTGTTTGAAAAAAAGCTCAGCGAGACAATGTTACTCGATTTAACTCGTGGCATGACTGAGCTTTTGTACCGTGTATCCTTGATATCGATAACTATTTGCTCACGTGGAAAAGTTGTATCGCGATCCGCTGGTGCGTACATGGATTAAATGTCCAGATGATCGAGCGAGCCTCAATTCGAGGTGAATAGTTTTATTAAATAAATCAATAAATGTTGCAGAAGTGGATTGGAACATTAAGTTATTATTGTTATCGCCATCGTCGCTTCGAATGGAGATTTATGATTTCCTTGTGTACCGATATGGTAGAACTTGTACGGCAAAATTTTGAAACTCGGCAGAATCGATGGCAGAACTGAGCTCGATTAGCGCACTTGGTCGAGTACACACCGCTAGCTTAGAGGGAGGCCTGCGTTCAGGACTACTATGGTAATTCGCATCTCGATGTTATACGAGGGGACAAGTATAGGGGAGTGGGAGGTACTGAATTTATGGCTTGCTGATTTGTCACGGAGAATAATGGGATAAACGCGTCGACATTATGTAATGTATACTATTGTTGGTGTCGGTGATATGTACAGGATTGCGCTGGATCTGATGGTGATCCGACGAAATTTAATGTGAACGAACGATTAATAATTACTATGAAACCTGAAACTTATCATAAAGAAAAAGCAAAAAATATAAATCAAAACTGCAGTTATAAAACAGCTAATTTAGTAAATTTTTTTTTTTTTTTCTTACGTTTTATTGTTTCATTTAATTTTTGTTTTGTTGACGAGTAAATAAATGTATACGACACAAAGACCTTCTAATGATTAAATTACTTTGATAATGATTATTAACTGGAATGAGAACAACAGCTGTAGTTTATATCAAACTGTGCAATCCGTTCTATGAACCTAATGAAATTTATAAGAGAAATAAAAGAGTTTGCTACTTTTCCACTGTAATTTCGAGTTGTCTGTTTTTTTTCGAGTTGTCAAAGAAGAAAAAAAATATATGCTACCAACCAGCTGAGAAAAGAGGCGCCGCGTTAGATTAATTTACGTTACACAGCTGCAGCAGCCAATCTCGAAGGTATAAGGTGGCAGTGGTATCAGTGACAATTGGCTCACGCTCGTTCGCGGTACTCTAAACGCGCTGCCGCTCACATCGTCCTCTCTCACTCTCTTTCCCAGACCTCAGCGTCGTATACAGCGAGGTAGTGTCTAATTAGCCAAGCAACCGCTCGCGCGGAATTGAATTTCAATCGTCGTAATTCGGCCATTCGTGCGGGTAAACACGAGTTACGTGCACACTATAACACATCCATGTATACACCAGCACTAACTCTCACCACTCGCGTGTGTGTTCGCCACTTGCTTCTGCTGCTCGAGTGTATAATGGCACGCGTTTGTGTGTGCACGTGTACACGCTCGACTGTTCGCTGGCAATATTGCGAGCAACGACTACGACGAAGATGATGATGAGGATGATGATGATGATGATGATGATGATGATGATGATGATGATGATGAGTCTCTTTTTTTATTGCATTTCAGTACCGATTGAGCCTATATATCGAGAAGCTGCACATGTGCCTCAGCACGAGGCTGAGCTGTTCCGAGGATGGTCTCGAGCCTGTTATTCCTCCACTTGGGTTTCCAATGACGTTTATGGGTGCACGTGGTACATTTACGTCTCTTTTAGTTTCACGACCTGGAATGCGAGCTGCGGCTCTAGGAGATCGACGACGATTTCGTTCCGATCGCGAATACTGTATCAATACAATTTGGCGCCTCAGTATGAGTTTACGGAATAAAGCTCCACGTTTGTTTTCGTTTCATCTGTACTTTCAGTGAGCCACTTTTTCAAAGACCTGTCTCGGTCCGTGGAAACCATCGGACAGCAAAACCTAGCTTCCTCGCTTGGATGCACTTGCAAATAATTTCTAGCCGTACAAAAAAAAAAAAAAAAAAAATAAGGTGGCCGTGGAAAAAGGCTAGTGCAATTTGCCGCGAAACGATAACGCGTAATAATCTCCAGCTGAGGCGAAAGAGACAGAAGAGGGTCTCGTAAACGTTATCTCGCGGCCTCGTCGGGGAGTACTTCGGGAACCTTTTGAATTGAGCTCTCGACCGCGACCGGCGAAGAAAACGAGAGAGAAGCCGTTTTCTACGGCTCGGAGCTTTTACAGCCGTATAATCGACTCCACCTCCCCCCCCCCTTTTGCTCGAAAACGATCGCCACTTTATAAGCGATCCCCCACGAATCCCCCCTTCTCGTGACTGTTATTTCAACGTAACTCTTAAACTCTTGGACGAGTAACCGAAATGTACGCGAAATTCATTAAAACACACTTTAATGTTTTTCGCGAGGGTTACACGTAGCGTTCCGTCATTACAACACTTGATCTGCACTGTTCTAGTGTTACGATGCAAATTTGTAATACACGCAAAAGAGAAACATACATAAGGTAACGCTGAGACAGATTGGTCCTTACTCGTGAATTGTACACACACGAGAGCAGCGAGAGGAGAGCCTCTGGTCGATATCGTCGACTCGATGGTGCGTGTATTACACCTGTTCGCGAGTCCGGTGCTGCGAGTGATCACTCGTGGCTGCAGTCGTCCGAATGTGTGTTTGTCGAGTTGCTCGAGCGACTGGCAAATTAAATCGTCTCCTATGGTTGAGACCTTTCGAGCCGATGTTGGATGAACTGCAACGTAACTACGAGTTTTTAATTTTCTCTACCCTCGTGAAAGCGCAACTTGTAAATAAAGTGTTGCATGTAAATATATGTACATTCGCTTGGCTCGAAGTTGTTGCTGATTGAGTTTTCTCGGCTGCCACATTCCCCTTCGATAATCCGTGCAAAGCGGCAGTAGCCTTTCGCGCGTTTCTTATTATTTATGGCTTTATCAATGATGGGGATATAATATATGCTGTTATTGGTTATACCGACGAGCGACCAACTAGTTTCCAGTCGGACAACTCTCTGCGGACGCTCGTACATAATATCCGCACTCGCACACTCACGGGACGAGAGCATAGCAAGCGCCTCATTAAGTACGTGCGCGAGTGTATCCGAGAAAGAACCTGATTCAAATCGATGCTGGGATTATTTTACGAGCTAAAGCGCCAACTGTGTGCTACAGTTTGCCGAGGATACCTAATGTAGTTTAAAAAAAAAAAAAAAAAAAAAAAAACGCGATTACCTAACGTTAACGCATTGCAATATACCTAATACATGCACCACTGAAACAGGGCCAAATGAGCAGCAAATCCGCGTTTACTCTACCTCGTAAGTAGGTTTTGCAGGGATTAAGTATTTAAAGCTTCCAGCAACGCGTGTACGAAGCGCAGAGAGTTGAAGCTGCTCTAGAAAATCCGAAACACGTCTATGTTTATTCACGTCGAACGTACCTATACCTATGTACGAATAGAGTTTTTGTACAAAACACAACGTGTACAAGACTGCCAATAAGTAAACAAGTCACGGCGCGAAATGGAATCGAAATCGAGTCATAAATCGCAAATGTAACGCCGCAAAATCGCTGAAGAGGCATGTACGCCGTCGTATGTGTATATGCGCTAAAAATTCTCCAGCTTCGTCCTCCCATCTATCTCTTTCCTTTTTTCGCTCTCCCGCGATCCATTGCAGCAGCTTTCAGCTGGACGACTTTTTCCTTCGCTATTTTTTTTTTTTTTTTTTTTTTTTTTTTTTTTTTTTTTTTTTTTTTTTTTTTTTTTTTTTTTTTTTTTTTTTTTTTTTTTTTTTTNTTGCCTTGGCGCGCCACCGTGTCTTAGGATTATGCGATTCTTCAATTACGCCGCTCTGCTCTCCACTGCCGCGGAGTGTATACCTGTAGAGGTCCACATCACCATCCCTCCCTCTCCCCCTTTTTTTTCATTTTGCCTTCTTTTTCTTATTTCACTTTCGCTGAAGTTGTTTTCTTAATTTTACGGCACGGCGTTGATCACCGGCTCTGATATCGTGCAATTTGCTCGTGTCGGGGCCCCTGTATATATACTTTGCCGGGGAGGAGTCGGGGGAAGCGTATATAAGAGCGTATACGTATACACGTTGGGCGGATAGCCACGAATTATCGGGGAGAGGTGTGTGCACTTTTATTTGTTTGATTTTCGATACGAGGACGAGTATCTTGCCTCTATTTTTCATCCGATCATAAAACTCGATCGATGTTTCTGGGGACGAGCGATAAGCTCTGTTGATTGAATTCTTTTTTATTTCTCGTGCAATTTCGGTGAGATATAGTATATACCAAAGTTTTTTCTTTTTAAAGATTTACAAATTATCGACTAAAGTGGAAAATTTCCTTGGATTAGGATGCTTTGCATTTTTCAGTTCCAGTAGTTTTTCATAAAATCCAGGGGTTGAGGGTAATTGATTGATCGAATAAATCGGGGGTACCTCATTATCATGGGAAAGGCGCGATGAGAGGCCGAGCTTGCGTATACGATCGGCGAGGCGCGTAATAACAAAATCAATTCAGCAATCTTCCCCCACTCCTCTTTCCGGCTTCCTCCTCCCATCGCGTAATAAGCCGTAGAGCGTATAATAATGTTTGCGCAAGCGCTCTCGAAATAACATCCAGGTGGAACAGCCTTTTAAAAGATGTGATTGACCGAGAAGTAGATTAAAGTTGGTACTTAGTTTTAGATTTGTGGTGCTCGTTTGTTTCAAAAATAGATGACGCGATAACAACGGACTGTTTTTACTATTTAAATATAACTAATCGATTTGTGTATTTTGTTTTGGGTCTAGAGAGATAAGAAAACTGGAGCGTGTTACGTAATTTTATGTGATGCTAGTTTTTTTTTCTTTTTTGTTTTTTAATTACTGATCACTCGACGAAATATTATTTTGCAAATCGTGAGGTACTACAGTTTCAAGGGTCAACAAATGAATTTTTTTTCATCATTTCTATAAATACACTTAGGAATGATAAAAAACAAATTGTAGCAACTTCAATATGGGGATTACTTTTAACCCTCCTACCCCAAAAAAAAAAAATTCCAAATTTCCTGGCCAAAACCAACCAAAGACCCTCCAAACTTGACTTTATTTGAAGAGAATATTGTCCTTCTCAACCAAAAGTTAAAAACTACATTTGGTACACGTACTTTTAATCTCTGGTCCAAGCCATTATGCAAATGTGGTGCATATTAGTCACACAACACATCAATCTAAAAATCACGACAACCTCGAATCATCGTAAAAATCGTGTAACACACCTCCTGTACTGTGATTTGCATGAGACAAGGGGATTAAAAAATCAGTTGGTGCACTGCAGTGTACCATTTCATGTATACGACAAACAGCAGCAGAAAAAATCTCCCCTTTTACAGGGGCACGTAAGAGAGAGAGAGAGAGAGAGAGAGAGAGAGAGAGAGAGAGAGAGAGAGAGAGAGAGAGAAAATTCGTGTTTGGCCGAGCGAACAAAAGCGGGGTGAGCACACAAAAAATCCCCCACAGCGTTCGTAAAACAACCCACAACCCTATCATTTTTTTTAGCCTTCGCATTTGGGCGGACTTTACGCGTGTTTTCCAGTAAATTACCACGGGTTAATCAAAGGAAACTGCACGAGCTACTGCAAGCTTGCACCCTATACAAGGATTCTATGCCCACCTACGATTTGGATCCACTCAAGGACATAAAGAAACGATTATATCGAACGCCATCGATTCTTTTTGAGTATTCTGGAAACGTTTGAAAACATAGCTACAAGCAACATGTCATGAGTGCAAGAAGAATAAAATAATCAAGATCGAAATTCAACCTAGCCAGAATAACGTAAATGGGAAAATCAATAACAAAAAAAAAAAGATCTTGTGGAACGTATTCGGCAAAGTGCATAGACAGCTCGACGACGACGACGACTACACTCGAGGGTGGCATTACAATTCAATTTTCTGCTACTTACAGTTCCGCTCTACTCCATCCGTCTCTCTCTCTCTCTTTCTCCTCCAAGAGAGCAGACGCTCTTGGCGACCTGCCGAGTAGAAACTACCACTCGTTCTGTGCGCGTGTGCAAGTCTGTAGGTAAAATGTACATATATATACGTGTACGTGTATGCACCCGAGTAAATAAGATGGCAAATAGAAGCGGATGGAAAGTACACGTGTGCACGTATGTAATGTATGTGTTCAGCTGGATGGTATAGATATCCGAGGTGGAGGCAGGGGGTAAACGACCATGTATAGCTGCGCACAGCACACGTTCAGGATTATATTGGCCTACCACCTCGCGGCAGCAGTTCTGTAGCCTTACCCTCGGCTTCCTCCTTCGCAAAACAACAACAACAGCAGCAGCAGCAACTACCCTCGCGTACGTTCGTGTCCAGGTTACATTATGTGGCCACCGTAGCCGTGTGTATTGTAGCAGCACGGCCAGAAAACCCTGTTTGCAACTCTATATACACAGCCTAGAAGCCCCGCTGTTTATTTGTCTCGTTTTTCTGACATTGTTGCTATTTTTAGTTTTTCCCCCTTTTCGCTCCAGTTTTATCGACGGAAAGTTTTTTTCATGTTATCCTTTTTTCTTCGTCCACGGCTCGTTTATTCAGAAGCTTTGAGCTCAAAGGAAATTAATAACTTTTTCTTTCGACGTAGGCTATTATAAAAGTTCATTCACCAGATACAGATCGTTGCAAAATATTTCAATCGACAAAAATGAAATTTGTTCCAGCTAACGTACCAAAATTACCATACGGCAAACATTTCCATAAACTTCCGCCACTTTACATTTGAAATTCTCTGCCAAGTCGCATGTACGCGACCATATCAAACTGTACACATAATACATTGCACTAGTAAATCAAATAAAAAAACGCAATGCTCCAGCCTTACTTTTCCTTGTGTACATATGGACCCCAAACAGGAGTTCCCAACAAGAGCTTCTTTTCCCTCTTATCCTCGTAAGTATAGCGAGGCAGTAGCTCGCCCTGTATACCTGAGCATTGAAAACAAAACGACCGCAAGTAAAGAAGAGAAGAAAAAAAAAAAAAAAAAAAAAAAAAAAAAAAAAAAAAAAAAAAAGAAAAGGAAAGAAAAGAAAAAAGAAAAAAAAGGAGGAAAAAGTGAAAGGAGAAGGAATAAGGAATGTTGCGATCAGCCAGCTATTACGAGCATCCGCGGTCAGCACCGGTCGGCTGTGGTTGCCCCGCGTCGCTGTATTACACTCATTAAATCGATTCGAGAGCCAGAGCCGACCGGACAGTCAGCTTGTGTGCAGGTGCGCGCACACTTACACAGGCGCGCGTGTCCGCAGCAAGTCCCTCTTCTTCTTATTCTCTCACCCCCTACTTCTTTTCTCCGGTATGTGGGCATCTGTTTTCTTTTTGCCTTGGCGCGCCACCGTGTCTTAGGATTATGCGATTCTTCAATTACGCCGCTCTGCTCTCCACTGCCGCGGAGTGTATACCTGTAGAGGTCCACATCACCATCCCTCCCTCTCCCCCTTTTTTTTCATTTTGCCTTCTTTTTCTTATTTCACTTTCGCTGAAGTTGTTTTCTTAATTTTACGGCACGGCGTTGATCACCGGCTCTGATATCGTGCAATTTGCTCGTGTCGGGGCCCCTGTATATATACTTTGCCGGGGAGGAGTCGGGGGAAGCGTATATAAGAGCGTATACGTATACACGTTGGGCGGATAGCCACGAATTATCGGGGAGAGGTGTGTGCACTTTTATTTGTTTGATTTTCGATACGAGGACGAGTATCTTGCCTCTATTTTTCATCCGATCATAAAACTCGATCGATGTTTCTGGGGACGAGCGATAAGCTCTGTTGATTGAATTCTTTTTTATTTCTCGTGCAATTTCGGTGAGATATAGTATATACCAAAGTTTTTTCTTTTTAAAGATTTACAAATTATCGACTAAAGTGGAAAATTTCCTTGGATTAGGATGCTTTGCATTTTTCAGTTCCAGTAGTTTTTCATAAAATCCAGGGGTTGAGGGTAATTGATTGATCGAATAAATCGGGGGTACCTCATTATCATGGGAAAGGCGCGATGAGAGGCCGAGCTTGCGTATACGATCGGCGAGGCGCGTAATAACAAAATCAATTCAGCAATCTTCCCCCACTCCTCTTTCCGGCTTCCTCCTCCCATCGCGTAATAAGCCGTAGAGCGTATAATAATGTTTGCGCAAGCGCTCTCGAAATAACATCCAGGTGGAACAGCCTTTAAAAAAAAAAAAAAAAAAATTATAAGCTCCCTATTTACCTACCCTCCCTTTCTCTCGCGTCTACGGTATTATCCCAAAAAGTTGATTATCGATTTAAGAGAGGAAGGGAGAATACATGGCGGCGCAACACTTGTCACGCGAGCCTCTGTGAGTGTGTACACTTAAAACGTGGAGACTGTAATTTAACCAATCTTCTGGCGCTATACAGTAGAGACGCTACCATCGGTTTCTTTTTTCCATCTTTTTACAATTTGAGTGAGATAATCCGGTTTTTCTCCCTGCATCGTGTTCCTTCGAATTCTCTACTGTTTTTTTTTCTGTTTTTTTCTTCCATAAATTTTCGAAGTTGTGCGTCAACTTATGATTCTTCGGCTGTTGATTGATAAGCTCATGTTATAGGATAAGTGGCTAAAAAAGCTGTGTCAAATAAATAGACAATCCAAAATAAACGACATTACACATAGGATGAGGACAAGGTGTTTCAAGATTCCTGAATATTAAAAACTTGGGAACTTATCAGGCGACTATATTACTACGAAAAAAAAAAAAAAAAAAAAATAAATAAAACTAAGAAAGTGAAAAACCATTGAAGCAATAATATAAGACAAGTAAGTGAGAGAAAAAGAAAGCAAAGGTTTCGTGCGATTCTCGTTCTGTCTCACTTACGATATGAATTTGCACTTGCCTTTGTTTTTTCCAGGCATTCGAAAGAGGACGAAGATTACCACTTGCTGTGAGGAAGAGGAAGGAGGAAAAGAGTACAGAGAGTTGGAGAGGAGGAAATAGAATTTTCCTCGTTCACTGAACGCGATAAAACTCGTGCCGAGCTATTATTTTTCATTTGGTCGCAAGAAATCCTTTTACATTTCGCTTCCGCCGCGAGTGGATTCTCCCCATTTCCATCCTTTTTATCTTTTACCTCGTTTTTTTAAGTCCTTGTCCCTTTTATTTCTTACAACCCTTCGTTTCTCGTTATGTCTCCGGCATTTCGTGCAAATTAAACGACAATGGGTTGACGTGAGAATTTATGAGCGTACAGCACTTTCTGACAAAATTATGTGCTCCGACACTTCTTCGGAGCTTGTGTACTTCATTCATACATGATCTAATATCTGTCGGCATTTGCTTCTTTGCAGTAAATTTTATAAAAAGAACACTTTAACTCCTCCTCCCCCTAAAATTATTTATTAATTACATAATTTCTTCTCCGGAGTTCGTTCTCCCTCCTTCTCACCCCACAGCGATATTTTCTCATTCAGTATAATATCCCTCCATTCTTTTTCCTTCTTTGCACTGTCTCCTTCTCATTGTCTTTGTTTTTTTTTTTTTTTTTTTTTTTCCCTAAGAAAAAAAGGACAAAAAAACAGGAGACGAATAAAAAATGAGAAAAGGAAAGTTTCTTTCGTCAACTTTATAATAAGTCCGGGCTCCCTTTCTCCTCACAAATTTCTCCCTCGCCCTTATCGAGAAAACGACGGGAGCGACGGAAGCCGAGCGTTCTCCCGCTCGGGCGCTTTGTCCGCTTTATTTTTTCCTCTCCCTTTCAATTCTGCAACGGAAGTCTCTATCATTCGACGAGCTTTTTTCTCTTCCTCCTTCACCCTCCACCCTCCCCACACCCATCGCTCTTTCCATTCCTCCGACTCCTTCTTTTTCTCCTTCTCGAGAAGATTAACGAAGGAGCTTGGCAAATTACGAGATCTCGCCTATAGGAGCAAGAAAGAAGACGAAAAAAAAAAAAAAACATCACGAGCGAGCGAGAACGGGAGGGGGAGCAAAAAATTGAGAGGGAAGCAGTGTAGTCGCCCGCAGGAAGATATCTACTTAACCGAGCGCTTTTTTTTTCTCTCTCTCCTTTTTGTGATTTTACGCCGGCGAACAGACGCTGGACCAAAGTTGGGCGCTATGAAAAAAGCAAAATAACAGAAAAGTCGGAGTCAAGAGGAGGGGAAGAATAATAAAGGACCCCTTACACTATCTCATGTCCTTTATCTGTGTACTCACGCATGTATACATTTGTGTACAAAGTCACGACACTCAAAGTCCCAAGCTCGGTGAGTACGAGATTTGACTCTCGCACGAGCTTGCAGCTTTTTCACGAGGACGACTTTACACCGCTATCGTTTGAAATATTTACATACGTATGAATTTTTGATACTTCGAGGTATTGCTGTTTCATTTGCTACGATTTTTCATCACAGGGGGAAATCGTTTTCAAAAATTTTAATTTACTACTACAGGGCGCCAATCGCCATAGGATTCCCGGTGAATGAAACTTTTCATCACAGGATCCCTCGGTAAATCCAATCATTCCCGAAGAAAATTAAAACCCACGAACAGTCCACTCTTGCGATAATTACTGAAAGAACAAAAAAAAAAAGAACAAACTTTCATCACCAGGCTAGAGATACGAAAATCCAAATGAAATTCATCCTCTCCCCGGCTTATCAAATTATTACTCCTGGTCGGTAGGAAGGAAGGACGGGTGGGGGGTACGGTTTAAGGTAACCAACGAGAGCATCAGAAATCCCTCGGATCGCTGCTTCCCCCTCGGTCCGTATTATCCGCTCTCGCCACAGATTAGAGCTCGAATCAATATTGAGCAGCGAGGCGAGCGGAGCTTTTATCGGAGAAAAGCTCTCGCCTCCCTCTCGCCCACCACGCAGGGAAAAAAAAAAAGAAATCTGCCGCTCCGCTCCTTCATCATCTCCAATTCGTCTTGCTTACTCCCTCTCTTCTTGTTTAATCTCTCGACCACTATTTTTTTTCCCCTCTTCATTTTCTTATTTTATTTTTGCACTCGCTCGCCCCGCGCTCCTTTTTTTTTTCTCTTGTTCCTTAACGCGCCAAGATCGTGTTTATAAGAACACTTGTACATCGACAAGATCAGCATGGATTATACGCGAGCGAGGGCTATTACGAGTCGCGGCAGCGAGCTTCATTAAAAAGAAAAATCAACACACGTGACATTATACACGCCTATACGACAGTCAAATGCGCGAGGGCTCTTTGCCTTTTTTTCCAGCGCCATCCAAAAGGCCTATTTTATCGATCGTTACTCAGGGGACCATTCAATACTAACTCTTGCGTGGCAGAGCTCTCGAAGCGTTTCTCGGTCCTGGAGAGACTTCATCATCAATCCGAGCGTCAAACAAACCATCCTCCCGTCAGCGGAGAGAGATAGCTACTCTTATAATTTTTTACACTTCTCTATCATTACTTATATATTTCATCTTTACGTCCGCTCCCTCTGTCCTCCTTTTTCTTCTCGAGCACCACAGACGCACTCGAGAGCAAAAGCAAAAGAAGATATCGAGGAGTCTTCAAGTGGCACGTCCTTCCTCTTTTTCTCTGCGCCGAAATGAAGACGACACGGAAAGCGCGGGGGTGGTGGCTCGCCTCGCGGGAAACGAGCCGGAGAAGAGCTACCCGGAGCGTCGGCGTGTGTGTACAAGCGGAACAAAAGGAGACGGCCGCAAAACTCGGAAAGGCCGCGGAGAGTGTAATGATAGAACGGGAGCCAGCTTTATACGTAATACGAGGATTTCTCGAGAAACAGGCGAAATACATGTACACAGGATACTTTTGTGCCAGCTGTAGGACGGGGGAGGATATTCGGAGGAAAGCCAAGAGTAGACCAACTTACCGAACTTTTGCGCGTCCTTTCCCCCTTCCCCTCTTCCTCCTTTTTGAACAAGGATTTACAGATTACGCGGGCAGGGAGAGCAAGCGCGCAAGAAAAAGCCGGGAGGCGTGGAGGAAGGAGCAGCTTCGCGATATACCTATATGTGGAGAGGATCTCGAGTCCACGCGGACTCTCCTGGCAGCTTGTACACGGCGTAAAATGTGGAGAACTCTTTTGCCCCGACGGCCAATGGGAGCCGAGGTCTCGGCCGAGTCGGCCAATCCCCGAGTGCCGCCATTACGCGCCTGTGTTGACTCTGTGTGCGTGTTTATGTATGTACAATACATCCTGCGCACACACACACACACACTGTCTTCGCGTTTCGCCGCGCCAGGACACAAGGAAAATGACTGTTTATAAATAATTAGAGAGGTTTTAATTAATCCTCGGCGCTCGGGTCGCGCGTATCTGGGCATTTTTACATTTCTCTTTCGAGCTCTCGTGCGCTCGGTTGTGGAGGGAGGTTTTGGATTTTCAGCCACTCGATTTTGCTGTCCTGTAGCAATTTGGCGCCTTCGAGGTACGCGAGGCTCCTTCGTTAGGCTGTCGATTGTGTTTTGACGAGTCGCACGGGTAGGTACGTACGTATATATGTGTATATATACTCGATTCCGAAAAGAGATAAACAATCGCTCGTCCCTTAATTACGGTTAATGAGAAGCACGCGGCCGTGATTATTATTGTTTACGATCGGAAATAAACAACTCGCTGTTGGATGATGCGTGTAATTAAATTTCTCGTAAACATGCTCTCTGGCCCCGTCTCTCCCTTCCTATACATTGCATCACCGTGAGTGTACGTGTACGAGAGCAAAATTACGAGCCTCTGGGCTGGCAAAAAAAAAAGGTCGGCGTGTTTAGTAAGTGGTACGAGCCGCAAGAACAGTGGTGGCATTAGCAACGGCAGTTCTCTGTGTGTATGTGTGCACGTGTACATAACGCGTCCCACTGCTATGAGCACTGTATCTACTTTCCACTTGGCGTGTACCGATACGCGTAATGTACTTACGTTGATAATTTAATCAACCTCGTCTATACTTCATGACTTCCTACGACCGGATGGGGTTGGAACTCTACTTTTCCCGATCTTCGTTGTTTTTTCTTCTCCCTTTCGTGGAAAAAGTCTAAGCGTTGCTCTACATGCTGCCAACAGTTTATTGAACATTACGGTTATCAAGAGAGATGTAAAAAAAAAAAAAAAAATCTCACCGACTCTTCTGCGAAAATCCAAAAACACGCAGGATGCCGGCTGGCACGTTTGCGCCTCCTCCATCCATCCTTGTACTCCTCTCGATTTTTTTGTCCCCGTGTTCTCGCGGTCGGCGACAGGTTCAATTTCTCGCGATTCCCCGCAAGAATTACGCGCTGCTGCCTTCCGTATGCGCCGCATTGCGTCCGAGAGACGAGTTTTTGCGGTTGCCACTACTGCCATACTCGCGCGCATGCCTATTTAAAGGCATTAGGCTTGCCGTCGAAAAATGTTGTCCAGGAGGCAGGGAGAGAGAGAGAGAGAGAGAGAGAGAGAGAGAGAGAGAGAGAGAGAGACTGAAAAATGACGTGGGAAAAAATGACCCGGAATGCCGCGTGTTGATGCTGTTTTTTGCCTCTTCCTCCTTTCGTGATTGTCGTCGGGCTGATTGTCGAGAATCTTGGCCTCGTAAAGTGGAATTATCCTCCGTTTCAACTCGAGCTCGATAATTGTACACCTCGTCTCATAAAAAACAATCGTCCTCTCGACGTCTCGGTGTGCGTAGCAGTACAGAGCTCTATCGAAAACTCCAGCGCTAATGAGTCACAGTTTCGAGAAAACGCGATATCGCGAGCGGGTAGGCACTTTCGCGGATAATTAGCCCCTCCTGTCCAGAAGTGATATTTCAATAGGGCGCGCACGAAGTCTCGTTCCTGCGAGCCGTGAAAACTACCTATTATTAAAATTCCATTGCTCGATCATTAATATCGAATTCATATCCACTTTCTCAAGACACTTTTGCGAGAGGAGTAAAAAGCCAGTTTCCTGCGCCACAGTGCCTGTCCGTTGTTTGATAAAAAGAGCATTAATCACGCGTCTGGTTTTTTTCTCCCGGCCCAACGAGTTAATCTTACGTAAGTAAACACGTGGAAAAGCAATTTGCGGGCGAAAAAACGAAGGAGCTCGCGTTTCTTCTCCATTTTTGTTCCCCGCTCGAGGGTCATACCGATGTTTTCGCACCGCTCGTCGCTCTTAATGAAGTTTGATTCGCGTCCCGAATCGTAACGTGCCCAGCAGAGCGTTCGCAAAGCAGCTTCGATGGCGCGTTGCTTCGAGATTTTGTAAATTGCTGCTGCCGAGCGATGAAAACAAGGTAATTAAGCCTGACCTGCGTGGCTAGTGGATAATTTTTAATATAAGTTTGCGTCGTTAAAGTTAACGCGGACAAATGGCTCCGAGGACTATTATAACTTGTTTTTTATTGGAACGTCTCGAGCTTTTTATTTTATCGACGGATTCGAGGAATTCCGTCCGATACAGTATTCGTGTTTTACGACTTTTTTTTTTCTTCGTCCGATAATAAATTGCGGATGGATGTGGTAAGCTGTATTCGTAGATGAATGTCAAAATTGATGCTAATGCGAGATTGGATTTTCGCACATGACGTATCGCGTTGGCTCAGTCCTAAGTACAATCAATTAATCGTCCGAAACAAAAAAAATTCCCGACTTGGGAAAAAAAGTGGCATTAATAAGCTCCTTGAACTGTTACGCTGATTTATGAAGCTTTTAAAAACGACTCATTAACGTTTTTTCTTTCTTCCTTTTCTCTCTCTCTCTCTCTCTCTCTCTCTCTCTCTCTCTCTCTCTCTCTCGTATTCACGGGAGCAGCAACGTGTAAACTTGATTATCTAAAATTATACACACGTTTGAAAAGCCAAACTCTGCGTGCGCGCGTGTATACACTCCGATACCCAATAAATTAACGTCACCGGCCTATCTCATGTATCTCTCGACAAGGCGCGCACAGGAAATCAAAGCAATATTGCTCACCTCTCTGGATCCATATAAACGGTATTTACAATCTTTTTCTTCCTTTTTTTTTTTTTTTTCTTCTCTTTACCCAACGAGACGGTGAGGGGCGCGATCGACGGTTCAGGTTGATGCTCGGAGCCTCGGATTCGCAGTATAAATTTTAAAGCGCCGTAAAATAGTTCCCGATGCAGTGAAACGAGACGTCGTTGCCAACAGCAGCAGCCAGCCGCAGCAAAAAATTCAGCGATGGTAAGAGGGATAATAAAAAATTCGAGAAGAGAAAAAAAAAGTACGAAGGCGACAGAGAAAGAGAGGAGAAGGAAAAAAAAAGGATAAGTCGTCCGACCGCAATGTATTTTTAATCAGAAGAGTCTCTTTTTTCTTCTTGTCGTCGTCGGCCTCGCTGTTATTGTCGGGAAGAGTGGTCTCTTGGTTGCAGGCTGCGTGTAACATGCGTGCTGGGGCCCACGGACACGGCCAATAAAATGAGAAGAGGAGAAAAAAGAGCGGAGCGAAGAGCGTAGTGTATATATAAGGATGAAAAGAAACGGAATCGGTGATCCAGTTTGAGAGTAGAGAATTCACACTGGGATTTTGTGATTTATAAAAGTCTGACGCTAAATCAGCACAAAAATCTAAATATAATTGCTCGAAAAGAAAGTCCGTTTATTTGATCGCGTCAAAAACTTTTTTCAGTCGTGGTGAACTAGGATTTCTTTCGAATAGATGCCTTAGGCACTATGAGGGACAAAAAGTTTACTTAACCTTTATAATCATAAAAGATTCGTATAAGATCCATATTCCAATTATTTGTTATTTTGTACAAAAAATTTTTTCATTGTTCTTGGGTATACAGCACCTCAACATTTCATTTGCGTCACCACCCATAATTTTAATGCTGATAGACCTTGTCCTTAAACGATCAAAATCCCATAATCTATAAAAAATAAAATGTTGGATGAAAAAAAACTAAGTAAATGAGGTTTTACTTCGCATATGTTGCGTGATGGTAAAGGAGACACATTGGGGTCGGGGGTCAACCGGTTCATCAGGCACCTTGTTGTTCATTAATTAACAAGATACAAAGCTGGATGTTGAATTGTGATTCCATTGCGTGGCAGAAAAAGAGTTGTAACATCTTGAGTTATCGAACTATGAGGTTAAAGTTCCTCGTGATCACTCCTTCCCCTTCGGGACCATTGTACGAATCCACTAAAGGACCATTTTACGATATCCATTACAATTATCTCAACATTCTTCTCACACTTCTCAATTTACTCGCACCCAACACTGACGGACGGAAAAACAGAAGCCTAGTCCAATATCGTAGACGAAAGCTCGCCCATTGAGCCGTATATATATTTATAAATGTATCCATCAAATCTACACTCTGGCTCAGTACACAATATGCAATATTGTTTCCCAGCTCAATGGGCAGACACTGCGTACACATGTATGTATATGCATGTACACTTATGTACATCCCGCGAAACGCGTTTCCGGCCGAGCGGTTCCGTGAAATGATTTATTATTCCATCGAGCGTGGATTGTAGGTATACACGTACATACGTACATACACAAGAAGATATCTGGCCGAGCGTGACCTGCGAGCATGAATCGGCAAAAAGGATCGGCTCGACTCGCTTGCACAACTGCCGATGCGCAAAGAAATAAAAAAAAAAAAAAGAAAAAAAAAACAAGCAAAAAGAATGGAGAGCTATTGTTTTCCATAATGGCCACTCTCCTCCATGGACTGGGCATACAGGTAGGTTGTGTGTCTACACTCTTGTCGAAGCTCACTCGTTACAATACACGTGCGCTTCTCGTGGTGCCTTGTATAGGTGTGTATTATGTACACCTATACGTGTGTGCACGAACGAGCATATCCGCTCGTTCGAACTAATATGCATATGCGGTCTGTGCATGTTCACGGTGGAATTATAGGAAGCCGGTAACGGTGCCGCCAAGTCGATTCCGGAAGTGCGCTCGATAGCAACAGCGCGAGCGTGTAACCGATGCTCCGAGTGTGAAACCCTGTTATCAGACCAGAGAATTTCTGATTCAACCAAAACTGTTGGTATTTCGGTCCCGTTGTTCGGAAAATTCGGAATTTTGCGAGGATGGTTTATCTTTCATCATTACTATTTTTTACAATGCAGTGGATTCGTTTTGCATATCGGTTCTTAAAATATCAGCTGTTGGACTTTCTGGGTATCGTCACGAGTTGGTAGTGCAAGATAAAAGTAGTCAAGTAATGAGATATCAGCCATGGGCCGAACGATTTTTGGTTGGAGCAAAGATTTGAAGGACTCGGGTACATCTTGATTGGTAAAAGTTAAATTAAAAATTAAGGAGGAACTCAGACGATCCTTGAAAAAGTTGCTTCTACAGTATAAGAACAGTTGAAAAATCAAGATTCCTGCGACACTGCAAGAATCGACCAATTAAAAATAACTCATAGTTCATTTGCACTGCTGGAGTTTCGGTTTAACTAAGCAGAGTCATCCATCTTTGATGTAAATTTATATAAAGTAACGGCTTTTGGAATAATGTCTCCAACATATCCAGTACCACCCACGCGCTTATCTCTGTCGATTGTGGTGAAAATTTGAAGCCATACGATGGGAGCTCAACATTTCAAATCCCAGTTTCGATATCACGTCAAAAAGTCATGGATACGGAAGCCGACGAATTGAATATTAAAAAGAGAAGAAGAGAAAATCCGGCCACGGCGAGCAGAGAGCGAGAGTCAGAGGGGACGGAAGTAACAGATTTTCGTTCCTCGTTCCAGGACGTATGCCGGCATTGTCTTTCTTTCTCCCTCCTCTTTTCTATATATCCGTGTGTATGCGTCCCATACATACGTATAGCCGACGAGAGAAAAAAAAAAAAAGTAAGATCGCAGGCAGACGGTCGCGCTCTACATGATAAATCATTCCTCGCCGTGCGGATGATTGCTCGACGCCGGCGAAGAATACTAAGGAGGCCAAGTGACACGGGGTGGGGCAAGGATTCCAAGGCGTCGTGCTTGCAATTTTTCTCCAGATTCTGGATGTCTCGTGTATATACTTATAGACGTAGGAGATGGAAAAAGGGCGACGATTCATTTTTTTCTTATTTTTCCGAGACCCCGTCGTCACCTATAATACCCTGTTTCTCCCACCCAGGAAGTTATACGGGTGGTATAAAGTGTGTATCAACCGACTGGGGCAATGGAGAGGAAAAAAAAAAGTGAGAAGAGAATCTGGACAATGGTATATTGGTGGAGGGATTGGAGCAGAACGCGTGTGGGGGGGGCAACTCGGTCGAGCAAATGGCTCTTCAGCTCCCCCCCCCGTCCATCCTTGTAAAGCTCGGAAGTCTTTGATGAAAAAGCTTTGTGCTCGCGCGAATCAATAGAATCGATGGAGCAAGCAAAAGTGCGCAACGCAGTGGAAAAGAAGCTCCACGGGCGTCACGGAAGGAGAAACAAGACGGTGGCTGAAATAAGCCGATACATTTGCTATACACATATAGGTCTGTGGTTTTCTTAGCTTGTTTTGTTCATATAGCGTTAAAAGGTACGTATATTGTGACTTTAATCATGATTTGACGTGTGCTTCTTCGTTGTGTCACTGATTCGTTTGTTTGTCGAGAGCTTTTTTCTTTGGATCTACTTTTTTAAAGCTCGAGGATTGTGAAAATGTTGGAAAAAAACGGCCAACTTTATTTCCCCCCTTGACTGGATTGACGACTGGGGATCCAATAAAAGTAGTAGGTATCGCCGAGTATATCTCAGCCCATGAGGTCGCGCATTAAAGTGTATATATATATATATATACCTGCGAACTTATCGCCTCTTAGTCGCGAAAAATCGTAAAAAGCAACAACTCGGCTCAACTTTTCCCCCTTATTTTTTACGCAGCGGAGAAAAAGAGATAATCCGTCGACGTAGTACCACTGGTTATTTAAGAGTCGTTTACGGAGCTTTTGTACGCGGGTATACGTATACACGGGGGCCACGAAAGGTTCAAGCGGGAAGGCATTGAAAAAGGAGCCGAGGCGAAGATATATATCGCGCAAGAGGATAGAGGCAGGAGGAAAATAAAAAGGGGGGGGAGTCCGCGTGGCGAAAGTCAATTTCTTAAGAGTCGCGCGTCGAGGAGGTAGGAGGGAGTTAATGGGATCCTCCTATCGTAAATTCGGGCATTAGCGCGAAAGCGATGCCATCCCCTACCCTCGAGGCGTGGCACGCCAACAAACGGGATTCACGCCGCAACGTTTCTACTTCTCCACCTCTTTCTTTTTTTTCTTTCTTTTTTTTTTTTTTTTTTTTTTTTTCACTCAACTCCCCGTACTCGTTCGTAAATCCAAACGTGTTTCGCGATGAGATAACTGCCGCCTCGTGCAATTAAAATTGTGCATTTACGCGCGAGCACGCGTTTTCATGTGCACATCTGTTCCGAGTGCTCGTAATTACGCGCACGAAATTTCGCGCTCACACTTGTCATGTGAATAATACGACGAGATACACTTTTGAGAGCATCTATACATGACACTCTCGCGTGCAGCGCGTGTATGCTCGTCTACCCGCGTAAAAGCCCACTCGTGCGCGCGTATGATGCACCCCTTTCTTCGCGTCTTTTTCTTCCCTTCTCCCCAGTTCAATCAGAGCTAGTACATCTCTTCCACTCCCTTCGCCGCGTCTCCATTACTTCTTTGTGGTGCACAGATTCTCGCAGCGATCCCTTTTGGATTGCGAGCACACACACACGTATAGCTTCGTATAGGTCGCCTCAAACGATTTATTATCTGGCGCGGACTTGGTCTGCTTGGATCTTCTATTTTTGCCCCTCGTAAAGAGGAAGTATATATGTACCGCGTGGTTGCCCGAACTGCTCATGAAATGTACAGGAAAGAAAGATAGCCTATGCTATCTGTGGAGAGAAGGTGTAAAAACGGAGGAGGGACGGGAAGGAAGGAAGGAAGAAGAAGAGCCGATCGTAAAACTTTTCTTCCGAAACGATTCTCGGGAACTGGTGGTGTATTTATGTATATGTACGTGTGTGTGTGCATGTGTTGGCGATATACACGCGATTTCCCGTACCCGCGTCGTTTTTCTCCATTACAGATGTGGACCGATAAGGTGCCTGAGCTTCTTCTTCTTCTTTGGCGTTTACCAGTTGCGGAACTTTTCCCTCCCAGCCTCTATATCTCTCGATGTTTAGTGGGTGACGGACGACTTGGTGCTACGTTAGCGAAATACTCCATTAACCAGAGCTCTGGCATAGAAAAACGAGTCTCAACTTTTTCGGACGATGCGCCGATATTTATTGAATTTTGCGATAAACATCGAAAAGATAACAAATTCAGCGAAGGGTATTATTGGGTTGAGAAAGTCGGACAGCTTCTTCTCTTCCGTCGACATTCATCGAGGACTTTTTATCCCGAGCGCATTCCAATGATTTCAGTTGTACATGTTTCTATGCGGCACCGAACGAACGTAGCGTGCATACAAAACGACGACTCGCAGCTGCAGACGTCACGTATAGAGAGAAACGATATACGTATTCGCAGCAACATCGGCTTGCAGAAATAGAGAAAGAGACGCGCATCGATGTGTGCGCGTGTGCACGCAGTTGTAGACTAAAAGCTCGGCGGAGCGCAAGAGAATCGGTAATACCTTTTGCGAAGGAGAAAGGTATAGACAGAGACGAACCGGGAGGCAAGGGGGGAAATACTCGGAAATGTGGTTTTTCCGGGGGACGACGGCGTAGACGAGCACATGAAAATCCCAAGCATCGGAATAACATGCAAATCCGTGACTGCTGTGGCTGATGCTGTATATTATTGACGCGGACGACGACGTATGCGGCGTTTCATAAATATACATACGTGTACGTGCGATATTTTTTTTTTTTTCCATTGTAAATTTTTAGACTTGAAGTAACATTTATGCACGATTATTTGATACAGTGCACGTTGTACCAAATGATTCCATGATACGATTGGGCTTTCGTCTAGTTGTACGTGAAAAATATTACTGTGCTGAATCGTTATACCGTCAGATGCGACCAAATTTGAAAAAACAGTGTATTGTGGGTCGAAGAAGGGATAGTTTAACGTTAAAATATCTCGATGGGTCCTGATCCTCCGAAGAAAAAAAAATTTTTTGGCCAAGGTTAACGATTATTCAAACAAGTTGTAATTGCAGGCTCGACGTTGCTTATTACATTTCGGCTCTTCTTCGCGCTGTTACGATGATACCATACTATTTTCGTAATTATACTGAAACACAGAAAAATATGCATTCGCTCGCTATTAGCCTTGACCCTGATACTATATTAGTATAATTTGAACAATTATAGTTACATGGAGTGTTGGCTGTCTCGAAAAATTTCAGGTTATTTTCAGTCCAGCATTTATTTTTTGTTTGCCAAATAAATTACTCGAAATGAAGAAACTTTTATTTTATAGAAAAACAATTTTATATTTGCAAGCCAATTCCAACAACAAAAATATTCATGGTACCTTAATTTTCCTTTTTTAAACACGTGCCAACAACCATCAAAAGTAAAAAAAAAAAATTAAACAAAAACAAGAAGCACGTCGTCGTGACGATAAAAACTTTTTTTTTGTCCATTTGATTTCTTATGTATACGTCCTTTTTAAGGCGACGTTCGGATAGCAAAGTCGTAACTTTTAATGCGTCGATATAAAAGCCTTTGCCACGTGCAATTTGCATTTATTACTCCAACGCTCCACTTTTTTGCGTCAGCAGTTAAAATGTTATAAAAGTTTCGACAAATAAAAGTATGCACTGAGAAGCCACTTTTAGAGTCAAAGCATTTAATAATACGGGACAAAGCCGATGGAGCGAGAAAAAGAAATAACGTTGAAGGCCACTTAAAAGTAATATCCATTATATAACTATTAAATTTTACAAATTTAATTTTTCTTTTTAAGAGAAATTTTATTTCAATAAACTTTTAATGTGCATCCTTTACTTTAATTATACAGTCACAGATCCTAATTAATGCACTTAACTCGTAATTCAATCATACATGTACAAATTTACAACCAAAGTATTGAAAATGTTAATAGAAACATTTTTTTTAGTTTCAATTTATTATAAAAATCGAAATTCCATACATAATATATCCAAATAAAAGTCCTACTTATCTCATTTTTACCTCCACTTGAGCTCGCAGAAAAATGCAGGAGATGCATTCGAAAAGTGTGATTTTAGCCTCTCGATTGGGAGAACGCACGATGAGTCGTCATGGATGGCACAAAGAGACTTGCTGTCCTTTATTTCTTTTTTAAGGTGACTCGGGCTGTAAAGTATTATACGACAACTGTGCGTCACAGAAATTTTATTACGATATTCCTGAAATGCAATGACAACAAAGACGTGCGAGTGAAAAAATGCGTACTCCTTATCACTTTGCGACTCGCAGGTCTCGTCTTTCCAACACTTTGGACTTTTCTTTACTACCCACAAGTTTTCACGTACCATGTCACACATTTTTCACCAGGATTTATTAAAAACAACGTTTTTTATTTCTCAACACACGGGATTTCATAAATATTTCTATCGATAAAACGATCAACAGCTCTTTCGCAACTGCGCCAAAATGTTTTTTATTAATACACCTTTTTTTTTTTGGAGGGTGGAGATAACGTTTTATCACGCGCATTTTCAGTGTATCAATATTGGCCCCCGAAAACAAAAACGAAAAAGACACCCGGCCGTGTTTATTCAATCCATTTGTCGCCCAGATACACGTCGAACGAACACGCGAGCAAAAGCCAATTTCCATCCATCTCGCCCCGAGAAATCATCGAGCGACCAACAACACCATCGCCACCACGACCATCGCGTCGTTCGTGTAAAAGCCAGTAGCGCGCCTATACACGGGCGAAATTGTCGCTGCATGGGCGCGAGCTTGATTGCCGGCAACCGACCGACCGACCAACACGCACACGCTCGTGGAGGCATTTACGCCGGTATAAATACATACACGTATAAACTGAGAAAGAGCAACTGCAGGTCGCTCCGGACATTTATATATACATACGCATGCACGCCCGTACTATTTTCGTTGGCTTGACAAATGGGCCGCGTCGCAGTTGCTTTAATACCGTTAGTCAAATTACAAATAACACTTTCGATGTTTTGTTTTGTATACACGAATGACCGAGCCACTCTGCGTCCATCTCTCTTTTTCTCTCTCGCGAGCACGTATATATATGTGCGGACAAATTAACGCACGAGTGAGCACCTGTACTTTTGCACGTATATAGTTTTAATGTGTGTACAGCCGAGCTTTTCGAGCAAACGTAAATTGAGTTACGCTTGACTTTTTGATTACGCGCTTATAATAAATCCTGTCGATTTATCACTGAATTTCATTTTTTTTTGTTTTTATATGTACGTGTGTACGTGACTAATATGTTTTTGACAATGTTTTTGCAATGATTAATCAAAAGATCCCGTAATTCCTGCGAGGCAGCTTTAAACGTACCCGGGTAAAATATATCGGAACTTGATGAAAATTCCATCGGCGCGTCAGCGATAAATTCCTTTCCATAAATAATCCCGAGATCGAGGAGAAAATCGAACTCAATTGAGCCACGGGAAAAAAAAAACGTCAGCTAGGTATCTCTCCCGAGTAGTCAGCGACCAATGAACTGAAAAAAAAAAACATTAAAAAACGGTCGAGAAAAAAAAAATGCCGCGCTCCGGTGAAAAAACAAAAAAAAAAAAGGTTTGCCGAGCAATATACAGACCTGCAGCACAGGACACGGAGCACACGTGGTGTGAGTGCGGGTCGATCCCGAGATTTCCGAGCGTTAATACCAGTAGTGGATTGGTTCCATGCTGGCTTGTGGAATTAACACGACCAGTGAGTATTTATAGACCTCCCCCCCAACCCTCTTTCTCTCCCTCTCATCGCCCCATTACCGGCGAACAGGTAACCCGAGAAAAGGCTATACGCTCCGACTCGACTCGTTTTCTTCTTCTTCTTCTTTTTCTCCCTCTTTTATACCTACATACATATACGTACAATCCTTTTTCTCGGCGTCGTTGAGCAAGAAAGCTATTCGAGTGGAGGGACACTCGTTGCGATTAATTAATGATCTTGCAAAAAGAGAAGCTGCAAGCTGCGTGCAATCTTATAACGAACACGCTGGTACGTGTGTATTTGTACGTGTGTGCTTGGGGGGGGGGCGGGGGAGTGAGAGGAAGACAAGATTTCGATACACGTGTACATATTTTTGCTCACCTGGGGACTACTTCTGCGCTCCTCGCAAACATATATAAGAAGGTACGTGCAATCGTTGCATGAAGCAGGCTAGTAGTAGTGTGTGCGTGTGAAGATAAATAATAACTTACACAAAAGTATTGGTGTACCATGTTACATTTGTGGACGTCTCTCGTATTTGCATACATTTATTTTGCTAATTGAAATATACAAGCAAAGATTTTTTCTGATCTTACAATTTTTCTTCTGAATTCTTTGCTTTGAGTAAACATTTTAATGATCCCTCTGCAATATATTTCTTGTATACTTCGTTTTTCAAGATGACATCTTTTCCTACTAAAATTAATAAGTGAGATTAAATGTTTGTGAAAAAATTAAATTGAATATCGTACGAAGTTCGTATATTATGTCATCGTCATAATTGACATTTTTTATACGTTGTGATGTTTTCCCATTCTCGCTTTTTTTTGCAAGAGTCAGTATTCTCATGAATTCTGCAGATGGTGTACATTCCGCGCTGCTGCGAGACAGTTTGCGTCCACATTTGCAGAAAAATGAATCTCCCCTGAGCACACGTGGTCCATGTATAAAAATATTTGAATTTTTCCGCGCTTTTCCGTACAGACTAGAAAATTGTGACTCGCTCAAGTTATACAAAAATAATTATACAAAAATAATTGTACCGCCAGATAACACCGATCCGCAAACAATGAAGTATAAAAACTCGAGTCGTAGAGAGGCTTTGGACTAATACCCGGTTAATCAGCTCAAAATCGCTTATCCGCATGGGGGCATATACATCTACTCACTGGTGCCCATCACTGTGGACTTTAATCACGTACAACGTACAGGAGGATATATGGAGGCTCGCCTCGAGACGAGAAATGACCAATAAAAGCAACTCCCCTTTAGATGAATCGACCATTAAGCGATTTTCTTCATCCTCGTGGCTTTGCACACGCGTGAAAGCGACCGTATCTCCCCTTACTCTTTACCACTCTCTCTTTCGCATTTTTCGATTATGGCTATTATTTTGTATGGCTATTATTATTATTATGTTTTAATAAAACGCGATAATTGGCTCGTTAACGGCAGAAGCCTCTCCATTCCGTCTCGAGGAGCTTTCTCTCTGCTCCAGTTCTCTCGTTGGAATTTAAACAAATGTATACTTCCACGCAAGGGAACAGTTGTACGCACTAATCACGGCAATAGATGATTTCTTTGTCCGATCAGCTGCATAGCTAGAACTCTACTTCCTTTCTCCAAAAGGCTCGTGCGTTGTATATACTGTCAGTTTTTTTTTTTTTTTTTCTCTCTTTTCTCTTCAACGTTGGGTTTTTATGAGCTTACCTGCGTGCAATCCCAGTACTATACGTCCTTTTGCAGGATGAAAGGTGATTTTACCCTTTCGAAATCCTTGCATGTCCGCGGTGACGAACGTAATAAAATAAAGACCCAAAAGGGATTAATAGATACATCTCGACTGTCCTCTCATGCAAACATTCACCGTGTAAGGGACACGTGTAAAGATACTTTTTTAGAATCAATCACACGGCCACCCCTACAATGCTCTGTCGTCAATAATGTAAATACACATGAGTATACCTGTGTAAATACGTCGTTGTGGCAACATTTTCTTGCTTCCCACTCAGCCATCGATCATCGATCGAAAACTGGACGGCTGTAAACAGCCTACCGTTTATTGGAGATCTCTATCCCTCTACCCTCGTTATTAATCAAGGCAGCATCATCATTAGGCGATAGGGGAGTATACCGTAGGTGTCGATACACACGCGTGAGCAAATACATACACAACAACGAGGGTACATCGCCCGATCCGGCGGGAGAAGATCACGTGCAGAAGCGAGGTGTATGTACATATACAAACGCACACAGACACTGAGAGGCTCGAGTAGCTGGGGACTAATAAGTGCTCTCCCCTTTAAGCAATCAGCTTAATTGTCGCAGGCACCTTGGCCCCCGGATACACGCGTACTACGTACAAAGTGCGAGGGGTAGGGGGAGAAAGCGAAGCAGCTCTCGCATGATAATGAAAGTTGGGGTTGGAGAGGGGCGAGAAGGAGGAGACGAAAAAGGGCTAACGTGCTTCTGTTACCCACCGTCGTATATACCGCGCCTTATAGCCCCGCGTGACGCGAATGTTAAAATAATAATTCACCGGGGAGTCAGTATAGTGGCGCGGTTGTGTGCACGTACATACATGCATACGTATACTTACGCACACACGTAAGAGTTCTGCTCCACGATCTTATAATTACTGCCTTTGCATAAACCCACTCTGTAATAACAGCCGAGCCGGGGCAAGAGGGAGACCGAGGAGGACCTGCGTGTGTATATACGTACACCTCCTCGATTTAATGTGCTCCGCGGGACTCGAGTCGTGTGTATATATACCGCACTTGGCTGATTTTAATTCGTGTACGAGGTGTGCGGCAGACTATACGAATCGCCCGGCGCCTCCAAGCAATTTTTATGTGTGTATTTTGTACGTGATGGTTGTACAGGGAGTTTTTATTAGTGCGGTTAAGTGGATTATGATCATTGGAAATTACGAGGGAGTGAAGTTGGGCTTCTTTTTTTTGAAAATGGAGTTTTAATAAGAGCTTGTTTATTAAGAAACGTATTTTATACGTTTTGTAAAGGATCGACGTGTTTCGATTGATATTATTTAGGACAAATGTCATTTCAACATGTTACAATAAATATTTCCTTCAAATATCAAACGCCAGTCAATTTAAAAAACTGACACTCACACTTTTGGTGTGGTCGTACGCAGCTTGGCGTCGAATAAAACGTTTGTGGATTGCGAAATGACAGTCCAGAGCACTCGAATTTTAACGTATTCTCCTTTGCCCCTGTATCTCGAGGCACTCAAGAGCAACAATTGCATCGATTTTTCAATAAATTGGTATTGCAATAGTACCATCAGAGATTCGTGAAATGAAAAAAAAAAAAAAAAAAAACTTCCAATGGTAGAGAATTCCTCAATCGTGACTGGTTATTACCAATGCGTGAGGGTTATCCAGCCAGCCAGTGAGTATTCTGTTGCGTGGAGAGAGAGCGAGAGAGAGAGACACTTCAAAACGCATCGCACGCACTCTCGATAACACGCTTGTCTGATTATTTGTGCGTGTGTGTGTGTATGCTATCATCGAGAAGGGAATACGTCTGCATGGAGGGGCGCTCTGTGACAAGGAGAAGCCGTATGATATCGAGGGAATGAGAAATTTGATAAGGGCCATGTGCTTGATGATGTAGGTATGCGAAGTGAAAAAGGGAGAGCGATGGAACGGTAATGATGAGAAAAGCATAGAGCAAATAAAATAGGATTTTAGGGGTTAATAATAATTGATTAGAAAATATTATAGATGAGTTGATGAAATGTTTATTTACGTTTATTTGAAGTTAAAATTAGTTTAAGGGCTAAATCAACCCTCCTATGTAATTTTATGGAAAAAAAATCTTTTCAAAGATGATAAAATCTTGTAAAATAATGTTTTTCTATTTAGGCTGTTTGCTGCCCCTTTGGTAGAAAAAGCAGTATTCGTACCTGGCGCACATTTAACCAAGGCAAGCAAAAGAGGACCCTTGGGCCTGCTCTGCAAATCCCTCGGGTCTGGTGCTTGCCTCAGTAGATACACGCCTCTAGGTGCGATTTCCATTTTCCAAGTTTTATCTCCTAGGTAACTTTCATTTTTTGTTTTAATTGTAGAATAAAATCTTTGGAACTGGAATGTCGAGGTCAGAACTAGGGATAGAATCACGTATTGATATAATCTAGAGTTAAAACTTAATGAATAAAAAAAGAATACCCAAAAATCATGTGCTTGAGGTTAACACTGTATTTAAGTTTTTGTGATACGTTTAGAATTCTCAAAACGAAAAAGATTAGATACATAAGCCAACAGTTAGCATGAAAAAAAAAAGAGTAAAAGAACTAGTATATCCGGATAAAGGAGAGAAGATGAGATTTTTTCAGATTAAGCCCTCATTGGCGTCAGCGCGGACGGGACATGACCCAGAGTTCTTCTATAGGGCCCTCGAGACGCAAGAGCCTCTATCGTTTCATTTGCTTGTACGTGTACACGTGCGGGCACCAGTAATTTTGCCTCTCGTAGATAAGTGCTCAAGTACTTGACAATTTGTTAGTTCGAAAAAAAAAAAAAAAAAAAAAAGTTACTAAACTTACCATTCTCTCGCCGAATTATACTGAAGCGTCGTTCTCGTCGTCTTCTTGATTATGCAACATAGTCGATTAGATATAGTTGTGAACGGTAAAAGTGCATCATCGATTACGTATTAAAATTATAATTGATCTAAAATCGTTATAATTTAACTCTCATTTGTATTAAAAGTGAAACAGAAAAGCAAACTTCCGACCTCGTTGTCGGAAAATTCTGGACGTGCATGAAAGTACACGCTCGAAAGCTATCAGAAGCATCATCGCCCAGCCTCTCGCAGCGCGGGTACAGCTGGAGTGCAGCTCTGGCACTGTTTTTTTGAGTTTGTTTTATTTCCACTGGAAAATTCGTTCATCGCGTCAGAAGAGCTAGCGGCGAGAGGAGTGGGAGTCGAGTGTGTCGCGTCAACTGTTGAAAAGCACGAGCGGGATTACTGTGCGGAGCCACGATGGTTTAGGCGGTGGGGTGGCGGCTGCGGACCGTACACACAAACGAGGAGGAGGAAGAGGAGAGCCCCCTACCACTCCTCCTCGAGTCTCGAGGACCGCACTCTCACTCGAGCTTTAATTATTTTTGCCGCTAACGAGATTCACGCCTCTGTTGAGCACCAGGGAAGCTAACACCTCTTTGTATTTTGTACTCCAGTGGTGGAAAAAAAAAAAAATAAAAATAAAAAACCATTTTCATCACGCCAGAAAGTACCTGTAACCGTTCAAATTGTTGAGGATTAAATAAAACGAGTATGGATCTCAGGGTAGCGATGCGATGATGAAAAAGGGGAACTTTAGGCTATACAAAAGCAAAATCAACGTCATCATACCAAGATAGGTTTCGCTTGTGTGATGTAGCATTGTCACGGTTTGTCACGGATGTAGCATCCATCCCTAAAGTTGAGTTGCAAAAGCATCGGCACATGTTGCCCTTGTCTAGCGTGACCTTACTTTCTCTCTACGTCTGTTTCATGTCCATGAATCTACCCTTGCATTTTTCAATGGTAGACATGTATGCTCTGATCCATAAGTTAATTAGTCCAACCCTCATCCTCGTATTTTGTAACATAAGCTCTCGACCTTCCTAAACTAAATTTTTTTTTTTCTTTTCTTTATGTGGCAAAAGGCTACGTAAGTACATTTTAAAACTCGTAATGTACCTGTGAAAAAAATGCACATTTCTACGTAAATCACACGGAAGATTCATATGAGACATTCTCGTGAAGAAGGGTGTAAGAGAGAAGTGCAAAAGCTAGAAAGCTGTGGTTACACTTTTTTCACGCTATTATCATTCAACAGAGAGAGGGAGAGCCACGTGCTCCTCTTGTCCTCGTTTTGCGAATGACTGTACCTGTGTGTGATTACATTCACGCGGGAGCCCTCGCAACTGCCCCCCAGCTCTGATTGAGAATTAGCATAACTCGGACAATTATCGGCAAATTGCTATAACACTCGCTTGCCAACACCCACTCGGGCGCATAAGCGAGCCGCGTACACCACTCCGTCACGGTTACTCCTCCTCCTCCCTGTCGTTAGCCACACATGTATTAGTAGCGGCAGTATATGTTGTGTGTGTATAAGCCTCAGAAGGGTGTCTGGAAGGGGAAGGGAAGTGACGTTATTGCTCTTTATAATGGTAATCCGCGGCCATTACCGCTTGGGCGCGCCAGACTCGTCCGTGTATCGATGTATGCAAATGCACCACTTGTCGCTTGCCTCCCTCGTTGTTGTTGCAGCTAACTGCACAGCGACACAATCGTTAAAACGCAGTCGTGCCATTGTTGGTCCTCGATTGTATGCACTATCGCTGTAATTGTAATTCCGATGGGTTGGGATAGGTGATGCTCCGCTGAGCTGTAATCGGGGACGGTGGTTATTTTTCTCTCCTCGTGCATATACGCGTGAGGTGTGTGATTTTCTTTTTTTTGGCAATGCAATTGATTAGTGATCTTGTGGTGGATTAGTTTTATGGTAATTAATACGCTCGTCAAAGTGCCATTACCGAGTGACTAATTATCCCTTGCTGGATAAATTGAGAAAGTTGACGTACTTTGTATTTTTTTTTTTTTTTTTTTTTTTTTTTTTTTTTTTTTTTTTTTTTTGAAGCTCTCTCAGGTTTAATCTTTCATTTTGGTGTATCCACCAGCTAGACACTTTGAGGTAAAACTTTCTTCATGTAAAAATGAAAAAAAAAAAAAAAAATTTCAAAGGTAAAATTTTTTGTTTGACATTTTCTGGCCAGTCAAAGGATAATCCGTGAAGCTCCTTGGTTAAACTCGACCACACGCAAAGCTGTTATAAAAGCGTTTTGTTTTTCTGCTTCTGCTACGCACAAGTGGTTATAAAGAATAAGCTCTTTTACAATATAGTTATTTCATTATAATTTTTCATGAAGTTGAACGCGTCGAAAATCACACCGATATCGGAAAAGCGTAACAGCAGAAGAAGAGAGAAAATCGATGAAAAACCATAGCAGAGATTCATTTACATGTGAAAAGGGACGGAAACATTAGAAGAGATCGTAGTAGTCCCCTTGCCTCCTACCATCTTTTTCGTCTCAATCTCGAGAACCTCTCCAGAGCAGGCGAGCCACTGAGCGAGTGAGAGGTAGAAGTAGTGGTAGTAGCAGTAGCCAAGGGGTCGAGTATAAATTAAGGCAGACGTTTTGAAAACTTAATTACCTGTGTAGGCTTCATTAATTAATTTTCCTCAATTTTCCCTCCATTTCTCTCCATCTACCATCCACCCTCTCTCTTCCTCTTTCCTCGTTCTCGTTTTACGTCCTCGAAAGCTCAGCGCTTTCGCGGCAACCGCGCGCTATTCCGGCCTGCATTATTCCCGGCACGTCTGGCACTGGAAGCACACCTCCACAGTATCCCCCGCGTCCTCCCTCCGTTTCGCACTCCCTCTCTTTTTCCACCCGCCGGCGCTACTCTGTTGTACCACTACCATCGCTGCTACCGGCACTACGTATATATCTGTTTGCAGCTGGCAAGCGCGCGGGACCTTTGTTCTTCCTCATTTACTTTTTATCTCGGCGGTGCCATGGCAGCACAACTACCACCACCACGCCACCCCCTGCTGTCGTCCAATCTGCTGCGCCAGGGATCCCCTCTCCCCCTCTTCTCTCTTTACGAGCTCTTTTTCTCGCGCTTCCTTTTTTTTTTTTTTTTTTTTTTTTTTTTATTCTTCCTCCTCGCCCTTTTTTTTATCTTCACGCTCTCTACGTGCTATTGTGCTGAAATGGAAGATTTGCTGTACGTGACTCGCGTTTTGCCAGAGCTTTATTTGTGCCCGAGTTTTTTTTGAAAACCGACGTGTTTGTGCGGGTAAAAGTTTTGATGAGATATTGTTTTCGTTGCAGAGTGGTTTGAGAGTGAGGTTTTTTGATTATCATGAACTGCTGGTTTTCTACCAGAAAACGGGGGTAGTGAGCTAAATTTTTACAGTACATGGGCAGATGTTTGAAGGCATTAATTAAAAATTTATTTCTCAAAAGTGTACATTTTGATTGCGTCGAAAAATATTATTTTCAATTACTATTTTTATTAATTAATTTTGTTGCCACCTGTGTAACAGTCGAATTTTAAACAAAAATTTACTATGTTGTAAAACAACTATTTTTACTGGCTGGATCGCATAATTTTCATCGGAGACAATAATAACTATTGTTTTGCTGACCCTGAAAATTTCATGAAGTATAATTATGCAGTTGTTTGGAAATCGGTAATACGTAATGATGGCCAGTAAAAGAGATGACAAGTTAGCATCGATAAACAAGCATAAGGGATGACTTATTTCTTGATAATAACTTTCATACGATGAACATCTGCCGACGAAATTATTATTTTTCACCCACTTGTTTTCTTCGTACACCATCAAATTATAACCTTCGAAGATGCTCTTTCACTCAACAACGAGCCTCAAAATATTGTTTCACAAAAGCTGACAAAGATCTCCCGTAAAAATCACAAAAATTGTACTGATGGATGCAAAGAATCCTTAGAGCTGCGGCGATAAAAACGATGATACATGTGAGAGAAAAAAAAGAAACAGAGGGTATGGGCGGAGAAAACACTCGTCCGAGGGTATATCCGTGAAATGAAAAAAGCTCGCGGGCTTTCAATGCATCATGCGTGTGCATAATCGCAAGCAAGAATCAACGTTTCAATCCAAGAAACGAAAAAAAAGGGAGGATGGGTATACGCATGCAAACACGTGAGTTGGGATAAAAGAGAAAAATGAAAGCCTCCTCTCCTTGCGTCTCCCGTTTTTGCGGTCCCCAACTTTTATTCCGCCGAGATCTCCGGGGATTCCGTATCGCACTTCAAGCCCCTCCCTCCCTTCCTTGCTCGTTCCTCGGAATATTATGAGATTGCACGCCGCACCACGGCTCTTCCAACTTTTGGTGCTACCTTTTTTTTTATTCTTACCCCTCGTTGAATCGTAAAATGGATGAGGTGCGCTCCTCGTGTATTACGAATCTGCGGGGGAGAGAAAAAAAAAGGAATAGGGAATAAAAGATGGTGAGTTAAGCTTCTTTTTACGAGAGAAAGAGGGAAAAGAAGGTCGGGATACGTATGATAAGAGGAGGCTTTGCCTCGCCTCGTTACGCGACATCAGCGCAGCCCAACGGAACGAGGAGAAAAAGAAAACTCCGTGCTGCAGGTTAAATGCATTATCACCCGTTTCACTCTTGGCGCGCTTTTTTAACAAAAGCTTCGCACACGGTTCTCCCTATGGCTTTTGACATGTTCCACCGTACACTGGGTTGGCCATTTTTTTTTTTTTTTTTTACTGAACAGAAGAATTGTATGCTCGTGTTTTAAAAGAAATATCCGCACGACGAGTAATTAAATTCGCAGCATGTGCACAGGGGACACGTATACAATGTGAAATGATTGTGTTGCCCTTTTGTGTTCTCTCTCGTGAGATAACGCGTCGTTAAATATTTTCGTTAATTTCAAGAGTTGACGCTGATCTGTGGGTCGAGGGTAGGGGGGAGAAGAAGGGACGAGGGAGAGAGAAAAAACGCGAGTCCCCTCGTTTTTTACAGCCGCGCGAATTGTGCGGACGTGTCTCGAAATTTTATGTCTTATTTGGGTGCATTATTCGTTTTTATGATTCCCTCTCTCCCCCTTCCTGCTTCGTGCTTATTGTCCAAGTTTTGCGTGGCACAAAATTTATATCACGGGTATCGAGATTACGGGTGTGCCCCGCAGTTATTCTTTGCAAAAGTCGCACCGGCTCGGCGCAAATTCATAAAAATTTGTTCGCAAAATATCGTTTACACGGTTTACGATGTACGAACACAATTAAAAAAAAACAAAAAAAAACGAAAATAAATCGAGAGTACCTTTTTCAAGCGCAAATTAAATTAAACCAATAACCATCTCAAACGGGCAATAACCACGAGTCATTTCGCGTGTCAAACAACAAACGCAAAGCCTCGGCAAAAGCAAACGAAAGGATGAGAGACGAGCATTTCCGTCGTATAACAAAAGCCGATGGTCGTTGCGTCGAGGCTCTTATCAAAACACAGAGAAATATCCAGCCTCCCAACTTCTCAATTATATTTCTCAACTCGTCGAGGAACAGCAGGAAAAAAAAAAAAAAAAAAAAACATGGTAGAGGAAAAGACGAAAGGGAAGCTCGTCACAAAGAGAAAAGAAGCTCGCTCGTGCGCTCTTTGCCCATACCTCGTTATTATTAATACAGAATAAAAGATCGTCCGTTTGCTCGCACGGCACATCCAATTACACGCGAGAGAGCAAAAGAGGCCTCGCGCTCTATACCCAGCAACAACAACAACAACAACAACACCAACTGCAAGCAGCTCCGGGCCCTTTATTAAGATTTATATGCACGCCTGGCTCTTTTCTCTTCCTCCTCCTCCCTCTCACTGCCAACCCCATTACTTAATCCAGTGTGCAGACCCGTGGCCAGGGTTCCAGCTCGCACAGATCTCGGATGTATACTCTTTCCGTGACGCGCTATCGGCAAATCTCGCCAATTTCCCCGGCTGTCTAGCTCTCTCTCTCTCTCTCTCTCTCTCCGTGCCTCCCCCTTTGCCTTGTAGGTATATATTATACGGTCTCTACTGCCTCGACCTTCATTACGCCCGCACGAGCATACACGCTCGGTGCATTATATAAATGCGCGGCTATAGGGGTAGAGTTGAAAGCACACGCGCGACCGCCCGTAGAGCCACCGGCACATCCTCTCTCTCTCTCTCTCTCATCATCATCTCTTGATGTTTTCCATCCCCCTCGCCCCGGCACCATTGTACATATAGTAGCGCAATGATAATCACTAATTCGATCAAAGCTGGCTCTTCTCTCGATAGTCCGGCCCCCGTAGCACGTGGCCGAGTGTGTGTGTGTGTGTGCGACAACAGAGGGGGGTGGATTAGACTCTCTCAAGAGTGACCTAATGGGGGGGACAAGAGAACGAGAGCTGTCGAATTGGCTTGTTGGGCGCAAAGTTCCGTTCAGCCGAGAATAGTTGTCCGACTCCCAAGTGTATTACCAATCGAAGGGAGGGGGTGTACTCGTATTCCAGGGTACGTGTAGAACTCGCTGGCTTTCTCTCTTTCTTACTTGATTTCTTTTGTTCGGGTCAAAATGGGTCGTATCGAATCGAGGGGTCGCGTTGAATGTCAATGTCATTTTTTTTTTCTTGCACGGAAAATTCATCGCTAGCTGTACAGTAAATCATCCAAGTGATAATCAGAGGATTGTTGTCGAATCATTTCAAGCAATAAAACAGCAACTTTGGACTATGTATGGGGAGATTGGTGTACACCTATATTCAGTGTTCGGAAGCTATACGCACTTGGCCGGTGAATCTCTAATCTGTGTCGCTGCTACAATATCCGGCTCGATGCGCACTTGGATAACGCGCCGAGAGGATACAAGGTGTGTGTGTGTGTATGTATGCGCGAGATCTCCATTGCAATATTCTAGGTGATGGGCAAAGTGCCGACACTGGTGGCGATGGTAGTGGAAACCGAGAGAGAGAGTAATAGCAGCGGCTCTTTGGATTCAGTGGTGGCGAGCCGTGCGGTCTACTCGAGGGTAGAGCGCGAGAGCGGGTGTGTCTGCGTGTGGGTGCATACACCAACCAGAGATGCCCTCTCTCTCTCGCTACAGTATAACACGGGTGGTGTAGCTGGCTCGGTGCTGCTGCTGAAACTTTCAGTAATTACTGTAATTAGTCCAATTAACAGACTCGCTCGACTGACTCTTCCCAACCCCCCTCGGCACTGCCACCGCCCCTTAAACTCCCCTTCGTCGAGTTTGCCGAGCCGCGACGCGATCCTACGTAGGTATACGGTTAAAACGAGAGAGAGAGAGAGAGAGCCAGAGGCTGTGCGGTTGTATTAGAGCGTCGCCTCGGAAACAAGCCCGAGCTCTCTCTCCCCTCGCGGCTCTTGCTAGATGCTCTGCTCCCTGTTGTGTCCTTATTGTCGTTTTTCTGAGCTCCTGCGTGCTTGACCTTTTATAGGTGCAAGCTTGCCGAGATGATGTTTTTTTTTTTTTTTTCTTGTCTTTTTTAACAAAGTACTTTTCTTCTTTTTCCTTCATTACTTTAAGTCATTCGGATTTGTATCATATTCTTACCATGTAATCACATGTTTGTTTTTCTTTTTTTCAGATATCCTGTGAGGAACAACGGAAGTAAGACGGTAAGCATCGAAGTTTTTTTTTTTTTTTTAAACTAATTGTTCTTTATGTCAGTAAGGATAATAATGATTATGTGCGATCTTTTTTATGACACGTAGAAAATTTATTAGAGCTCTAATTACGAATGTCAATTTATACTGTAAAAATGCTTTGACAACCTATATTGAGCTTTAATCGGCTTGAAATACTTTGTGAACTTTTCTTCAAAAATACAATCGCAACAAAAACATAGATAATAAACCTACAAGGGGATACGTTACGACACTAGATTTATAAAACAGTCATTCATCTTGATGTAATATTTTTTATTTATTTTTTTTTTATTACTTGAATGCAAAATTTAATGTAGTAGCACTTAATCAATACCTAATATAAATGTATTGAGTAAAAACTCTGAGCAAATGCTCTTAATGATAACCTCATAAGTTTTAAGCGTGAATATTAACATCACAATGTATCATTTTCCAACAAACTGCCATTTGGAGGGGTTGGTTTTGATATTTACCGTAATCACAGCGCCCCTTAAGCCCCGAGCTCGGCCACCGAGCTTTTCTCCTCGACTCGGATATCCCGAGCTTTTTTCCTCTCGCAAGTTCCTTGAGCTGCTGCAAGTCAATATCCGAGGCGCGTAATAAATAAATTGCCAGTGACGGGCCACGAAGCGGATTCCTCGCTTTCTTGCAGCTCACGTCGTGCACTTTTCTCTCTCTCTCCCTCCTCGCTTTCCGAGATGAAGAAGAGAGCAACAGCACACTAAGCTTCGCGAAACTACGTGCTGTACCTGCACGTACACACACGCACTTAGGTATTACCGTCACACAAACTTATTCGCTTTGGGTGTATGGCAGTTACGAGACTCGCAAAAGGAGGAGATGGAGGCGAAGAAGAAGCTCTTTACTCGGTAGCAGCAACTTGTAACTCGTAAAGTCTCGGTAGGGCGAAAGTAGTCACGAGGGAGGGTGTGCGATAGAGTGTGCCGAGCCAAGTTAGTTTCCTCCTTTGGCTCCTTCTTCACCCAACTGCGAGTGTACGGGTGTACGTGTACTTACTTGGGTTTGCGGATGGGGAAGACGTCTCGGTGATTTCCTACCTCCTCCCCCGTCCCCCCCCCTCACGATACAACCCCCATCGAGCCCCATGAAAATTCGAGCTGCGTCTCGCGTGTACGTACACACACACACACACACTAGACGCTACAGCCCGTCTGTTTGTTGTTCCGTCTATGTATTTGTATGCGTACACACGGGTTTCGGGAGTTAACTCTCTGCCGCCCCTCCCCCCCCCCTTGATCGAATCTAGATGTTTTGAATCGTGTTACGAGGGTGGATGAGGGACGGGGGGAGGAGCGAAGCGAGAGTTGGGAAGCACACCAGCGAATTTCGGGGGATTAGCGTCGAGAGCGAGGATGGAATATTTAGATTTTGCGGCCACGACCGCGTTACCGATGTAAATTTCCACGGGGCGAGCCCACCCAGCTGATGAGGAACGCTCGGCTGTACACAGGGCGGGGGGGAGGGGAGATTTGCAAGTTCCGACGATATTTGATTAGCTGCTTAATTCGACGCTTCGGCTTTTATGAATTTAAACTCGAGTTGGTGATATGCTCTTGAAATTTTTCGTGGTTATGGAGAGTATGACAGATACGGTGCTGTTGTACACTCATACTGCCGGTGGTGTTGATTGATTGACTCGTTGATGATGGCACATTTACTACTTGTAATAACTACATCGTCTTTTAACCCTCTGTATCTGGCTGAACATTTTTGTTTTGTTATTTTCCGGGACAGGGGAAAAAATTTTATACTTTGAAAAATTCATAAAAAAATTTAAGTGAAGTCGCAAATTAGCCTGAAAACGAGAATATCACGATAATTGAAAGCTTTATTTCAGTTCGGACTAATTTTTTTTCAAACATTTATCAGTGACTAAATAATTTTAGGCAAAAATACTTCTCGAGACGCTTTGATGAGTCTGGTGATAATTTTTTCATCGAATTACCATGAAAATAATTTTCATCGACAAGACGAGATTAATAATACACCGCGAAACATTAGCAAACTTTTCCCCAGCGTACGGTTCATTCGAAATAATAACTTTCTCAAACAGTGATTAATGAGGGAGCCGAAGTAAGAGGGCAAGGAGTGAAGAAAAGGAAAAAAAAAAAAAAAAAAAGGAAAAAAAGAAACGCCCTCACGCAACGTCTTTTCTTTTGCATGCACGCGCCTCATTAGAGCTGCGCGCGAGGCCTCGTAAAAAAATCGTAACAAGATTTGATTAATTACGGAGGGGAAGCGAGGGGTTTCCTCTGCCAACAACCACGACAAAGGCGATGGTTGTGGTGGTGATGAAAAAAAAAAAAAAAAAAATTCCATTAAAACGCCTCAAGGGACTTGCGTGCAGCATCAGGATACATGAGCGCGCGGGCGAGAGGAGGCATTGAAAATAAAAATAAAGAGGGGAAAAAAAAAACAGACGAGGAAGCGAGGAGGAAAAAAGTTCTTGCTCCGCTTGGTATTCTCGGCTGCCAGACGATCTTTGCATAATTTACGCGCGCGAAGGAGAGGGTGCAGCAGTGCGTCACGCGCTCCATACGCGTAAAGACGTGCTTATTGTGCTTGTTGGTTGCCCATGTGTGTGTTTGTGTGTATGTGCGATGCCAGAGGGGTTGTTGTGCTGCTTGGGGTGTACACATGGTACACACTAACGCACACTACACGCGCAAAGGACGAGCGCCATTAACACCTTGCTGCTGCTGCAGTGGCACAAGGGGGCTGAATGCAATGTATGGAGAGAGAATGAGGGAGAGGCGTAGAGTACGGAGTAGAGTACCCCTGCGTACTTCAAACAAATTAAGCACAGCGCTCGGTAATTGCACTGCTGCTGCTGGGGCTCTGTGGTGCCACTACTGCTGCCACTGGATCTACACACTTGTAGTGTGTAGCAGAGAGTCCTTGCCTGTGGAGAGCCTTGGCTTCTTGATAGTACGCCACGTGATAAATATGTGAAACGACCGACAAAGTCAAAGACGAGAGAGCGAAAGAGACTCGAAGTTTAGGTTGTTGTTTTTTTTTTTTTTTTTTTTTTTAGAGAGAATTCGACAACTTCTTAAACGCCCTTCGTTAAAGTGATGCTTGCGCTGTTGTTTTGTAAAATTTAACGTAATAATGAAAGAGCTGGCTTTGTACAACGTTCTGTTGAAAAATGAGATTAGTTGGAGGGACGTACAGAGGAAATAGCTGTAGTCAAAAATTTTTCATTACATTTTAGATACGTTTCAAAGGTAGTATAGGGTGATGGGGTCACAAATTTGAGAACGCCAATATATATTTTGAGCACTGAAATCAACACTGATGATTGAATAGCTTCGTTGTGTAGGAACTTTGAGAAAACCTAAAAAATATGTAGCGTTAAAAGAAATAAGTATTAGCGAATTATTGAAAGTGAAGAAATTATTCGTAAAATCCCATTATCCTGTGAAGTTGGTATTTTAAATATACGCAATCAATACGTACAGCCTATAGTTACAAACTATTAAAATCATTAAAAACTATTAAACTTTTAAAAATAATGAAATAAATCAACAGAAATATTTTTAATTATGCACAAGCTTCTTTCTCTCCCCCACCGCCTAATCGTGACAAGTCCAATTGCCATGCTGTTATTGAAACTAACATTAATATTTCTTGACAATTTGTAGATTTATACATGAATGCCCGGGGAATATTGCCACGAAGTATAAGTTAATTTACATTCTCGCGAATCAAATCGAGGCCAATATGGCATTTATTTATTAGGGGTGTAATAGTTTCTTGAAATTCGATTACAGCCCAGAAATTGCTTTACTCAATTATGAATAATTATCATCAAATTAGAGCTAGATAAATCTTCAATGAGAATATGTAGACGTGATTCTGGCTCGAATAATAACAAAAATTGCACTTTGCTTCTCCAGACAATTATAAAATATTTTTACTAACTTCAGCGTCAGTGGTAATTATGAGTGTAACTCTAATTTGGTGTTTTTAAGTCGTACGATTCAAATGTATCACAACTATTTAATTGGCAACTCATACAATTTTAAAAATCTAACAAAATACCTTTATTAACAATAGCATCTTAAATTTTTATTAATTACCGTAGGATTATATAACCTGCAATAATCATTATCACTATAAAAAAAAAAACTATTTTTCATCTGTACTTAAGTAAGAGAAAATAAGGATGTCGTTATACCATATAGTTACGACGCCCATCTAAGTGACGAGCGCTTAGCTGAGCGATATCTGTTATTAACGCGTGCTTGATATCGCGTATCGGGGTCTCTTTCCCCAATTAACCAACCAACTAGCCAATACACACACACCGAAGGAGAAGGTGAGAAAAGGGTGAACGGTCAGGTAGCCAGGGGAAGTATATTGATGTTTACCACCCCCATTATTCACTCGATTGAGTAATTTTATACCTTGCAGGTTACACCTCGATTAGGAGGTGTGGGGGAGGAGATCTTGAGCGGGTTGGCACACTTATACGTAAAAAAGTTTATCAGTAACTGTATTTTCTCATAGGAATAATTTCAACCTTGATCAGTAGACAATAACTGACGTTGTTGTCTATCGTTTTTTAAATTTTACAATTCCTACCGGTACTACTATTGACGTGACTTTTAACATCGAAAGTACAAGAAATACTACTTTTCAATTATCTTATACAATAATCCGAAAATTTTTAATGCATTTTTAAATAAGTTGAGTGTTTATGATTTTCAATTCACAGTGAACGTAAAAACAGCTCATGTTTACCACTTTTGAAAATTTGTATTCAGGAAGTACAATCATTTAATTATTATTTATTTGTTGATTTGCACATAAGCAAGTTAAATACAAAGAACTGACAAATTGGAATCACAGCATTACATTGTTCATTAAAGTTATTTGTGTAAGTCTTCAAATAAGTCATGACTTATTGTGACATATATAAATTAACAAGATCAAAACAAATATTAAAATAAAAAGGAAATCAAATTTAATCATTTGCAAAATTGGCGAATGATATTTATTTTTAATTATTGCAGAATTTTGTATTCGTAACTATATGTATTATCGTCGAAATTGTAAAGCTCACCAACCTTTGATCAAGTTTCCATTGCTGAGTTAAAACAGTTTACGGTTGATCGAGCAATAAAATAACAAGGTGGAGGGGAAAAAAAAACAACTGTAAAATACAGCATCATTATTCTTCGATAAATATTTATTTCCGCGATATCGCAGGAAAGAGAGAAATATCGAGGTAGAGAGGAAGGTAGGAAAGCTGCAATCAAATTCACTCGAGCGTGTAAACACCGATTCTCACCGTCTCGCGTATTTTTACGTCATACTCACACGCACGTTACACAGACGAAGGTCAAGTCGACGTTTGGTACGTAGAAAAAACAAGGACCAAAAGAAAATAAGATAGAGAAATGCCATCTGGCTGGATTTGGAAAAGCAATTAGCGGGACTCTGTTGGCTGAAAAAAGGGGAAGGGAGCAGTGGAGGGAGAGGAAGCAGGGGAGAGCCGATCTTATTGAGAAAAGGGATGAATCCAATCGCATAATTCAAACGTGACGAGAGCCCCTTTCAATCCCCCTCCGCTCTCTCCCTTCAACTATCCGAATTATCGATCCCTCAATCATTTTCGACGAAAAATTCGACATACACAGTCGTCGGGTCGAGTATATACATGTACAATAGATAGGGGATAGTACACGCGATACCCAATATCCCCGCGATCGTTATTTCAGCATTACAATATCCCTACGGATAGCCATGCCTGCTTGCAAACTATATACGTATACATCTTCCCTTTACTTCTCTCTCCGTACGGTCGGCGTCTCATTTCGGATTCTTCGAATACCCGCTCGGCACCCGAGAAGACTTCCATATAAGAAATCTGCACAAGGCGCCCACGATCTTTCTCTTCCTCCCTTCTTTCCCTCGTATATTTTAATCAGGAGTTCTCTCGTCCGTACGAAATCCTCCTCCTCCTCCTACTTCTTTTCTCTTCTTGGTCCTTCTCCCTCGGTCTCCGTACCTACATACACACCGCTGCTACTAAGCAAGAGATGGAGCGCGAGCAATGTGGCTTGCCTACCTGCCTCTTTCCACCTTCCACGAGGACTGTACCGCTGCTGCGTAGTCAGCAAATGAGAGAAAGAGAGACTTCCATATAAAAAGGGAAGAGGGGGACGAAAAAAAAAAAAAAAAAAAAAAAAAAAGATGCTCGCGAACGCATGCGGTGGACTCTATACAGTGGAAAAGTGGAGAAGGTATTTTATGGAAAATTTAGATGTGAAGGAAGAAGAAGTAATCGGGTGAGAAGACAAAAAAAAAGAAGAAGAAAAGAAAAGACCTCTGGGTGGATGAAAAGAGCTGAATAACTCCCGGATAAAAGCCGAATAAATCTTTTTATTATCTCCCCCTCTTCTCATACTTTCTCCCCCTTTGATGATGCTGCTACTGCTGCTGTTGCTGCTCTTTCCTCGTCTGTACTTTCGTTTATTTAACGTACCTGCCATTTACACGTAAAGTGTGTGTGTGTGTGTGGGTTATTTGTGTGCTTGCGGGTGCAGGTATGCACGAGAGTTTGTGGTGATACGAAGTAAAGGAGCCTTGGATTTTTCCCGCGTCATCCTAGACTACTCCATCGAAGGTGGGATAAGGGGAGAGGGAGAGTGAGAAGGATCTTTGCTTACTGTCGCTGTACTACCCGCTGCGCCTCCCCCTTTTGCTCTTTGTACCAATCTTCCAGCGGAGAGTCTTGTATTCGAGGTTGTTTGCTTGTTTACGCTCCTTTTAAGTACCGAGAATAGCGGCCAGCCGTTTCTCCTTTCTTATTTCCTTCACCCCCTCCCCCCCCCTCGGTCTTTTATATACGTGACCACTGGATGGCTGTCCAAAGCCTTTGCTCCGCCGTGTCTTTTATTTCCCGTTTTCATCCACGTGTCACATTTTTTTTTTATTTTCATCTCTCTTTCGCCAGAGACGGGCGGTCATTACGAAATCGTTTCTCCCTCTCTCTTCCTCTGGTTTCCGAGTACACTTTAAAAAGCCGAGACTCAATCTTTAATAAAAGCGAGCTCTCGCTTTATGACGATTTTTCCATTTTACGGGATTCTTTTGCTCGCCGTATCGGCACTCTTTTCGCTGCCTCTTTTTTTTTTTTTTCATTGCGTCCTTCACGGGTGCATTAAAAAGTGCGACAGTGTACCGCATTTTTACGAGGACTCTCCGGTCATGAAGAGCTTTACAAGCACTTTTGACTCGCGGTTTTTTACGCAAAAAGCAAAAGAATTGCCTTTGAAACGCGATCACTGCACGAGCAAACCATGAAATTTTTAACGACACGCAGTTCAAGTCGACATTAGTTGTTGGTCCCACCACTGAAATACTGAAACTTTCAGCACATACCCGCAAATAAAAACAGGGCATCTGTCCTGGTCCGGGGATTAGTTCAGGAGTGCTCCAACTGTACCGAAAGGGGCTGCAAGGAGAGCCGGGAAACGACAGATCACACGCTCTACTGCGCCCCCCAAAGTGAGAGAGAGGGGAGAAAATCTCGTAAGCCACATCTCATTGTAACCTTCAATTGTTTTAGTAATGAGCAACGAATCTGATTATTGATTGGAAAGCTCGAGCAGGAAGGGAATGAGAGAGAGGGTCATACGCAGCAGCTAGTTGGTCATTGATATCTCTAATTTGCTCCCCTGCAGTTGAACACAATGGTCCTTCCATTCTCCATCTCGTGCAGTTTTGCAACCGCAGAGCGCCCATTCGATGCAAATGCACTTTCCTCTGGTTACATGCTCGGCTCTCCTGAGCTCAGCGCCGAGCGATCGCCTCCCTTAATTACCGCCTTATCTCCCTCCCTATGTTACTCTCGTCGTGATTTCTCATTGATTTACATGTTTACGATGACTTATGGCTGTAGAATAATTCGTACAGTAGAGTGGATGCACGAAAAATAATGGTGTTCTTATTTCGAGGGCGAAAAATGTCCAATGATTTAATTTCCTTTTTTTTTTCTCATTAGTTTTGTAATATATTTTCGTTTCTAATTGTTCAAACGATTCAAATTTAACTATTAGCAGAACTCCAGTAAAGATTTTTAAAGTGTTTTGGTGGTGGCCATATTGAATAAGAAGGTTGTTGTGTACGAGTAATTTTATTGACCCACAAGCCAGGCATACTTTCTTAAATTGTTTTTTCGAGTCAATCAATATAATACACATCAGTTAAACAATATGCATTTTTTTTCAATCATGTTCCGTATTGAGTATCATACACATCGACAGGTCTCCTAAATGTATCCGAAAACGATACCGCAAGCTCATTATATTTTCCGTAACATTGCTCCCGAAATAAATGCAATCTGCAGAGCCGGGCTTGCGAGCCAAATCCAGTGCCCCATACACATAATTAAATCGAGCTCGAGGGAGCTCGTATAAAATTCCTCGGATAACATTCCTCCTCCTCCCACCCCCGGAAAAAAACGACCGACCGACCAAGTTTGCAGTCGGTGCTCGTATCGTGGGCACATTGTGGCTAGCTGGCAATAATCGCTCGTATAAGCAGCAGCACGAGAAACAGGGGTGAACGAGAGCAAAAAAAAGAGGGGGGGGGGAGCGAAGGGGAGCTCACGTTTCATTTAGCAAATTGGCAATAAATGGTGATAGCCATCGTTGTGCTCCCCCAGTTTTTTCTGTGTATATGTTTTTGCGTTAGTGCGTACAAGAGAGGGAGAAATATATAGAGTAGGGGGGTGGAAGATTCAAATGAATTTGATCCCCAACTCTCCGATTTTCGTCATACAGCACACAACGGAAACGAGCGCACAGCGTGTGGCGGTGATGCCTACTAAAGCTCCCCGGAGGGCACGGAAAGCGATGAATTTAGTCTCGAGGGTTGAGCGTACGTATAATATTACGGTTTACGTCCGTCTTTCTTCCAACCCCCCCGGTATATATACATATACGTACTTGTACGAATGTGCGCTCGGCTTTGTTCCGCACGCGATGATGATTTGACCCCACACCTCTGGCTCCAGGAACAGACTCTAATTTACGCTTATAGGATTTCACGGTGCTCCTCTGTCGTTTTCTATATTCCCCCCCCCCCCCGAGTCATGTAACTGAATAAATATCCTTTGTTTGTCCAACGCTTATTTATCGTCTGACTTTTTCACTCTAAATCATAACAGTATAGTGCAGATAAGATTCACCCGTTTTACACATTTTTTTCAAGAATTTAATGTTGCAGTTTTTAGTAGTACTTGGCTTGAGTTGATGCACTGATTGTAAATTACACGATACTATAATCACGACCAGAGAAATTTCATGAGCTTTGTAAAGATAAATTTTTTTAATACAAGAGTACAGAATAATAAAAAAATTTTTTAATTAAACTATGGGTACGGTGCCAATATTATTTTGATAGCTTCTAAGAACTTCGGAAGCAGTTACTATGTATTCAGAACTATCAAATACAGTTTAATGAATAAGAGTCCCTTGTACTCATAGAAATAAAAAATCATCCCAAAATGTCCCAACGAGCTTGCACCCATCGTGGGTAATGTGGATCGTCGAAAGTGCACGCACGCTTGAAAAAGTAAAAAAAAAAGTTAGTCAAGAATGAAGTAAGAAATTTAGGAAAAAAAGAAGCTCTCGAAACGAGCCTCGAGCTTCAGTCCTCTGAAGTGCACCTCCCCCTTTCGTTCACCCCTCAGGAGTGAAGCGAGCTTTCGCGCATCAAGAAATTCCCTCCCCCCTCCGTCACCTTGGGCGGGCGCCAGCGTGCCATTATTAATTCGCAGGCGTACTCTGCATATACAGACATCATCGCGTCAGAGAGATATACTGCGCGTACACACTTATGTCCCTATGAAGAGCGAGAGGTAGGGGGCGGGGGGTGAGTTACGCTCTCGTGCGCCCACTTCAACCCTGAGCACAGAGCGGCTGCAGTGTGCGAGTATGCGAATAGGTACGAGTGCCTAGGAGCACCACCTCTGCCAGCTCCCTCGGTCTGTGTACTCACGTTGCTCGGGTGACGAGGCAAGTGCCGTTCTGCGCCTCTCCCTCTTCCCCCCCTCTCTCTCTCCCTCGAAGACGCGTACACACCAAGTGTGTCGCGCCCGACCGCGTTATATCCGACACTACGAGAGTGTCGCACCCTCGCAACTTGCATGCGTGTGCGTGCGTGTACTCTCGTTTGAGCACGTACATTAGAGCGCACAGGAGGTGTGGTAAGTGGGTGTATACGGACTCGAGGGTTACAAAAACGCGCGCACGCATACATTACAAGGAGAAAAGTCTTGTGAAGAACAAAGTGCGAAGTACGTGTGATTGGGAAGTTTTGTGTACTACTAATGGAGCAAAGTAGGGAGCACTTTTTTTTTGCGTAAAGACGAAAATTGCATTCACTTTTTGAGTAGTAGGGCCTTACAAGCCAAGTTTCGTAGTTACGAAACGCAGATTTTGAGATAACAAGCCACGCCAGTCTTTGATCTCGAACGTAACGAGTGCGTGCTCTGATTTGCATTTTTAATTCATGCATCGCTCTCCTGAATGATTAACCTCGTACTTGCTAGCTTTGATCGTTGGAGTAAAAAATAATCTTGCTTTGCACGTTCAACGTTAATTTGCTCTAAAAAAAATTGTTTATGGATAAATGAATTACCAAGATCTCTTATTCTCTTTGGAAAACTAATCATAGAGCAAATAAAAGATTTTGCGTGTCAATATAACTAGAGGCTCTACTACTCCAGTCATCCTGGATTACGCAATCGAGCTTGCAAGTTCGAGCGTCTGATTACGACTTCCCACGTAGTCTCTGGCGAAGAAAAAAAAATCAAAACACCCACAAATACATTTTCACGTACACGTGAAGAGAGAGGAAAGCTCGCAGATTCTACTGAATACACTGGCAGATGCAACGATGGCATGTAGAGGCTGCGTATACAGCAAAGATCAAAGGAGGCTAGGCGTGAATAGCGTGTCTGCGGCGCAGTGACTTTGGCCTCGTGTCGACGACGATGATGACGAGCAGACTGCCAAGTGGAGGCCATTCGCATTATGACACTTTTGCACGCTCCCGCTCTTGTACCTCATGGTTGGAGGGAAATAAAATCTCACGTCTCAGTCGAACGCGTGAACAGTGACTACGAATTTTTGTAATTTTTCGAGATTAATAATTATTTCGGTCGTACGTAATAATAAAAATTTCGAGTTTGCTTCTAGTTGCATTAAGTTAAAGAAATTCCATTGATGAAATTAGAAAAAAAAAAAAAGTCATTGTCTGAAAAAGTGTATTGCTTACTCCCAATGTGAAAGCCGAACTCGCGGATTTTTCGTCCATTCACAGAGTGCGCTGCATAGGGTAGTAATGACGGCTGGATGAAAAAAAGGGTAGGAGCAAAGGCTTATCCTCGATCCGTATTCATTTTCGTGCGTTCAAAAGCGATCGTGTTTCGTGCGCCCCCAATTAAAAGTCAGAACTCACTCGACCGAATATTCACTGAATGGCATCGACCCTTCCATTGCCAAATATGAGACTTAAGCCTCGAAATACCGTAATGCACAAACAGGAAAAATTTATCGTGCATCGAATGGAAAAAAAGAATAATAATAATAAATCCAGACCTGCTGTTGCAGCGTATTACGAACAAAAAAAAAAAAAAAAGAAAATGTACCAAAACGAAAGCTCGAGAAAGAGAAAGAAAAAAGCCGAGAACGATAGGGCGCGATCATATGGGGAAACAAAAAAACCCGAACGCCGCTGCCGTGGCAGCATTTCAAATCAGCGATTGAAAAGGGCCAAGCCTGAAGCTTACTACATACATACGTCCATTTTGCGTCGCTGCATATGCAAACCCGGCGCATGTGGCTTTCATAGCTTCGAATGCACGAATTCAGCCGTGGGGGTGGGTTATATACATGCGATATTTTTGCACGAAAAGCGAGAAAACCGTAAGAGTCGGAGGGTGGATTGTGTGGGTGTATGTTTATGGAGTCCCGGGTCCGCTGTGAAAAACCCCGCGCTCTCTTTTTCTTCCCCACCCACCGTTGTGTATGCCTTTTTTTCCCCGAACCCCTCCTTTCACGACAGATCGCGTTGCATATGAGAAATACGCCCGCGGCTGAAATATTACTGGCGGAGAGCTTGCGCGTGCGCTTTCAACGCTTGCAGCAGTGTACAGGGGCCTTTGAAAAATTCACGCTGCTTTTTAGCTCGGGCTGCTGCTTCTCCTGCGACGTATGTACACACATTGCACGCGTGCTTGCGGCTCTCTCGCTGTCTCTCTTTCGCGGTTCGGGGGGTAGAGAGCTGGCGAGAATGAAAGACGACGCGGCAGTGGTGGTGTGTGGCGGCAGCAGTGGCATCGGTGGTGGAGAAAAAGTCCGGGGGGAGGGGGAGGTAGGGAAGGAGCAAAAAGCGAGCTTGCGGTGGTGGCGGTCCGTAAAATTGTCAAACGCTAACGAGAAGCTCCGCTCGCTCTCTTGGGTTTGCTCCTCCCTTCGCTTCTTCGTTTCGCTACTCTGCGGAGCGAGAGGAGCCCCAACTTTTTTCCTCTCCTTGCTTCTTTTTTTTTTTTTTTTTTTTTTTCTCACAACATATCCTTGCCCACGTCATGGGCGTTTTTGGTATCTGTATTTCTCTTTTTTCTTTCGCGATCTTTACGGTGGTGCACTTGCATTTTGATGGCTGGAGCAAGAGCGAGAGAGGGTAAGATAGCGTAAAGAAAAAAAAACAAGATGACGAGAAAGCTACAGGCGTTTCATCTGTCCGCACGTGTAAATACATTAATATATGTACACTCGGGCTTTGTTGCTCTCATACGACGTGAAAGATAGGGAATTACGACCTTAATTATTTCGTAATGGCGGCAATAATTGTATTTCAACTCCCGCATGCGTTTACTCGTACAAGTACATGGACGCATTTGTATGCGTCGAGCGAGTAGTTTTCAGCATCAGCTGAACGAAAGATGAGTACCTCATCATACGCACGTGAAATCCGTTGCAAAGTTTTGGGCAAGCTTGAGTTAAATTTCGCGTAAATTGTTAACTTGAAATTTATTGTTTTTCCTATATACTTTTTAATGATGAAACAATTATTCAAATGAAGGCCAAACTCGAATAGATAACAATGAAAATGTAAAAAAAAGTGGGACTGAAAATATCCGATACTTCGAAACGACTCCACAAATAAATTTTTTCCTATAATTTGTTCGTGTGTTCATTTCTATTAAAAAACTCTTTATCTGGCATACTTACTCAGTGAAACTCATTTAATCTCGCATTTGATGTAAAAATTTTTCCATTCGTAAAACAGAATCATAAGTTAAAAAATTTTTCAGTTATACAACTAGTTTAAATTTATCTCTTAGAGTAGTGTATTGCATTTGTCTCATAATTATAAAATATCATTAACTTTTTTATTTTTAATGAATGTAAAATAAATAATCATATAACTCAATACAATGTTTGTTTTACTTTTTTTTTTCGATCAATAAATGATATCTTTTAAGTAACTTAATGCCTATGTTAGATTAAAAAAACTATAGATTTGAATATACACAAGAATTTTCATATGTACATTGGATATGGCGATATATGAATCACAATAATACAAAGACCTTAATATAAGAGTGTAACAAAGCATACGGGATTTCTGAGTATTACGATGAACATATAATATTGAAGAAAAAAAAAAGATGTATAACTTGGTCTGGTCGTAGATAGCGAAGAGCGATGTAACAATAATCATACAGGCTTCTAATTACATTATGGCTGTACAGATCTTACTACGTATGGATACATGTATCTATACGAAAGATTGAGAATCAACAGCTTGCATACGAGTGTACGTGAACTTTTCAGTGACATTGCGCATGATTATTAATTGTGCTAAATCAATAGTTTTGAATATTACACTTGGGATACCAATGTGTATAAACGAAAATGACAATCGACTAATGTATATGTGTAACGTACTGTCCAACTGTATAGTTACGTTGCCACAGATTCCCGATTGCATGGTATTTCGACAGTCACTCGATATTCCAAGAAGAGCTTCTCGAAACACTTGCTGAGGAATATGCGATTGTATTATATACAGCGTGATTGACACGTGCACGGACAGGGTACAGCTACTCTGAATTAAATCGACTTGAGAGCTGTTGACAGTTGGAATGTGCTCGTGACAACTGTAACAGCTTCATGATTGTAATGCATACAGTCATAAGATGGTCATCGGTTGCTCAAATTAACGAAACACGTGTAATAACCGCCAAATAAATTGTCATTAAAATCAACCAAAGTTAGCTGAATTTTAATACATGCTTTTTTTTGCAAAAAGATCGTCACATGAGGTAACACAATGTCAAAGATATCAAAAATCTGAATAGCGAGTAAAATGTATGAAGAATAAACTCAAATTACAAAGGCAAACGCCTAAATTTGCGACGATGAGTTTGAAGAAGAAGGAAAAGGCTAAGGGATTGGGCCCTGATTTCCCTAACGAGATGTGATCAATCGGTCATGTGCGTGTGCCAAGTATTGGAAGGAAATCGGATGAATCTATTGAAGGGTACGAGAAAGAGAGCGAGGGAGTGAGAAAAGGAGACGGTGACGTTGCACGATTTTACGACGAAAGTACTTGTGTGCCCAAGCTTAATTGGCCGACTGTGGTGAGAAGAGATAAAATATAGGAGGAAAGTGTCAGGAAGGGAGCTGCCGAGAGAAAAGAAGATTAAATGGAATCTCGATCTGTAGGGGGTACGGACATGCTCGCATCGGTGCTCATGGACTAGGGGTGAATCGAAAAAGGGGAGATGTAGACGCTCTCGATACCCCGGGTATATGGTATTGAATTTACACTAATCTGTCGTGAAGAGGCGGTGCACACATGCAGACACGAGCGTGACTCACAATAGTATCAATACGTACAGTCTAACAAAACAGCTATGGCTGTACTGACTGTGTAACTTTATTCGCTCGATTTTCTCTATCTCCCTTTATCTTTTAGTGTGAGCACACTGCACACGCACCTATTCGTATGTATATACTTCGTACGTATACGCGTTTCGACTAATGCGAGTCTTGGGGGGTTGGATAGGAGAGAAAACGCGAGGGAGAGCAAATAGGGCCAACTGTATACTTCCCAGGGAAGAGGCAATACATCGTTTGCCGTCTGTGAAATACAAACGGGGAGTAAGCTGGGAAAGGGGGAAGCCTGAAGCGTCCGATAGGCAATATGGATTTAATATTTTAGCGGTCAAATATAAGAAAGAAAGATGGAGTTGTGTTTAATGATGGTATTGGGCAGATTATTTAGTCGAGGGGTTGGGGATGTTGGCATTGATATAGATTACAAGTGCTTCCCTTTTGTTATTTTGTTCTGCGATCGATTTTTATTTCGACCAACCAGTGGTTGGGAAGTGAAAATTGTCACTTTCCTAGAGTTTCCGGTAAAATCGTATACATGTGCATTATGGAAGATACGAAAAATGCCAAGGTCACAAATACATGGTTTCTTTGGATTCGTATGTCGTCTCGAGTAGATGAGGAACTATAAAGGCATTCTAAACATAGTATTTTTACGTTTCTGAATACCAGAAATTCTCTTGGAATGTTTTATCTAAATGGATTATTGAGGAACAGTATTCTCTTATCATAAAATAGGACAGGGTTGTATTTATATATCCAAAGTTATTAATAAACCAATTCAATTATTAAAAAAAAATCACTGATGCATAGTTGTCGACATCGAAGTATCAAAAAATAGTTAGAGACGAATTCTTTCGATATGTTACAAAAGAACGCATCGATAATTAAGAATTAATATTAGTACTTGAAATAGTGAGTGTATCTTTTCAGAAATATATAAGTTCTGGATTCCTTATTTACTGCTTTAATAAAAAAAATAAACTACGAAAGGTAACAACTAAAACAAATTGTATGTATAGATACACACTGAATCTATTATTTGCACATGGCATTTCGACGTTATGAAATTTTGCTATCTCGTCATATATGAAACTTTATTGTCACTTATCTAGTCATAATATAAAAAATTCCCAATTGTGCTTGACTCAAAATTTGAAAACTACCATTTCATCACTGCTTTTTATTGAAAATAAATTGTTAAGTTGTTTCTAGAGTAGTAAGTAGATTGGATAGTCTTGACCTCATTGTCCAATGCAATAAAAATTAAAAACTACAAAAAATATTGTATTTCAAAGAATTATTTTTCTGAACGACTTTTAAAAATCTATTTCGATTATCGATGTTTAAGTGCTTTTTTTTGAGGCGTTGATACGAAAAGCGAGGATAGATGAAATAAGTAACTGATAATGTGGTCATGTGACTGTGATCGACCAATCATGAGAATATACGTTAGCAACCAGAGCCTGTACAGTAGAGGTAGTTAAATACCAGAGTAGAGATAGTTACAAATTACAGAAGCTCGACATTCACCTGGAGTGCTCCGAGTTGCTAGGAAAAGCGAAGCTACATTGTTACATCGTTATTTCGTCAAGATGGTTGCTTTAAAAGTTCTAGCGGTACTTTTTCTGATTCAAGGTGAGTGCTTGTAATTTTCTGCTTATTTCAATTTCACGAAATTAAAACTTTTTCTCGAACAAGTTGCTGCGGCTTCCGAAAAATTTGACGCTCTATCGAGCTGGTTTCCATTTTTCGTATACGTTGCCAACTACATTGAGGGAACAGCTCAAGTTAGTGTTTGTGGTGGCTCACTTATTGAAGAAAACTTTGTCGTGACCACTGCCTCTTGTGTACTTCAAAATTCAAGAAGCCGTTCAGTTCATTTAAGAGAACCGTGGGGCTGTACTGCTGATAATCCGTTTTCAGCAGTCAGTGATGCGATTATTCATGAAAACTACACAATAAAGTAAGACATTTTTATAATCAGTTTAATGTGATTTATAATGACTTGAATAGTGACACGAAATTTCAATCACTTTTCAGTGGAGTCACCAATCCAAAATATGATATAGCAATTCTCAAACTAACAAATAAAATGAAACGTGACGAATGTTCACGTTTTGCTATTATACCTAAGTACCATGACAATGTTATTAAAAAAAAAAAAAGTTTCGTGCCCTACCTTGGCAGCAGGAGTCTGTATTTTTTTGAGACTCACATTATTCACAGCGAGATTTATAAGAAGAGCTTGAACAGTAATAATAAATATACCGTACTGTATGAATCGCAATTCCGCATCGAAAGCACCAAAAGCATAGAAAATTTCAAAGTTAGTATGATACTGTACGGTTTTTTTTTACAAAAGCTTAAATAGGATCGATAAAAAATTTTTTTTTGTTTCATAGATAAGCCGGCCAGGCTTCCCATTGGTTCAAAAACATAACGACAAAATTCTGTTGATTGGACTCTCTACTGAGGACAAAGATGTATTTATTCTGCTATCATTTTTTGCTGATTGGATCGAAGGCAAAATCAATGATGTTGCTATTACGGAAAATCAGAAGCTCTCCAACGACAGAACATTCACAAAAAAACTTTCTGGTACCGTAAAACAATACGTTGGTAAATTTGTAAAAAAATAGAATCAAGGTACGAGTGCTTGTTGTTCAAATGTTCGGTAAAGCAAACAAAATTTTTAAACTATTCTGCACTTGAATGGCCCAATTTGTATTTAAAATGGAAACATACACACACACTCGCACGCACACGATAATTTTAAATTAATTATGTGCTTCAGGTTTCGGTAATGATAATAATAGTCACAGAAAAACCTAATACTACATGGCTGCATGATCCTTGTATGCTTTCAAAAAATTATTTGTATTAACTCTAAATTATTACCACTGTGAAATTCTCGTTTGAACCTGTAATCAGACTTAGGCAAAATCATTTTATGGATTTTTAAACACTTTGAAGGGAAATTTTTTTTGTGTGTATATCTTTTTTATGTAAAAATTTGAATATTTAAGTGGATAATAATTTTATAAATTGTACTCATATTAATCAACGATTTAACGTAAGGAACATAACGAACGAATTCAACTGAAGTATAAATTTATTAACAATGTATTTAATCTTTGATGTAAAATATCAATAAAAATAATGAAATTATTGGATCTAATAATTATTTTTGTCCAATCCTCGTGAATTGTTAAGTTGTATGTTTTCTTCTCCCCACCTGATTATGGTAAAAATAAGTTATTGATCAGTAGGATTATTCTGCACGCTGAAAAAATCTGGAGTTGATGTCTTAGCCCTCAGATTACTTGGTAACTGGAAGCTTTCCCACTGCACTTTTATATTTTTCAATCTATCGATTGTTCATTGCACAGAAAACCTTTATAATGACGTAGAAATAGGTACCTCTATATCAAAAAATTTCAAATGTATCCTCCTGCTCGTAATGTTTAGATAAATAAAATATCAAGTTCACGTCAGTGAATCAAACATAATATATATATATATAAGTTTTTAATATCTTATCTATTTAAATTATTACTGCAGTAAACCAAAAACTAAAAAATTTAACAACTATATATGTAGCCACTTTATGCGGTAAAATTACAGCTTATCGTGTATTTTTTTTATAGAGAACAGCTTGATTCTCCGGCTCTCTCATTTTTGCTGCAAGGAAAAAAAAGATAAGGAGGAAACTATCGGTCAGATTCAATTGAATAATTCAAGCAGAGTATAGCATCTGCTGTTGCCTTGCAAGCCTAGTCGGTAAGTACGTATGTATTTTATGGCTGCATAGAGGCTTTGTTTCTATAGTTTTAACGCCCAGGTACAACAGCTATAATGCTTGGCTGGTATACCCTGTCACGGGTCACGGGTTGAACGGCCTTGGAGCGCTGACACTCTATCCCTATTCTCACCCCCGCGGATCTTTTTAACTATTTAGCTACTATGTCTACCTAAAAAGGGAAACGCATTATCGTGAACGTCGCAAGGCCGCCAGAATCAGTAGGCGGTTTTGTGGAAATCAGAGCACCCACCACTTTTGTCCCGACGAGTTTCGAAACTCATTGGTGTGGCTTGAGGTTAGAGTTTCAAGAGCTAAATGTTACTTTTCATTCGACCCATTTCAAGTGTCATCAGATCTATATTATACGGCTCGACGAAAACAAAGTATCATATCCAGACAGAAATACAAAAAAACTTTTTCATCGCTAGAACCCGTGAAAAATCACACTTCTTGACGATTAATCGGACGTTCGTTCGTACCGATGCACGAGGCCAGTGGCGCAGTGTACCCCACGTGTACACGCGCACTTACAAATCCATCAAATACGAAGTTGACGATTCATAAGCGCAGAATCAGATATTATATGCCCGCGCGAGCACACGCAGCCCGTCGCCATAAATTTCTTTTAACGAGTCGTCCCAGCCCACCCTGCCCCATCGGTCGTTTTACGGCATAAATAAAGTCCCATGAGAGCAACCGATCCAATTTTGGTCTGAAAAACAAAAAATAAAAAAAATAAAAAAATAGAAGAGAGTAACGAGCTTTAAAATTTCTTCTAATGCGCATACAGTGCGCAGCGTATCAAGATCGAGTTCGGCGATAAGGTAGGTATCGGATAAGGTTCGGGGCGCCGTGAAGTATTTCCTTACCAACGCACGGGTATATATGTATGTAAATACCCGGGTGTATACCTGTTGATTATTACATGACTATAAATCAGCGTTTCACTTTACGTTGCGCGAAACGCGAGATACCCATCTCTTTCTCGGTGGCCCTGCCGATAATATCGCTGTCTGAGATTTGTGCTCGTATTTTTCTCGGGGAGCCTTAAGCCGCCCCTACGGCCTACAAGTGCAAACACAGGCAGATAGTGTATCTATAGGCGGGTGGGGGGGGGGGAGAGGAAGAAGAAATCGATCATTAAAAAGAAAACACGTAGGTGTGTAGGTGGGGTGAAAAAAAAAAAACGAGCTCGGTATTACCTTGCGTGGCCTGCGTAATGATCGGAGCGTATATATAGTATACGTGGTAGGCAGTGTACCCCCCTCTCCCCACCTCTCGTAAACACTCGCTCGCACACAGGCCCGGAAAATAACGCTCACGAGGGTCCACCACGCCCAGTCACGAGCTCGGGCAAACTCGGTGTGAAAGCCACTACTGCCGTATACGTATATATACGTATAAAACCGCGCACTTAATTTGCCTTGCAAAATTCATCCCACACTTCCCTTTGGAGCAAACCACCCTCTTCCCCCTGTAGCCATCAGAAAGTTCCTCGCACTTTCCTCCCCCTCCCCCCTACTCTGTACCTGCTACTACTACCACTGATACACAGCTTGAATCAAGAACGACTCTCTTTTAGCGGTGCAAGGAGGGCGTGGGGGAAGCGTACAGAGGGTTGGAAAGAAGCAAAGTGTGCTTAAAATATTAACGCCGGAGGCACCGCGTCGCCGACGACGACGCTTCTTTGTTCCACTGCTGCTGTATGCACCTTGTACCATCCAGCCTTTGGCTCTGAAAGAGAGCGCGGGGTGAGGGGGTCGTAGGATGAAAAAAAAAAAAAAAAAAAAAAAACAGAGAAAGAGCGAAGGGGCGCAGCGGCAGAGACCGGGAAAACAAGCTGCTGCAGCCGTGGCGCAAAATAATATATGAAATATGCAGCGGCGCTAGCTCGCTTGTTCCGCAGAGAATTTTCCCCCAAAGTTTTCCGCCGGGGCGTTAAGGTTGTACGTTTTTCGACCTCCTGCCCCCTTTGTCCGCGCCACCTCCCTCTTGCTTATAAGCCACGAGCAAACTGCCACCAAAGAGAGTAAGAGAAAATACACGTGAAAGAGAGAGAGCACGGCCGGGTGGCGCTAATGAAAAACCTTGAATTTTCCATGAAGGAATTACGCGCTCTCTCCCTTTTCTTTTTTTCTACGTCCCTCTTTCCTCGAGCCCGTGATGTTTGTGCAACTCGAGTCGTTTGCCTTCTCGTTCCTTTTTGCAAGAACTTGCTCTCTCGTTTTGCTTTTTTGCTGCGCTGCTTTTCACATCTTTTTATTTCCGCGTGCAGTAGCAATAGTACCCCTTTTATTCTCCTAACCGAGTGTACGAGCTCTGTTATACACCTTCGTGGCTGAAGCGAGACAAAAGGGCCGTGTTTTTCGCCTGCCGACTGAATGATGGTGCTCTTTTTTTTCCCCCTTACGCACCTCTTTTTCGTTTTCAGAGACGCGGAAAGCGGATTTATTTGCTAGAGGCAGGCGTGACGGGCGCGAGTATCGAGGGCTTTTTTCACTTTTTTACATCCTTGCACGTGCGTGGGCTTTTGTACTTGCCGTGTACGTACACTCTCATTGTTTCACCCCCGCTACAGGCACGAGAAATGTAAAATTACAGTTTCCGCAGGCTGTTCCCTTTTTACTCGGTGGGAGCTTACGAAGGCTCTTCTTTTAAAAAACACGTACATCTACGAGATGCGCTGAAAATTCCGTACTCCAAGTTCTTGCGTTGATATAATAAAGTTACATCCACCGTATACAAGTAACCATTATACCCATACCCAACTATCGATCACCATTCGCTCAACAAGCGGATTATCCATCAAGGTTATTACAAGCTGAGCACGCGCGTTAATACATATTCCACTTGGGCCCGGAGAATACATGATCGGGGAGGTATCTTGCCGAGCCATTATATCAACGCACATGTGTGTGTACACGGGGCGGAGGAGCTAAGGGGTGATACATAACGGGCGATTACCCTCTGTCGATTGAGCTGCGAAGACGTTAGCCGTATCCGGAGAGATACATGGATACTAGCACCGGAGGCTCAAATTGAGAAGATCCACGAAAAATCACACTCCCCTTGGTTGGCTCCAAGCTCGAGTACAAATACTTGTTTGCTACATCACCCTGTTATCATTCGTTTTTTTTTTTTTAGTTTGTACGTGGAAATATAAATACTTTTGGTCTATAATTGAAAATCACTTTAAAAAAAAGAGGTGCAAACTAAATTGTTCTTAAAAAAAAATTCAAGTGCAGGGTTAAAAAAAGGCTAGTCTCAGTAAAAATTATTTTATAGCCCTAGATACGGGGAGGACTCTTTGTGGATCCGGTCGTATACAGGGTAGATATAAGTGCCACTGAAGAGCTTTCACCTGATTGCGTCCTCCCCCTCACTTGTACACATACATCACACATACGCAAGCGTGCACGTATTTACTCATATACACACGCGCGCGCTCAAGAAGGTAGGAGACGAGAGAGATGGGCGGACACACTCGACCCAACATTGAAATATTTGAGTTGGCCGGAGCAAACACGCAAATGCAAACTCGGCGCCGGCGTTGCGTATACACCGACGTTTACTTTCCTGTCCCGCCCGTCTTTCCTTCTATACCCACGTACGTATACGTACCTATGCACATACGGAGCATCGACGTATATCAGAAGAGAGAGAGAGAGAGAGAGAGAGAGACAGAGGCGAAACGAGAAAAGATAACCGCCGGGCAAATATTGACCGAGCGAGGATACATTTGTGTTTATGTACATAAGAATTCCCTGGTATACATCTGCCTCCTGAGCACCACCCTGACTATCCCCTCCTCCTTTTGGCCCTACCCTTTGTAAACCTGGCGTGCGCGAGAAAGAGGACCACGACCTTTTTGGAGCTGTGTCATCGATACTCTTTCATGTGTCCACGGTAGGCAGCGTCGCCTGGATAAACGCAACCACCGCTTGTTCGCGGATAAGCGTTTCTCGAGGGCATCCAGTAGTTTATTTGTACAGGCAAGCGACCTTTTTATCCCAAAAACTGTGTTGCTTTTTTTCATTCCGATATAGTCATCCTTATTTACCGTGCACATGTGTACATACATTATACGTATATCTTGTGTATCAAAAAACGTACAGTCAACTGGAAACGTACGGTTTACTCGGCAAACATCGAAACAGGGCAAATCTGCAAATCACTCCCCCACAACACGCTGACAGTCACGAATGAGGTCGATCGAATAACCGATGGATGAGATCACGTGCCCACAATGAACAGTCCACTTCCCGATCGGATGGGAGCTCAGTGCGAGGTACCTTAAGCTAGCAAGTTCGATGTACAAGCAAGGAAATTGATACGGTGCAAAAAAAAAAAAAAAAAAAATAGAGAAAGAGAAATTGATCCTCTTACACGTACCAAGACGTATTTTTCTGATGCGGCAGAGAGTGAGGATGATGATCCTCCTCTTTCGTTCTCACTCCCACCAATGGAGTGGCAATGAACACTCGATTACGTCAGTTAGAAGCAAAGAGAGAGAGAGAGAGAGTCGCGGCTGAATTCCCGCTACGGCCGAGGAAGGGTAAGCGCAAGCGCTGGAGCGTGGAGGATGGAGTGGGGCCTTGGGGGTGGTATAGTGGCAGCGTGTCTGACACGAGAGTTGCTTTCTCTGCCGGCCTCGCTAAACGTAATTAAACGGATAGTTTCCGCATTAGCCGAGATTGGATAATCATTCATCGATTACCTCGCGCTTTCTCCTCACCGTGCCCCCATTGCTTTTGGTCTTCACACGATGACAGAGTTATTTATGGTGTTGCTGCTCTTTTGCGTGGGCAATGAGGGAGGACTTTTTTTTTCACACAGAATAATCATAGTTTGGCGGGCTGTAAGGTTAGCTGCTCTTATTCATTGAAATCGATTTTAATTATTACATCATTGATAAGCTGAAGAATATTTTTCATGTAAATATGATTGAATGTAAAGTGCAATTCCAAGATGTACCTGGTAAGCCTCAGAATAGTAGTGCCAACAAACATGACTGTAACTCGATAGAAACAGTCTTTCTTGACACCCAATCCATATTTTTTTTGTGTAATCCAAATCCATCTTTATTAGACGTATCTCTGACAACTTGAAACACAGAAAATAACTTTTCAAAAATTTTAACTCAGCTGTCCGCAATTTCCATTAGTTACAAATTTTACCAAAAAACCACTGATGACACCAACCACCGTTACAACGACAAAGCTAAAGTAAAGTAACGAGCATACATTGTCATCGTTGGTTCCATCCAACCCGCCATGCGTCCTCCGTTGGCAGGAAAACAGAGGGCGATAAATATCTTATGAATCCCCATGTTGTGGGGTTGGTCGCGTGCAGAGCAACATCAGTTATGGCTTCGTTCGTGCGTGCATGCAAAGTGCCGTCGAGTATATAAGCAGTCCATGAATTATGTAAGAGCCCTTGCCATGCCGTGTGTGTACGTATGTACTTATACGTGCCCCGGTCGACACACCCTTCCCTTACCCCCGACTTGGTCTCTCCAATTAATACTCATTTGCGATCCAAGACGGTTTTGCCCCTAGGATTGGTACACACTCCATAATTACGGCCAGAGAGAGGAAGAACAAGAGGAAGGTATACATGAGAATAAAAAGAAGGTCTCGAGAAATTCTTCGTCTTTCGACTTCGTGTCGATGAAAAACAATGAGTCATGTGCGTGTGTTCTCAACTCCTTGACGTCCTAATATCATAGAAAATGGTCTGCCAGCACGACAGCTATGGCTGTAATTTTGATTCGCGTTCGCACGCGAGCAAGTGCCAAAGACCAGGACTTTCGGTTAAGTAAGTATTTATTACGATGAAAGCGAAGGAATGTAAATTGATCGGGCACGCAACTCCCTTTGGATTTTTGGGTTTCTTATGATTGCAAAATTTGAGGGTACGATACTCCCGAGTTGATAATTCTACAGTGATTTGTTTGGAGTTATGTAAATGCTGGATGTTTATTTAATTTCTTGGGGGTAATTAAATTGATCTTTTCTCGTAAACTGATGGTTAATAGCGATGTAAAAGTGTATCTTTTCCAAACTGCACGTGATCAAAAAATTTGAGGGTCTTGAGAAACTCGTACGTTTTTAAATGAGTTACGCATTTGAAGAAAATAATGATAGATACACCAAGGAACCCCACAATCGGCTATTCACGCGGTGCACATTTATTTCCTTTTCGAGCGTTAATAACAGAAAATAATGACCGAGTCTCCATGTTACACCAGAAATAATCCAAACTATGCGTTTCTGTTCATTACCGGCTTTATGCAAATCTACTTGCTCCACAAGAGGGATCTACACATTCTTGGAAAATCCATCCAACCGCATCAAAGTGTTTCCGTTCGATCATGTATGGTATCCCCAGGTACAGCGCCACATGCCATCCCGAATAAATCACGCTTGTTTCGCCAACCCGATCAACCCTTATTAAAATCAAAACGGAACTCATGCGTACACGCGATCATCGCAATTTAATTTCCCATTGTGAATAATGACCGGGCGATCCGGTGAAAGGAAAAAGGAAAGAGGGGAGAAAAAGCATTAGAAGGAACCGGGGGGGTAATACGTCAGGATATTAACGCGAAGTATACCAAAAATAAGCCCTCCGGGCGAATACAGTCGTAATTGAATTCCCGAGGAGGAAGTGAGAGGGCATTCTTCTTTTCCCCGACAAATGCCTCGAAAACGTGCCCGCGCGAGCGCGCGTTCCTCGAATTTTTCAAGCTCAGCGGCGTAATCCGCGCGAAAGAAGGAGGCATCGACCGGGACGAGTGAGCCAAACCGAGGGGAAAGAAAGAGAGAGAGAAAGGGCCCGAGGGCGTGCGCAAAATAATCGGCATAGAGGTCCTCGTTCTCCTCCTCCTCGTCGTCGTTGAAACGAACGTCTTGAAAAGAGGGTAAAACGGATAGGAGTCGAGGTGAAGCCTCCCTCCACCTCCCCACTTTTTTTCCGCGCTCTCTCCTCGGTTTCCTGTGAAAAGGTACTTTATATACAGCTGTGCCATGTAGTACACAGCCGGAGAGTCTCTCGATCGATCCTTTGGGAAAAAGAGGGGGCGGGGGGCTCTGGCTGCAGTAGGTGGGGGGTGAAATTCGCTGTCGCCGCGCGTGAAAAGAGGATGAAAAAGGCTCGAGGGCTCCCGGAGATTATTGGAGGGAAGAGGGGAATACGCGACTTTACTAGAGAGTGAGAACTCTTTTGGGGGATGGGATGGAAAAAAAAGTGTCGTGTGCGAGAGAAGGAAAAAGAAGAAGAGGGTGGTAGGAGTCGGAAGGACTTTGAAAAGTTTTAAGTCTATGTCGCTACTGCTGCTCGCCGACTGCCAGCTCGAGCGTGCCAAAGCGAAATTATACTTTTAATCTCAACGTCCCTGCAGGGTGGGTCTGTCATTTTTTTCTTCCTTCCTTTTTACTTTTTAGTACCAAGCTCGGTATCTGTGGGCTTTTCTCGCCTGGCCTGTGTCTCGGCTTTTCGAATTTTTTTCCTTGCATTTTATATGCCTAATGCCACCTGATGGAAATTGAATGTCCCCGGTGCAGACAGCTTACTTTGTAACTTTATCTATGCACAACGCCACTCGACCAAAAAAGTTATTCACACTGCTTTAAAACTATAATTATCTTATAAAAATTATTTTTACATTTCATGATAATGTACGTCCATTAATATATTCTAGTAAAAAATTACCCACCACATCGTTGCACAAAAAAATAGTGTTTTTACAATGTTTTCATAAATATCATACACATAAATATTTCGTCAATACTAATGAACAGTAAAGTAAAGCTTACAATTATACGAAAACCAACAAAATGTTTTCCTTGGATAAAACTGGTAAATACTTGAGAACCAATACGTTATACACAAACACACGATGCAAAAGCGATGGGAAAATACCCACGGTTATTAATAAAATATAGAAACCCTGTCGAGAGTAGTAAACACGAAGGAGTAAATTTTTTTTTCAAATTTCAGAGACCGTGCAGTGGTGTATAAGGATCTGCTTGCGAGCACATGCCCTAATTACTCCTCTTCGATCACCTATGGAAACTGATTTATCCGAGCGGTAGCAGCACTCCTGTGCGGTCCATCTTCCTCTCTATCTCCCTTTGCCCCTCCTCTCTTCCTATATTCTCTTTTCCAGGTCTTCACATCAGTGAGGAAAAAAACAGGAAGAGAGGAAAAGAGAGAGAGAGCAAGAACCTCAACTTGGTTACGAACTCGGTCTCTCGAGCCAATTACCATCCATCTCGATTCCATTATTGCAGTAGTAGGTATACAGCTCCCCGCCATACCGTCTCTTCCTTCTATGCTATCTATCCATCCATTATATCTCGTCCTTCGTTTTACTATCCACACCCTTTCTGCTGTTCGTTTTTTTATTTTCTTTTTTTAACCTGAAGCACTCGTTTAGCTGAAATCTGTCATGTGCAATTAAAAGGTGGACTAATTAGCTTTGTATGAATTACACATTTATAAAAAAGGTTGTAAAGTTTCATAAAAATTAGGATATTAAAAAAAAAAAAAAAAATGATTTTGGGAGGAATTCTATTGTAAGTTTAGATATTATAATTAAAACAATTACATCATTAAAATAAAATACGAGTACCCTGACATTGGATGCGTTCAAGGAAGTATGATTGCATGTTAAAACGTGTGAAAATCTACGTTTCTGATAAAATAAGCAATACGCCTAATACGTCGGTAAACATTGATGAAACCAGATTTTTTGAAATGAAAAATTTCAAGCCACAGCGATCAATTCATCAGCTTTTTCAAGTTTCGTCAATTTGTCATTGCTCAGTAAAACTCCATCACAATTTACACTTACTCCTTCCTCTTTTTTTCTCTCCCTCGCCAACATCGATCGGCAGCCCACGAAGAGAAAAAGTACGTATACAGTATCGTCCCAGGAAGAAGTATCGGATTCTTCGTCTCTATAGACTTCCCCCCCTCCTTCGGCTACGTATAAAGTGAAGCCGTGCGCGAACGTAAAGCACGAAATTTACTATCGGACGGCAGGCGCGAGTTTACGACTCGTTTCGTTGCCCCACGCTTAAATCTTTATATCCCCCGTCGTTCTGAAATATCACTTTCTTATGTACGCTATCCTTTGCTGTGATATTAATGTTGCGTGCCTCTTTTTACGTGCCAAAAGCTGTGAAGAGCGATAATGGTTATCTATCGCTTTGTGGTTCTTGTACGAGGGATTTTTAAACTTTAACTGACTTGAGATTCTTTTTTGTAATTTCACCTCATTGAGACTGGAATTTGAGATTTGTCTACGAGTAGTGGCAGCAGGTATTAAAAAAATTCTTCATCAAAGAACTTGAAACGAATTTTCCTTTTCGTGATTACATGGCCGACGCTTTTCTCATTATTCTTTTGGTAACAAAGAGTAGTGGATTACAGTGTGGATGGCAAAGGGAAAAATTTCGGATTAAAAATGACAGGTGTAGATTTGACGAAATGAAAAAATTTTTATCAGCAACGCGAGAAAGAAAAAAAAAAAAAAACAATAAAAGTGCGTTTTAATTAAACTTAGCGTTCCCCATCCTTCGTCGAGTGCAACAAAGGGAGCTGGATTAATTTTTCCACAGCTCCGCAAAAACCGTCCGTCCCCGGTCCTTTTTTCCATGTAATTTTCTTGAAATAAAAAAATTTTTTACAAATTAACCCACACGTAAAACTTCGATCCCTTTCAATACTTGATTAAGCCCTTGCAATCATCACCCTTTCCCATTTTCATTATTATAATATGTGCACACCACCCCGTGACTCCACAAAGGACACCAGCATCCAAAATTAACCGGTAGATTAATCCGTCTCGCGCTAGAACGGCCCTCAAAAAGACTCGTGATGACGAGAGCGCCATAGTAGATCCCTCGCATTGTTATTTCCACATTGGCCATAAAACACAATCGTTATGACGCCGCTCATACTAAAGCCCACGTGTATATTGTACGTCAGCTCGCGAATATTTAATTTATTCCCTCTTCCTCTCTGTATCGTCCTCTTTTTGCTTCACGAGTACCTAAACAATACGAACATATTAACTCTCGTTCTCTCGCATTTCGCGCGTACGCGTATTAACTAGCGAGCGAATTTTCACGACGCAATTTCATTTTCCGTCAACAACGTACGACACATTCCAATTTTCACGTTTACTCGTTTGCGCGTGCAGGAATGAGCCAACCAAAGCAAGAGAACCACAAAATAGGGAGAACCACGTTGCAGAGACACGTATATATATTTTGATAACTCGCTAATTGGCAGCAGTAGTAGCGTTTCTCCCTTGTCCATGTGTTTAATTAGGAATCGTGGTTTGTTATGCCGACAGTTGTCATAATAATGGGACGAGCGAGTGCTTGATCGTCATCCCCTGGAGGCTTTGCTCCTTTTTACCTGGCTATCAATACTTCATGTATGCGTTTTTTATCGCCCTTTTACACCTTGTTTCATTCGCTTTGCACTTATAAATAAATCGTTATACATGGACACGGAACAAGCGTTGCTTCTTTAAAAATAAGTAAATCGTATTGGTTGATTTTTTTGATTAACTTGAAATTTGTGAGAAAAGGTGATTACGCAATACTGCAAGATATACCACTTGATGGTGCAGTTACGGATGATAAGTAATTCCGACAATCGCTTCCTCGGTCTATCTCTCGTATTAACTAATGCGTCTGTTATATAAGCCCACGAGAATCATTGATTAGTGCGCTAAACACCAGTCAATAATAGTGGCAATTGACTCGGCGGAACGAAGCCAGCACTAAAACAGAGACGGTTAGTTCTCATTAGGCTCTTGTTGCGGTATTGCGCAACGACTATCTCGGTTAGCTCGTTGTACTCGTAATCGAAGATTTTACGTTATCTCTATCGTTTGCTTTTGGCATCAGAATATCATTTGTTCCGTGAATATCGTGGACGATGGAAGCAAAGAAAATAGGAGATTGAACAAACCCACTCTGGAGGAAAATTTAATAAAGACACATGACCGTGCACACGCATGAGAAATAGAGCGCACGAGTCGGTAGTGCTTAGAAAGAATGGCACATAAAAATGCGGTTATAGCGAACCACAAGCTGCAGTTGTGCTATAATATGGCTTCTTACGCAATGAGACGAGGATTATGTCGTTCTTTGCAACAAGGAAGCTACAAAAGCCCATTTATGTACATATACATGTGGGTTATTGTCGTATCGCATGCACAGTCAGTTTTGCGAAACTGACTCGCGGGGACGAAAATACTTTTGTGCGTACTCCCCATACGTACGTGTATTTCCGGACAATTAGCGCGTTTTAGCGGTTACTTGATGTCTCGGTGAGCGCACGCCTTTCGACAAAATGCTTCGTTTAAATTTAGACACTCTGCTCGCTTGCCGGCGCTGATTTCCGAGAGACGCCCGCGAGAGCTTGCCAAAAGACGCGTCCCGGGTGCTATATGATGTTTTGATGCACCAGTTGTCAAGGTATGAACTAGAGGGATAGGTATAATGTACGTGGACGATAATAGCGAGCGAAACGTACATGACATCAATCCGTGCCGGTGTTTGATCATCCCAAGCTGTCACTCGCAAAGAGATTTCAAATGTTGCTTAGGTCAATGATTACCGCAGATCAACAAAGTATCACTGCCATCGAAAACAGTTCAATAATCACCACTTTATCAGATACCTACTATTTACAGGGGAAAAAGAAAAAAAAACCAAAGAAAAAGAATAAGAAGAAGAGCGTAAAACAGAACAAACGCAACACATATACACTCATGGCACAGCTAATCCGACTTTGCTTCACTCGAGTGTAACGCTTGGGGCCACCGCCGCCGTCTAGGTTAAACTAGGCTAAACAAGCTCGGCAACTGGAACACCCGGTAATCGGTGCGCTATGTATCTCTTTCTCTTGCCGAGGAACTCAACCTGACGCCCAGAGACAAATGAATCGAGAGCCCGTGTAATATAATTAGCCGTCTTACGTGTAGAGTATATATAAGTATACAACTAGAGGTAGCTACACGTTATATGTATATGCGTAGGTGGGTATACACACACACACGTTTACATCAGCACTCTCGGGAAATTGAAAAACAGCAGCGCCAGCAGAAAAGCCATGTATATATACATACTCACTTACCGGTACACACAGACACTGATTCCTTCGCCTCAAGCGCGCAATGGTTTCTATAACTATAGCGAAACGACGGGTACTTATTTTGCAGGCCAGCGGCTAAGCGATCAGGCTGCAACTATTAAACCATACAAGCACGAAAGAGAAAGAGGCTAGTGTAAACAGTGTACATATATAGTTGGGCGTTACATGGATACGTTACGGCGAAGAGAGCGAGAGAGGCGAGAACGTGCGAATCACAGCCGCGGTCTAATTCGACCTCGAGTTAAATTATTACCCACTGGCAGGTATAAACCGCGACCAGAGAGAGAGAAAGCGAGGGATCGAGGTGTATATACCCTCTTTCGCTGCTGGCTGGCTCTCGAGACGTGTGGGTGTGTGCAATGTATCATGCACAAAATTTGTGACTTTAGTTGAATATCTAATTGGGAGGAAGTAAGGGTAAGGGGTGGAAAGGGAGCAATCGAGAGTAATTGAAGAGAACCCCTTTTTATACATTAAAAAAAAAAAAAAAAATCGTATGATAGTCATATTAATGTACATTAATAATTAATCCACCTTCTAGGATATTTTCTATTTTCATTGCAAAAGTCAAGTTCAAGGAAGCGTTTGGTATTGGGAATATTTAACACTCTTATACAGGTAGTACTTTTCGATTTTCAACATCGATATTTGTTACAATTATAGAGAATTGATATTTATTACTTGCACTGAAGATTTTTTTTTTGTTTACCATTTTTTTTTCTTTTTTTATAAAAATAAAACACTACAAAAAAGTTGCAAGAACATCATTGGGGTTTTTTCCTGCAGTTAAAAAAATCAACGCCAATCATGATTCATTTTTTCACTTCTCTCTCACCTCAATAAATCACCAGATACACTTTACTAATAAGACAACTAACTTGCACCTGTGCGATTACAAAATATATATTTACGTAAACGTCAATAGATCCATGTTAATCGTAACCGTGTGTGCTTTTCACACGCAACCTCATTTACGTAAGCCAATAAAAAAAAGGCCGATTTGCTGGTTTCACGCGATTCCGATTTAATTAATGTTACTAATCATTCGCATTATCTCTCCTCGTTAGAAAATAATTGCCCCTCCCTCTTCTTCCACCAGCTTCGTCGTCGTGGTTGGCCAATTATCGCTTACCCAACGCGAAAACTCGCGACTCAACATCGACAACAGTGCCACTCTGCTAATTTCCCTCTCACTTCTCTATCTCAAAAAAATATGTACAACCAACTACGTAAGTACAACACTCGCGAAACACCTCAAATAGAAAGGAAAAAAAAGTCTACCGAACAAGAGAAACAATGACACGAAAGAGATGTCGAGATAACGTCTGTGTGTGCCAGTAGCGACAACGTACAAGAAAAGTGCATGTACGTGCATAAAAGTACACATACGTATATACCTCGCATGTATTCATGTATACTTACGCATTCAGCAGCACATAGTTGCACATGCGCTACACGTACAACTAAGAGTGAAGTTTAGGTTTTCCAGTGTACGTGTCTCTTTTTCTTTGTTCCGCCTCTGCGTTACGTACCTGTATCAACTATTATAATATACCATAGGTATGGGTATGTCTACGCGTATGTCCTGTGGCGCATATAGCCGATGATACGCGCGTCTAATTGTTATGCTCTGAACGTTGTTGCCTTTCTTTTTATTTTCTTGCTCGAATGAGCAACCAGGCCAAACGTGTTCCACCAGCTACACGTTTTTTCTTCTGATTCTCTTTATTTTTTTTTTTTTCGTTCAAACTCTTCTCTTGTTTTTTTTTCTCTTTTTGTTTCCGCGTGTATGTGTTGCTGTTTGCTGTTCTAATGGATGTTACATGCGATGGGCACGCATGACGAAGCCTATCTTTGCGCGTATAATCAATGGCGCAAACAGTTTTTCACACTTTTTGTTTTCTTCTCCTTGTCATTTCGATTCACTCACACGAGTTGCAGTGCACACAGTGATCCAATGTATATTTGACGCGAATGTCACGGCGTTTTTTTTACACCAAGTAGTCATCAAACACCCATTGATTCGTATTTTAATACCTTACAGAAAATGCGTAGTATTGAATTTTTCCTTACGCAAAAGAGTTTTTTAACCGTATGTATGTAAACCAGGCTAATATTTGGACATCAATTATCTTGAGGAAATAGAGGCGTCACTATAGAGTATTTTATGTGTGCTCTCGAGAGACAATATTTGCAATGGTAGAACAGAAATTCGTGTTAACCAAACAAAAGAGGCGTATTAAAAATTATCGCCAATCGTCAGTGTAGGTACACGAATTCAAATCGATAGAGCAACGCTGTACTAAAGTTACGCTGTAGTATCGATGAAAACTATGCTGATTACCCTTCTTATCTATAGTAAACTCGAACTATTTCCCCGTATTTGCGAGCAGCTGAATAAACACGGAGTTGAAAAAAAAAAAAAAAATAAAGTACCAACAGAAGAGCTGCAGCTGGAAAATTTTGGTAAGCCAACAGGCGAGCGACCGATACCGATAGCCACGAGACTTTTAGTGGAGCTGCTGCTCCCTTTCTTTACGTAAGATAACCTACTTTCCGACACGAGAACTTGTGCGGGATCTTTTTTTTTGTCATCTGTCACATCCACTGTTTCGTCACTCGGGAAAGACATCTGGCCAACCGACGAGGGAGAGAGGATTTGATGTGTTGACTCGAAAGCGCCCAGAGATAAGAAAGTTTGTTGGCAAACAGACAATTAAACGAGTGATAATTCGAGTTTAAAGTTCTTCGTGTGTTTTGATTGACAAAAAAAAAAAAAAAAAAAAAAAAAAAAACACAAGCTCGAAAAAGGAATTGATGATATATTTTTTGGATGTAAATGATGAATATACGTAGTTGGCCAAACAGTCTGGAAGACGTTTAATGTTTGTTGACAAGGAAAAGATAGTAAAATTTTTTTTTAAAGTCATTCTCATGACATTAACTTGAACTCTGTTATTTTCTCGTATTTTTTCATTCATATGGCATAAGGTTTTAACCCAGTTTGACTTGTGACCATTCGTACTGGCCTGAGAGATAGCATTGTATGACATTAGTGGCTTGACATTGTTAGCTGATAAAATCAAATGTTAAATGGTTTAAATCTTTCGAATCTTGCTTACAAGTAGAATAAATACAGAATATCTTGAAAAACTATTTTGCCATTCTTATTTATTTATTAATTTTTTTCTGTACTTCCGTCACCATTTAGCAAATAGGCAAAACAAAGAAAAAAAATATTACAATGCAGAAACAACGTTATACTTTATCGGCCACGTGTTTACGTAATTGGCACGATCGCAGACCACTGATTACTCGAAACATTGCCGGCGTCAAATTACAAACCCCGTACGAGGAAACGCAGACGTGAGTTGCTAATATTTCTTCGTACTAATTATGTAAAGCAAAACTGCTCGCGAATGTAATAGCTACTCTGGGTAGCGGCCGACACAACCATACGTATCTAATACCGCCAACACTGGAAAAATGCAACAACCGGCGAGTATAATCATCCGTCGTTAGTAATAACTTTTTGGAAACGATTGCACTCCGAGCGTGTGTGTGTAAGCTTATGCAAACTTTTGTGAAACTGATTATTTGCAAACGGAAAGCGTATTCCGTTTTAATAACATGTTTTATTAGAGTTTTGCTAATTGAAAATTTTTCACGTTTCACTCGGATTCACTGAAAGATAAAAGCTCAGCAATAAATAAATATTCAGCGCGAAAAAACATGAAGACGTTGTTAGCCGGTACACGTAAAAGCGGAACAGATCCTATTGCACCTATTATTAAATGTGGGCACGTACACTGTAGGTTGTGAAAAAAAAAAAAAAAAAGAAAACGTCTATATCAAGAGTTCCAACTACTACACTTATCAAACGGTGAAGATCATCGTTTTACTAGTCCATGCAGAAACTAATACAAGAGCACTTTACAAACACGAACAGCAGGGAGGTAATGACTGCACGCTACATTGCAGTCCCCAATCAATGTAGCAAGAAGGAGCCCCGAGTGTGGTGTGAAAAACGATTTGAAACGAGAGCCAGAGCTCACTTTATAATATCTATCTCGTGCGCCCTTTTTGACGCCTACGTGTGCCCACGCATCTACTACCCCCTGTCCCTCCTTTTATCATCTGTTACGTTATAACCCCCCTCGAACGCGTTTTCATTTTACGCCTCAACAATGGGACAACTGCGCAACAATAATGTCCCATCTCCATCTCTCGGGAGAGGTTGGCTGCAGTCTCTGCCGCTTCTGCTCCGTGTATTGTACACACACATGGCCGCGTATACACGAGCTCTACACGTGTACATGCACACACGAGGGGGAAGCAGAGACTGGGATTTAGGTAGGTGGGTGGGTTGAAAGGGGGGGGGGGTGGGATGAGCCATCTCCAGTGGTGGCGGTGGCGCAGTCAAGTAATGAAATTTGACTGGAAATTAACCACCGGGGCTACGAACACGCGAATAATATCCCATCCCTTCCCACCCCCTCCCCTTTCTGCCGGCACACGTGTACGCGCACGCCTCCCCACTGTGTATCCCGAGGCATTTCTATGCGGGCAGACACGTACGAGGCTATATATGTACCGCTGCCACCCTGCCGAGCCGAGCATTTATCTCCTAGCGCACACGTTTCGCGTTCGTGGAGTAGCTACAGCAGGGGTTGTATGGTATATACATGCATTGTTATATTGTCGAGTCGAGTTTGGGGCAGGGGGGGTAAACAAGGAGGGAGAAACTGTTGCCTGTGAAACCCCCTCCAACCTATCCCTTTTTCACTTGGTCACGTGTCCGGATTTCTGATACTCGAGCTGTTGCCATTGCGCTTTGCCGTTATGGGGAGGAGGCGCGAGAGATCGCACCCGCCAAATTTTCTGATGCTCCGGCTCGTGTGTGCTGACTACGTGCCGGGCTTTTAGCTCCCTAATACTGGCTGCGGCACTCGGCTTTTATCGGAGTTTGCTTTGCTTTCCGGATATTTCAAAGTGTCCCAACTCGATGAGCCCGTGGATTCGAGTGTTGGGACCACGAAAGTTAGTGTACCGTCATCGTATGAGGTGTACCTATATGATCGTCCATCACTGTCGCTTTTACAGTAGGACCAAATTGGAAGATAATTAATAGTTATTTATTTATTTATATTGACTCAGTATGGGTTTTGTGTTTTAATTACTGACTCGACAAAAAAAGGAAATAACTATCTTTTGGAAAGAGATCACTCGACTTCTAAATGAAGACGTTGAATATAGTTGTTACTGACAATGTCTCCAACTACCCTCAAAATTACATATCATATATTGCAGAACTGAGCTATTGAGGTACCTATTTTATAATGCAAATCTCAATAGTCTCTTTTTTCCAACACTGCCCACAGTTAACCCCTTTAATGTCACAAATATAGTAATCTTCGAAACATAGTGCAGATATAAATTTTCCCCACCTTTATCACCGAGTTTAGTTGTCCCCTTTAAAATAGTGAATCTGAGTTGACACTCTACGTATTGCAAAATTACGTTGTTTCTTTTTATATTATTTTCTTTTTTAGAATTCAGTTATGCCCTTTGACGGTACAGAAATAACTTGTCCCCGTAAATAGAGCAGACTTGAGTTGTCATATTTCCTTCGAGTGGCACAATAGTGTACAAACTGTAGACAATCGAGCAGCTGGATAATGATCATAATGTATAAAATCCAATGATTTACGTTCGATCGATTTAAACACAACTTCTAAACCATAAAGTTCAATCATCGCACCATCCAGCAGATCAGCCGACCCAAAGCAAACAACATCAACTAGTCCCCACGCGAAAAAATATCAGCTTGGCTTGTTTTTTTCCCCATCGAAAGCTCGTCTGCGGATTGAATTCGTTTTCACCCAAACATTGCACACACGTACCCCCTGTATCCGATCAAACGTACGACAGGAGCCACCGTCATCGGCTTTTGGCGATGCTCGCGTTGCGTGGGTGTCGAATACAACAGCTCAGGCCGCATGTTCCCGTGTGCGTGTAAGCATACGTGTTCGTTGGGAGTACATACATAACGGCACGTATAGCGCTGTAGGAAAAATGGGAGCGTCATCGGGAAAAATAACGAGGCGGCCACGAGCGATAACGATGAGTTAGCGCCACTGCGTTTACATCGGTCGAGCCATTCGATTTTCTCCTCCTCGGGATGAGTTTCGCGGGAAGGGGGGAATAATAGCGGCCGCAGTGAAGCTCTGTATACATTATGGCCTATTGTCTAGCTGGCTCTCGTGAAAGAGAGTGTAAAGTTTCGCCGCTCGAGCGAAACGACTCTGTTGGGCGTGTGTTATACACACTGGGCTACATCCTCGTGACGGGGGTCGAGGAATGACGAGGTGTGTACGTGCTCTCAGGCGTAATTGATACCCTAAACGATTGAGCTGCTCCGGTGCTACTGTAGTTGCTGTTGCTCTGTTACAGCTGAAATTTAAATAGAGTATACATGGCCGTAAGAATATGTGATTTTGGAGCTATGAGTGCTACCCATGATGCTATGCTTCTCAATACTTACACCTGAAATTATGTTTTTCTCTCAAAGACCTCGGTATTCTTTTCTAATATAAACGCTTGACCTAACGCGAAGCGTTACATAAATGAGCAAGTACAAACACAGAGACTGAAAAACGTTACAAAACCATCATTTCTTGCGAAAAAAAAGGAGAAAATTGACGATGAAACGCAGCAGAGTTACTGCGATTGCAGAATCAGAGAGAGAGAAAACTAGCTGTCAATTTCTATAAGCGGACGCGGGCTTCCGGTGTCATGGAAGTCATTAATGACCCTTAGTTTGATCTCGTGAGCTCCCAAGCGAGCCTCCCGATAATTGCAACTGTTAGCGCGCCATTACGTGGTGCTTGTACGTCATACGTGTATGCATGCGCGCTTGTACAGGGGCGAGGCAATGGGCTGCGACGCACTTGAATGGAACCAATCGAAATCAAGCTGTAATATACGGAGGATTCTGGTTGTAATTAAATTTATTAGGCTGTGGAGTGTATATACAGGCAAGGGAGAAATTGCTCGCGTGTGTATATGCATCGGCTCCGGGTGCATAAATTAATTAGACATAAATACATTTGATGCGTAAATTCGCTCCAGTTGTTTGGCGAATCGAGTTATGGTGCGCTTGCTCGTCGTGTGTTAATGTTGGTAAAAGTGAATTGTACTCTGTTTGTAGACAGAACAAGTGATGTTTTTTCAAAACTTTTTATCGTCATAAAACAATACTGTCGTTACATGTACCAGTATAATTTAGTCTTTAATTGTCAGTGCGATTGTATTACCAGTTAATAATATATTATGTACGCGAGATATATTTGCCACATTTATCGCTAGTGCGGCGAGTTGAGTACTTAGTACAATGGTGTTCAGCCACGTCTTACCATACTTGACCTTTTCTACTGCCATATTTTTTTCTCCATTATCCTACCGTGTGCACTTTAAAAATTGTTCTTGATAACATCAGAAACGCATTTCAGCTTTGTAAATCATCATAAACTGATCAAATACCAATTACTTGTTACGTAAGATCGAATCAGCTCAAACTCCAATTACCTAACGTTACCAAAAAAAGGGGGAAACCCACTTCGTGTACACACAATCTGAATTATCGATAATCTCTGCTTCACTCTGTAATTCTAATTTGAAAAAATCACCGGTTAAAATCGTTCTCTTGCAGTACAATAATGTACACCCGAGCAAAGAGGTGCGCGAATACAAGCGCGAGGCCGCGAAAACGAAATTAGCCGGCTCGTTTTTCGATTACTGTACGGTCTCTCTTGCTCGCGCGCGCAAAACATTTCGACCTCGCAGTGTGTATAAGCACTTTTGAGCTGCAAAAGCTGAAGAGGAGACGGTGCATCTGTATACGGTACACATAGCGTCGACTAGAAAAAAGTTTGAAATGATAAATGTACCGTTAACTGGTGATTGTGCGTATGTGCAGCCAATACAAAGTATACCGTTTGCGTACGAGAATACGTCTTTTCATTTAGTTGTAGGTTCTTCTCAATAAAAGAAAATGTAAAAACTTGAGCGGAACACAAGTAAAAGTTAACATTTTTTAAGGAAATATCAACGTTAGTAATTAATACAAAAAACATAATAGTAAACACGTAATTAATTAAATTAAAATTTATTCTATACCAGTACGTTAATTATCAGTCAACAGCAACTTCCGCGGTGCAAGAGTAATTTTTTTTCTCTACCGTACTCGCGTCAGACCAACAAGGTAATGATGGTTTTTTTTGTTTTTTGTTTTTTTTTTTTTTTTTTTTTTTTTTTTTCGATTCAATCTCTTGCCAAACGAGTCGATCGAGAGCGAACAAACGAACGAACGAACAATGAAAACGAGCCTCTGCTTCATTAACGTTGGACTGTTTTTGTTTGGCTAGCGAAACCAGCCACGATCGATTTTTTTTCATCTCACTCTCGTTGCACTGTTTGTTTAAACCTTTTATTTTTTTTTTCTCTACAACGAGTACGCGCGAAACATTACTTTTTCAATGGATGATTCAATGACTCGATCCTGTAGGTATATTGTCCATACCTTACACTTATTGCATTAATTAGTATTTTATTTCAATGACGATGAAAAATAAATAACTTTTTAATTACTCTAATGTCGCAACGAGCGTGAATCTTTTTACCTTTTTTTTTTTTTTTTTTTTTTTTCACCTCGTCCAATAACGAGCCGCGAAAACTTAATAAAAGACCGCCGATCCAAGGGTGGCTCTCTCGGACAAAAAACGAGATAAAATTTAAAATCTACTCGCAGAGTCGATTTCAATTTCAAAGCCGCTCGCTGAATCGAAATTCATCGTCCTCATCCCGCACACCCACACAGTCACATATACATCACACGCACACGTCTCTAGGCTCTTCCGCCCCGTTTTTTCATTCTCCTCATTCCACGCTCCGCTAATCACCAGCTTCCCATCTCTCTTATACAATTCACTTTTTGCCGCTCAATCAAGGCTCTGTGTTCTCGCATAGGGCTGGAGAAGTGCTGGTGGGGTGTGTATGTGTTATATAGAAGTCGACCGAGCCATAATAAATTCACTTCAGGTCCAACGGGCCATCCACTCAATCTCCGCCTTCTGTTTCCCTCCTCCTCCCCCCCACCCCCGTTTTCTCTTTCGATTTGCGTGTACGACTTTCTTTTCCTCATCTTCCGGCAAATTCTCTCTTCCTTGTGGCACGCATATACAGCATACGAGAAGGAATACCACCTCGGCAGCTACGTATCTTCTCTCTACCTACATTACTGCGGATTTGACGCTCGTAAGGTAACGCCTCTGATATCGAGGGATTTTCACCCCGGAATTTTATTACCACCTGTACACGTTTTCACATACATTCGTTCGTGCATTCATTTTTCTTTCATCGTAATAAAACTGCTGACGTTGCGAGCTTCATGTTTTTCGTGAAGAAAATGTTATTGGAAATTTATATGTACATGAAAAAAAAAAAAAAAATACTGTAAAATATTGTCAAGAAAAGTAAGCTCTACAACATGAAGGTGAAGGGTATAAATCAAGCTGGAATTGACCAATCGCGTACATGAGCAGCGCACAAGCACGCATCCCCTTAAATAAAACAGTTTCAATCAGCGACAACTCGTCAACAACTTTGGCACTCGTAAGAATCCATCCTCGATGATAAACTAGCGAGAACCAGCGATTACACCAGCGTGCGAAACTGGAAGCCGAAAAAAAAGACATTAGAGGAAGAGGAAACGCAGAGCGTTGTATGGTTTTTCTCATTCGGCTTATCCGTCATTAGGCTCGCGGGGACGATCAGTCAGCTGTCAACGCGCTAAAGTCCACGTGATTGCCCGTGGGGATCCGGCAGCGGTCAGTGATAATTATAACGTTATTATGGGAAGTGGACAGAGAAAAAGAAGGAAAGAGGGATTGCACGTGGTTGAAAATCATGGACATCAAGATACTTGGCGTGGGATAAATCACTTGAAGGATTACCAAGTGCACGCTCAGTGTCGACCATCCCAAGTGCATATCAAAAAACATTATTTACTTTCAATATAAAATGGTGATCAAACATTTTGTTTCAAATGAACGAGTACCAAGTTTTTACAGCATCCAGCTGTGTTTCCTATAAAATAATGTCTGAAACCCTTGAAAAATGAAAAAAAATAGAGGGTTATAATGTCGCAAACAAGCATCGTGTGCCTAGTAATTTATCAACTTTTGTGAGAAGGTCACTAACCTCTGTTGAATGAATACAAACTTGGAGAACCTCCTGAGATGGAGGAAAAAAATTGTGCATTAAAATATTAAGTGAACGGCAAATATTTAACTATTCTACGCGATGGATTCCAATGGCGATGAGCAGTAATGAAGCACGATAAACATTACGGGCCAAATATTGACCCAACAAAGTGGATAAACGATAAGAGCCAAAGTTTACGTCTTGCAATTTAGGAGAACAAACAAGAACTATATGTCTATGGATACCAGCAAAGTAAAGATGCGCTCCACGAAGCACTTCTCTCCAGAGCAAAAATCGCTCGAGAAATTACGTCATTATCCTCATCGCAGGGTTGAAAAAATTTCCCACGCTGCTCAAATAAATCTCTGCGGAATCTCTCTCTTACACCACCCTCAAACAACGCGCTTCCCATCCGCTAAATCGTGCTAACGCGGAGGGAAAATTTTTCACCACAAAATCGAAAAAGAGTCGCCAGGTGTAAAAAGGCAAGAGGCCAAAGAAAGCCGCGGCCTGTGGTGCACGGGCGGTTACTACTGTAGCGAGAAGGAGCTCACCGATGGTCGTTCCTTCTCTGTCATTTTGCGCAATTTGCAGGCGCGCGTTGTGTTTGCTCAGCCACGGAGAAAAAAAAAAGAAGCAGCCGTAAGCATAAAAGCAGCATCAGCCGCGAAATTTCGTGCCTCGAACAGCTAAGTAAATTGAAAAGTTCGTCCGACGTGGCGAGAAAGACAGAGCGCTGCTTTTTTTGCTCTCGAGAGCGCAGCTGCTGCACTACGAGTTTCTCTCCCTCGCCTCTCTTTACTCGTCTTTTTTCTCGGTTGTTTACACACAAACATACATTGTCAGCTGTGTGCGTGTATGCAATCAGTGGTTGTCTCAAGACAACGTATTTTAAACTTTCATACGAAGTGTAAAACTTTGTGTCTTTGGAGCTTTTTTTCAGAATTCATTTAATCAGGAAGTTGATCAAGGTTTTTCCAGCGTATATTATATTCATGCCGTATACACCATTCGTATGCATGCATTTTTCCGTTGATTAGGTAGAAAAAGAGGTCTCGTAGGTGTATCAGCTGCGGAAAACGTCATTGGTAGCAGAGGAGAGGAGGAAAATGTCTATTTTATTATGCAAAAGCTCTCCCAGATCGGATAAGAGCAAAAGCGGCAAAACGAGGGGGGGTCTTTTTCTCCTATTTCCCGCCACCAGCGTGTCACCCTCGCGTGAGCGCACAGTGCCTTTTTTCCCCCGAGCATTTCACCCCCAGATCCTACCGTGCATTTCCTGTACGCGCGTGGAAGAGGGTGGAGAAAAAGAGGATCAGATGGGTGCAGGGCGAAAAGCGGGCGGCCATTTCGCAACGGGACTTTTTCTTTTTTTATTCGACCCCCTCATCCGCTCGTCGATAGCTCTCGGGAGCGAAAAGGAGATAACGAGGAGAGAGGGAAGGGGGTAAAAAAGAGAAGCACCAAAGAAACGATCGCGAATCGCAGAGGACGAAAATGTAGAGTTAGAGAGAGAGAGAGAGAGAGAGGGATGACGCGATAATTGGTGCAGAGGAGAAATTCAAACAGTCGAGAGCCACGTGGACATTTTATTAAAAATGGAAAAAACGAAAGGATATGCGGACAACCGTGGGCGAGAGAAATTTTTGTAATTTTGTTTTCGGGGAGTCTCACTTGAAATCATTAACAGGAATATTTTCATCATTTTCGGTGTTTTACTTTACTTATCAATATGTCAATCCTAGCTGGATTGATTGGCATTATTTCAGGGCAGCTGGATTTTCGACATTTTTTTCGTAAATCCATAGTCATCCTTACCGCATCAAAATTAAAAAAAAAAAAAAAAAAGACAGAGCCGACGAAAAAAGCACCGGTTTTTCCATGTCAGCGCGGCAATTTTTATTCAAGCCCCACGACAGAGTGGCTCGCTCGATAACCTTATTGCGCCTGATAGCGCTAGTCTATCGTGTGTACGTGTGTGTGTGTATACATAGTGGCCGTCCCTCTTTCATACTCGCGCACACACGTATCTATACACTTGCAATATAACGACGTCATCGCCGATCGATAAAACGGGAATCACATTCTCGTCGGGGCTTCGGTGATAATACGAGAAGTGCTGAGTTGAGGAAAGAGGGTGGCAGGGCAGGGGAGGGAAGAAAAAATGTGTGTTCACGTACACGCCGGGCATGTACATCCACAAAAAGATAGAAATGGATAGTCAAACAAGCGTACATACGAGCCCGAGGTGGGGGAGAAAAATGTTCCATACACGTCGAACATTACGCGCGATAAAATCGCTGGCGGTAGTTTTTTTCGTGACGTGTGACCACGCACCCCCTATTTTTTTTGTTGTTTAATTATTGAAAAATGTCAACGTTAGAGCAAAGCGACCAACCGATGCGTGCCACTGTAATTTATTTAATTCAGAACTAGGGGTGGTGATGGGTCGCATCGATTTTGTGCATCCGAAAAGCTTGCATTTTTCAGCGAGAATTGAGGGGAAAAACATTTTATTCCGCGAATATCTCGCGCCGTATTAATCGCGTGAGAACAACTCGCGGGAAGTATATACTGGATTTATCATTCGCTCGATTGTTATCGAGTTGTATCGTGTGATTACGTGTGTTCCGCTGGTGTACAATTGAAAACTCGGCAAGTGGAGGTGTTTTTGTTGCCTCGGAGCGGGAATAAAGGAAGTTGGGCCAATTAAGCGCTCTCTGGCGTTGCAAAATAGTTGTGGAAAAATACCATACGTACGAGAAAACGTAACGCAAAGTGCAGAGTTATTAATTGTGGTTAACGAGTACGTGGTGCAAGTTTCATTCTCCTGTGCAATACTGGGAAATGAAGTAATTTTGTGTTATATTCATATAACAATGAACTTTTTTTTTTTTTTGCTCGTTGCTCCTCTGTATCATGTAGCTATATTAGGAAGCCAAGTGTGTTTTTAGCGGAGAAAGGTAACTTGATGATTAAGGAAAATTCACCGAAAGAGCTGTTTAATTACTCGAATTAATGAGCAAAAGAAAAACTATATAAACACGGGCTCATAAATATTACGAGAGCCGTATTATTCGTGATTTTTCAACTTTGCTTTGACGAACTCCCTTAGTCATTATAATTAGAGATTCAACGCGAAACTACGGAATTATCGATCACAGTGGAGGAACGAGGTTTGCTTGACTTACTTCGCAGCATTTAATAACGTTAATCGGCTAATGTTAACTCTCCGTGGAACCGAGTGATGATCTTCGGGAGAAGTGTCGCAAGCTCAGCGGGAGACGCAGCTCGGAGGGACACTCGCGTTGGTGAAAATTTTTCCCCATCATCAGAGAACAGCGCGACGGTTGTTCCATACATGGCAAAAAAGAGATGGCAGAGAAAAGTGGAGTGGCAAACCGAGACTGCAGAGCAAGGGAACAAAGGAGACAAATTTACAAGGGGGGAAGAGGAAAAAGGAGATTGAAGAGCTTGCGGACAAGAGCTTGCAGGGTATCACAGCGCGCCCGCTCGTGGAACGTATAGATCCGAGGGGTATATAGATGCGCTTGGCTGCTGCAGAGGGAAGGGGAGAGCTATGCGTGTGTGTCGAGAGTGTGAAGAAACGAAGGGATGCGCCAAAGGATCGGAGGAGGAGGAGGAAAAAAAAAAAAACTCAAAACGCTAAACAGCCGCTCCGTGTAATTTTCTGTTGTGCAGCGACCGCCTCTTTTCCCTGACTCGTTTTTTCGTTCGTCCTTTTGACATGCAAATATTGCGTATAGTAGTCGCCGTGAGGCCGAGGAAAGAGGACGACGACGAAGAGCGAAGAAAAAAAAACAACGGGGACGCCCGTGTGTATACGTATATATATTTATATACACAGCCGACCGCGCGAAGAGTTGGGCCAGTGTGAAGAGAAAAAAGAGACCACACGAGATAAAAAACAAAAAAAGACATGGAAGGGAGAGAGATGATGAGAACGAGAGAAGGAAAAAAGAAGGGAAGGGGGAGAAGGCGCCCCTCCTAAAAGGAATATCGAACGAGCACACGTACATGTGTACACATCCACGCGCATGGGTAGTAAAAGGAAGGAGTGATGTCCGACAGTTGCCTAATTTCTCTCTCGGTGTGGCGCCTCGATTCATTATAATACCCTATATACATATACCGGGGACCATGGGCTCCGTCTCCCTTTCTCTTGTGCATTATTACTAGGCTGAATTACCTAATTTCACCGTTCGGAGACGCTCGTTTTGTACAAACGCCCATAGACCGGGAGGGAAGGAATCCGGCGCGAATTGGGAATTATATGGGTGGGGCGGTCGGGGGAGGGGGAATAAAGTGGCGAACAAGCTCTTCCTCCTCGCTCGGGATTTGGGGTACATTATACCCGCAGTTAGCCCCGGAGCGGAGTGAAAATCTATGGCTCTCGACGCCCGACGCCTCGATATGTATACCCATATAAATTACTCGCGATGGTACAGTTTGACAAGCGCCTACTTAAATACACGTATACCATTGCAAACATGTTGAAACTATTGATTTCATGAAAAAAAATTCCTTCTTCTACGTTGTCCAACTGAAACACAGATTCGCATTTAATTGCCCAACTTTTACGTATACGGTGTCCAGCACAGCGTTGCAATCATAGTTCCCCGAACACGCTCCTATTGGGCAACGGTTTTCTCAATCTGCCACGGACACCTAATAATCCAACTCAATCGGGAGCAACTGATTGTACACTTACTCTGTCTGTGCGTGTACATATAACACTGTACATGGCCATCAGGAAGATTTTGACGTGCAAACACACACCCCTAAATCCCAAGTCAAAGTTTCGCTCTGTACCCATACACGGACTCGGGGAGGTAAGAGAAACACGATGTTGAAAACAGATATGGAACGGTGCCATCGAGAAACAGAGAGAAAGTGACACTGGGCGAGGAAAGGAGAAGGTAGAGGCGCGACGGCGATATGGGGTGTCTTGACGGAGGCGCCGAGACGGAGGAATCTCCAAGGGTGACGTGGAGCAGAGAGAAGGCGGAGGAGGGGTGGTGCCGTCCCTGCAGCTGGGGGTTGCGTGGATATCGGCTCCTTCGTTTCTCGAATAAGTTTAGCCAGAGCGCCGGCGTCGAGCGCGCGCACCAGTCACGGCGATGGCGAGACGACTCGGGTATACCCACCCAACCCTGTATGTATATAGCTCCACACACACACACACACACACATGTACCAACATCGTGACGGAGAGACGAAGCTAGGACGGGGGAGGGGAGGCGCAGAGGTCCTTCTGGCATCGCGTTAAACCACCCCATTTGAGCGTTTTCCACCCCGACGACCTCTTTACCCCCGGCGTGGGTAAATATGGGGGCCTCTCCTTCTCGCTCTGTCGCTGCCGCCGTGAACAGCGGTGGCGGTGGCGTTGGAAAGAGAGACGATCCGCGCGGACTGCCGACTAGATCCTGGGCTCGGGCGCCAATCGCCACGACTGCTCCGGCAGACTCGAGCAATGGCAGAACCACAGCTGCCTGGCTCGGCTGACGCGAGCCAATCGTGTTTCACTCGCGGCCAATACCAACCTCGGCTTGGATGACTCGCAGCCGGCGCGGCCCGAGTGACAGCTGGTCTTTGAGCCCGCGCGGACTGGGCGCGCCGCTGTGTGCGTCCGTGTCGGCACCCCCTCACCCCATCGTTGGCTGTGTATCGGGCCCTTGCACATATAGGCATGGCAGCTTGCTTTCCGAGTGTGTGGGTACCATGTGTGTAGTATACAGGTATAATGGCTACAGAGCAGCTTTGATGCCGTAGGTGTGTATGTATACACTGCTGCCATTGCCTGCATGCGAACCGAGGGCGAAACTATTGGCCACCCACGCCAACGACTACGACGTGAAATACGCGACGAGAGAGAGAGAGCTTGGAGGTGTGTATATACACACAAGGGGGAGGGAACAAAGCTCCGGGCGAGCAAGCGAGACGGGGTCGAGGGGGTGTATATAGCCTCTCTCTTCACCTTCCTTCCTGCCTCGGCGGCCTTTTTTTTTTTTCCTCTCGTTGTCCCGCTCGTTCTGGCCGGCACTTTTTCTTACTTTTATTTTCGGGGGAAGGATAGAGAGGGAACTTTTTTCCGCAAATCCGCGTCCCTACACGCCACCAGCACCAGAAAGCCTAGACTCGCTTTGGAAATATACCCCCTCTCTCTCCGTCATCTCATACTCGCGCTTTTTTATTCGCCTTATCCTTTTGCCAGCCGAGATCTCTTCGAGGCTAGACCCGATGGACCCAGGGAGACACTCGTCTGTCTCCCCCCGACTCTGGTCGCTCCATTACGCAGTGGACCAACAGAATCGTTCTGTGTCTGTATGTATGTATACACACACGGGGACATGTATCAGAACGAAGGCGTGTGTGCATCTCTGTGGCGGGACTTGCGTATACAGGTGCGGCTAAAGGCGATTTTCGTCTTTTCTGTCTGCCGCACGCGCACAATACGTCATCTCCTTGGACGATTTTATTCGCTGGTTTTGTGGGATTCTTTTTCTCGTATCGCAAAAGACGGAGCGAGGGATTACCCGCGGGGAAGATGGCAAGGATTTTCGATTGGCCGCGAAATCTTGTACGCCAACTGAGATGTATATATATACGCGCGAAAAAAAAAAAAAAAAACCATCCAGTTTTAGTTTCTGAACAAGCTGCGGCTGCCGTGCCCGTGCGTATATATATACACACACTCGTGCGCGGCTCTAGATTTTCCGATGTAACTTTACGAGCGAGGAATGGGCGGGCAGATTTTTATCGGCAGCTGCAGTAACCTAACGACGGAATGAATTTTCCCCACCGCTGGCTAGCCCATGTGTAGCGAAAATGCTCTTTTAATAGCGCGCCACTTGCGCACTCGGTAGCTGATGTCTTGCTTTATGTATTATGCATCTACAAGGAGCGTATGTGTACGTGTGCGGCGTGTAAACGCTCCTTCTTGACTGATGAGCTGTTTGCGCTGTACGCGCTCGATCCAAAGCCGGGATCATTGTTTGTCCGTGAAAATTACTAAGTTGACGTAACGTGGCGCTGGGTTATCAAGCTTTTATCCGAGGGACTGTACAATAATAATGGTCGGGCTATTAAAAAGCAAATTAGAGGTGCTGGTGATCTATGGGACTCGTACATGTATGTATATATATGTTCAGCGTCCATTGTGCCACATACTCGCGTGATAGTCCAAGACCACAGACAAGAATCTGAGGTAACATCACCTCGGCGGTAAGAGGATGAAATTGTTTTTCCAAAGCTCCTCGGAGGGAAAAACACGTTCATCGGCATCAGGTTGTTACATTCCATCCAAAGCTTGAAAACACGGAGCGTCGAATTTTCCTCTCGTCCCTCCTCAAAAGTCTTACACACATATAGACGCAGATACGCCCAAGGTTTCGAGCTGCGTCATATACAAGAATCTGCGTCGCCTACCTTCTCCCCTGCCCGCTTCTTTTTATTATACGGTGTTCAGTTTCTCTTTATTTGTCCTCCACCTTCACTCTCTTTTTTTTTTTTTTTTTTTTTTTTTTTTCCTTCCAACAACGTCCACCGCACAGCTTCTTTTTCTCCATTTAACCGAAGAGAGGCACTCCCCATTGTTTTCGCGAAACGCGTCTGGGCCACTCTCCTCCTCTTTCCTTTCTTTTTTTCTCTTCCCTCCTTCCTCTTAAGCGGCTGTATATATATGTACCTGTATACGCCCTCAAGCGGGTGGATAGTGTGCGAGCCATATATATCTATATACTTGGGCGCGTGTAGAATAAGAGAGAGAGAGAGAGAAAGGAGCCAGTGTCTCTTGTCGCTGTACAGCTCTCTCGCGTACCTACTCGTCGTGTTCCTCCTACTTTTCGAGAGCCGCGGCTGTAGAACGAACGAGCGAGCGAACGAGGAGAACGCGTATATATATTTCAGCGCGAAGGGTCCTCTTCCTCCTCGCTTCGAGCGCTGCCGCGGAGAGGACGGCGAGGGGAAAAAAAGTGGCTTTCAATTATCGCGAGAGACTTGAGCGCTCTGCTTTTTTCCTTTTTTTTTTTTTTGTCAACCTACCCCAACCCCCACCCCCTTTCTCTAACCACGATTACTGTTTCCTCGTGTGTGTTCTCTCCCTCTTATTTTCACTCGTAATCTTGCGATGGGTGCTTTTTTCCCTCCTAGTCCCCCTTTCCCCGTGCGCGTCGAGCGACAAAGCTTTCAAGGCAGCTATCGACGAGCGTCTCTTTTCGCTGATTTTTGGTGGTTTCCAAAATCAATCTTTTTCCGAAGAAATCTGTTTTGTCTCTTTTCAAGCTATGTAGTGTATAGATAGAGTTGCAATACGCTCTCTACCAGCATATCTGCGGTCGCTTTGACGAATAAATTATGGGGCGAGTTGAAAATTAATAGCACGCGGAATTAGTCATTTCGAAACAGCGATTTCGCTTGGTTATAATTAACACGTGCGGAGTACAGCGTGCACTTTGGATGCAAAAAAAAAGCACAGATCCCGGTTGGTTGGTGCAAGCCGAGCCAAAATTTCCGGGGCATATAATGAAAGTTTTGTCGGGCCGGTGAATTTTTAAAAGCACGATACTAACCGTGCACACGGGCAAAAAATGTATTTACGATTATATGTGTGTATGTATGTATTTAGAATTGAAAGGAAAAAAACTCCTGTGGGTTAGCGAAAATTAGCGACTTCAACAACAATAATTCATCAGTGATTGGCTTAACTAGCCAAATCAACGGTTGTTACGTCTGACTGACTTAGCACTTGTGCCAGATATCGTACACACACGTGAGCCAAGAGACTCGATAATTCACTCTCGTCAAGCCAACATGTGCACGAGTATATATGTATGTATGTACAAGGGATAGGGCGAGCTTGCACGCAAGCTCTCTCTGATTTCCGTCTGAGAGGCTGGTACGAATCATATTTAAGTTGCCTGTACCCGCACATCCATAATATAACACATTTATGTACACGTGCAGTGCAAGGTACTGATGCGCTATACGAAAGCTCTATACAGTATTGAGAAACTTGGGATAGGTACGAACGTGACGGCAAGGAGAGCATAAGATATGTAGTTGTTGGCTGCCGAATTCGATTTGCACGATTGGGAGGAGCATCGATAGGTATACTGTAGGTGGTACCTACATATGTATGTATATTTACCAGTGAGCCCACCCGTAGTGTACTTGCAATGGAAGCCAGTGTGGAACCGTGTACGTGAGACTGTGAGCTCAGAACTCGCGCAAAGTTACACTCAAGAGGTCCAAGTATAAAGCAACCTGTGTAGCGTACGAATACTTGCAGGTATATGTGTATAGCGAGAAAGTCATGGGTTATTGCTTGTTTTTTTAATATTGCAGATGCCACGCTTGTACAAGTTATAAATGTAGAAAATGTGTTTTTGGAGAAAAACGAGCTTTTTGTCAAAAATAAATTTTTCCAAGAGGTGAGAAACTGCATTCGTATGCCAAGCTAGTTATAATTAATCAATTATAAGCCATGGTAACTCGTAGCAAGCAATTATTAGTGGATTTATTGTAATAGGCAATAATGTTCAATTACAAGTGATAATAGCGAAAATATGTGAAGACAAATGATGAGCAATGATAAATGATAAGTAATCATGGACAAGTAAAGATGGACAATAATGAATACCAAATGTTTCGTAATAATTCTGGCGTTGAGTCTTGGGGAATTTTTACTTTTGAGTGCATGCATAGCGTTGGAAAAAAAAAAAAAAAAAAACCAGCCAGTTTTAGTTTCTGAGTGAATTGTCACCAGTAAATGTTACAATTATTCTTAGCCATCTGCAGTGTTGAGAGAGATCCAAGTAATTAGGTCGAGACAGAGTCAATTGAGCTTTGCGTTAAGATGTGGGTATTTATAAACTCATCGCGTAGCGTAACTAAACTGTGTCTCACACCTAGGCGTAAACAGACCTCCGAGTGGATCTCAATAGGTGCTAAATTCGCGAAAAGCGACGATTAAAATAAATCTTTGTAATTATTTTATCACACGCGTGGGCTTACCAGTACGTAACATATTCGTGCACGAGAAAATATGTCGGATGTACGGATGCGGGCGAAAATAAATCAAAGTTTCGCATACATGCGAGGGTGTGCGAGCGTTGAAGTGGTTGAAATTTCGCGTGTGTGCGTGTTTGGCATCGTTTCAGTGTAATTCCATCCGAATCGCGTGTTTATACAACATAAATTAGAGTTATTAATAAGATTCATTATTATCATCGGGAGTTTCAAATTGCCTCCGATTACGCACAAGCGTGCACGGAAATGTAGTAGATTAAAAAGGTGATATAATAACGAGTGACTAAATTTATGCTTAAAATTAATGTTTTTGATACAAACACAAGACTACTGCTAGAATTTTGGACCAGAAAGAAAATTATGATCGTTGTATACATAATAGTGATGCTCATGGTTACACATTTATCTTATGTTTTTTTTAATTAAGAACTGATATTTTTTCTCTGGATTGTGCAGCATTAGATTCTGATAAAAATTTTTTTTCTTTTACGAAATATGTCAGATTTAAAATCATGAGTATGAAAAAACCTCAATAAGATTTAAACTTTTCGAGAAAAAATGAAAGTACATGTGTATCATGGTACAAATACTTCGTATGAAACTTGTTGGCATCAAAAATTTGTTTCACAGTCCACATTCGTTGTGCTGCAAGAAAAATATTATTATTTTCTGTATGAGATCATCTAATTCAACATTAAAAAGCGAGTACTTCCAATGATTGGATGAAAAAAAAAAAAAAAAAAAAAAAAAAATCACCCATCATAGGGATCGAGGCATCAAAAAGCTCGGGCCATCAGAACGAAAATTAACAGACACAGACGACGCCGATAGACCAGCAGCGCTCACCGGATAGAGTGAAATTAACCAGCTGCCGCTGCTCTTATAAACGCATTAAATCCAACGCTCGAGTAAACTTTGTCGTTTGCGCCACCGCCGACCCGAGTTCTCGAAATAAAATACCAAAAAGAGGAACAGAGAGGGAGCCGCTAATTCGCGCGTCAAAACTTTTTCTTACCAAACGAGCGGCTATATGTATATACGCTCAGCAGTGCAAGCTTCGGAAGCTCCTCCCTGGCGAGAGCAGTAAACGAGTTTGCCTCCCTTTCTCCCAGGGCTTCCCGATTAGGCGTGAAATTCAAAGTTTCGCTCGCACAGTCGCGGAAAGTTTCCGGTCGGTAGGTACACACGTCTCTCATTCTCGCACCGCGGGCCCGTCTCTCGGATCTAATTTCGCGCCAACGCGAAGTACTTACTCCCCCACGGTGCACACACATATATGCATTTGCCAGCGAGGAAACGTCATCGCACACGCGCCGACGACTCGTGACCTCGCGTCTCCTTCGGCCGGCATTCAAGAAAGAGAAAGCAAAAAAGGACCAGCTGGAAGACGCGAGAGCACATTGTGCCTGCAACATATTATATAGAGGATGTATAAATGTATACATACACACTGCAACAGACTCCTCGAGCTGCAGCTGCGTTCTTGGGCCATTAGAGCTACACCGCACAGCTACAGTGAAAATTTACAATCGTAACCCAGTGCAGCTACCTTGGATACACATAATGCACTGCACAGCTCGTCCCGACGCTAAAGAGCTGCAACTGAAGGGAACAGCGGCAAGCTTTCTCTTTTCCGCTTCCGTCTCCCCGTAGTAGTCTCTCCCGGACGGTGTGCAGTTATAGTATACGGACGTTCCTGCGACGCAGGCGAGCCGCACAGCAGCACCCAAAAGAGAGAGAGCGAGCATATTCTCGGACACTAACGTGCACTGTGCAGTGTGTACGTATAGGCATACGGTCTGGAAATTAACATTTAGCGAAGCCGGCTCTCTCGCTTGACGTCTCTTTTTTTCGCCCCCACGTACCAACAAGTATAACCTGCCACCGGCGTTTCTTTGACACGATGATGCTGCACTCACGAGACTGTCACCTCGACTGTCACGTATATGTATATTTTCAAGTGTTTCCACAATAAGTACCATCGTCACTGCGACGCTCGCTATGGAGGAGCTGGTGCAGGGTTTTCAATTTTCACTCTCAACGCGATGAGCCGATTACTCGTCGGATCATCGACGGTGTTTGTCTCGATACGAGTTTCGTTTGTGAGATTGTACATTCCACGCAAACGCTGTTAACAACAATTTCATCATTCGAAGGGGATGTATTTGGGGCTGGTTTATAAAGCCGGATAATTGAATCCAAAAGTGCGAACGAGCTTGTCATTAAAACCTCCGAGCCGAGTCGTCTATCTCCCCCCAAGTTGCCCGGCAAGTTACTTACTTCCAAAGTAACTTTCTCCGTCGCCTCTACTCGCGGATCTTGAGATTTCCTCTTCAACGGAGGGATAAATCAGCCTTGACGGCATTTTCCCGGCCGAGCGAGTAGATAAAGGCATACCTATTCGATTCGTCTCTCCTGTGTACATTCACACACATATTTACAGTCGAGTTAGACCGAGAAATGAGATGTAGAATTCAGATGGAAGATATTATCGAGAAAAGCATCGGAGAGGAGAGACTTTTCTCCGGCGCACCCCCATGGAGCTCTGGCCCCGGTATCGCTAAGGCAGCGCTGATCTGATCTGCACTGGTGCCCCGAGCGCGGGTCATCAGTGGTATACAGTAGTGCAGTGCAAGGTGCTGAGGAGAAAAAGATCCCAGACATCAGCCGAGCTGTGCGACGCTGGTAATATGGCCCCTCCCAAGTCCTTGGCCCTCTCGTTTTCACTCGTGTTCGAGAGCCTGCGGAGAGCCTGTCTCTGTTGTACAGCTCCGTATACGTGGGACTTCGTAGCGTCGTTTCTGAAATGTCTTTGACGACGAGAGACGGAAAAAATGCGAGAGAGGAATCCACTTAGCTAGCAACACCTCCACCGTTTGGAATTCCCTCTCTGTTTGGGATGTATATGCGCGAGCATTGTGCGCAAGCACCTTGAAGGATCTTGAAGGCTCCCGTAGCTTATTGTTGAATTTGTGTCTATCCCCCCCTCCCCCTAATATAAATACAGTCTTTACTCGCATTGTCTCCTGTTCCGTGTCTGTTGTACGGAGTTTGCACGAATACACGCAAAACACAAGTTCTTTTTTTTTCTTGTTGACACTCTTCCGATGCACACATTTTTGCTTATACGATGCGTTTTCCTGGAACTCATTTTACACGGTTTGGTACAAAAAAAAAAAACCCCGGTATCAAGTTAATAATCCAACGTGACCCCGTGAAATTTATTCACCATGACTTGTCGTGTTACCGTAACCTTGATTGCTCACCCTCGCCGTAGAGAGAGATCTGATGAAGCTCCGAACAAAAAATCCAGCCGGGCACCCCCTCTGATTCTACCGAGGCTTATTAAAAGAGCGGGAGAGCTGGGAGGGGTTTGAGCTGAAGGGGAGAAAAAAAAAGTTTCATCGAAATCACTCGACTGCTCGCGGACGTCAAACACATGTGCTCCAATATAGCTTTACAGATCGCTATATGGTCTTGGCGATGTCAGCGGCAGAGCTCCTTTCGTAAGAGGGTTAAAAATGTGTGTATATAGGTACAATGTGGGGGGGAGGATGCCTTGACCCGATCTCGTCCTCGTAGCTATGTGCATTGTGTGTAACGTAATAAATACATATACAACCCACCGTGCCCCGGTCCCTTATTCCTCCAGAGAAGAAGGGTGTACGGAGGGGATGGGGAGAATAGAAACTTTCGGGCTGCCACAAACTCCGAGAACGCAGACAGAGGGAGGAGGGAGCGAAGGAAAGTGAGACCTTCGACATCACGGGGCCAGCGCAAATGAGAATAGAATGGCACCAGCGTAGAGAAAGAGGGGTCTGTAAAGCAGATGATTGATGCACGGGTGTAAATTGTCCTGCGGTTTTTCTGAAAGGGAGCCCGGCGCGCCCCACCGGCCCTTTCAGCCGAGTGTGAAATACCGATCTCGACTACTGTTTAGCCCTCCATCTCTCTCCGTGTACCCTTTTGTGCCGTGAAAGCACGCAAGGAGCTCCGTTTCCACGAAAACCGAAGCCTCCCTCGCATCTCCTTCCGGCTCGAGGACGATAAAAATACAAACTCGATCCTGATTAATCGAGATTAATGTTGCCCTTGGCCCGGCAGAGATGGGCCATCCTGCCAAGTCGTTATGCTTGGAAGCCGTTTGCGTTTTATCATACGGAGAAAAATTTAATCGAATCGACGAGGGTTTGTTTCTTTGGAAGAACAACAAGGCCAGCCGATCTCGGGATTAATAGGGGATTATATATATATACCCTGGGAGGGATATTGACCGTGTAAGCACTTGACCGTGAGTCGGAGTAAAGCTTATATTATCCAGCGGGGAAGTAAACAGTGTTGTAACAATAGAAAGAGGGTGGGGTCGGCTGGTATAATGTATAGAAACGCAGCGGTGGACTAGTCGGAAAACATATTTATATACCGGAGATGCACACCTAAAGATCCCCAACTGTTGCGATGTACATAGGTGTATGTATTGGGAGCCAACGGCGGAGCTATAGGAAACACGTGCGAGGAGAAAAGTAAAAATAGCAGGAGGGGTCCAGAAGGAACGGCGCCCTCGAGCTGTTGCCGCTGCTGCGTGTGTATCTCCGAGAAATTAGCCGGTCCGCCCATTTTTCTCTCCATCCCCGCGTCCGTACTCGGCTCATCTTTCTTTCCTCCCCCGCGTCTGCGGGTCGATATGTTTTGAAAGGGACTACAATGCGTGCACAGTCCAAAGTCCATTTACGCGCGTGCGCGCGTGTGTGTGTATACAGCTCCAACACGTTTTCGATTTCCAAAACGGGGATCTGGCAATAGCTTGGGGAGTGCGTGCTCGTGTGTGGGTATGGGCTACGAAGTGAAAAGGGCGACATGTGTGTGGGTGTAAAGGTGTATTGGTCGTTCGGTGAGCCTCGAGAGGAACGGACTTTTTTACGATGGCAATTTCCTATCCGGCATTCTGGTTGGCAAACTGCACTGGCGAGGCTAGGAAAAAAAAGCTCAGGAAGATAAAATAACGGACGCGTTCGCCAAAACACTTGGCTTTATTCATTTACGCTTGGAATTGAAGTGTTTCCCCCCCCCCCCAACATGTTATGTTTAATTGTATTACAATGTATAAATATTTTCACATGGTTCGCCTCTTGTGATGATTTCATAAACTCTCGACTTGCAATAACTGTTTGTATGAAAAAAAGCTCTCTGTTTTCTTTTTAATCCCGTACATCCCATCTCTTATTTCATTCCATTCAACTCCGGTCCAACACAATTCTCGCTTCGTTACAGTGGAGAAATTGCCTTGGCACAGCCGGGCAGGCTAAAGCGCTTTGCGCTGCCGCGCTAATTTAGCCCGGGCGCTTTGGAGCACACACAAAAAAAAAGAAGAAAAAAAATCCTAGCAAAAGAACGACCGCGCTGGCGCGTTTATCGCTCTCTCGGGCAAGCGAAACTCTCATTCGAGTGGAAGCGCGGCTACGTACACTGCTGGCTTGCGGGAATTGCACGAAATTTACGCGGAAGGAAAATCCAGCGGAAAACGCGAGGCTATTACTTTTTCCCCTCCTCCCTTTTTTTCGCAACACTCGCCGCACGGAGCCTTTGTTTCAGGAGTTTTCATAAATAGCGTTGAAGTTTTTTTTTTTTCACCAACTTCCCTCCACAGCACGTGTTGATTGTAGAGGAAAAACTCTCTCGTGCGAGGGAATTAAGTCGGTGGAGGGTTTTTGTTTTTTTCAGGAATGCCATTACGCTCTCGTGTTTGGAAAGTGTTTGTTTCGCGATTGGCGCGGATAAGCCCTCAGGTCCGTTGCATTGTGATATTTATATATAGAATCGGCATAATACTGGATAAAACCCGCAGGTGTGCACACACGACCAAAGTACGAGACTTTGTAATTAACTTTTCACTGGAAACGTGCGATAAATCGATGATTTACAATAATACCTCCTCACTCGGGCAATGATTTCCATTTGTGGAAAATCGTCCCGTAACTGCACTCGTAAAACCATCGTTGTGTATACAGGTGAAGGAGTAAAATAAAATAGTAACTACGTAGGTGTACTCTATAGCCAACCAGCACGCGATCGTATCTCAAAAGCCCTGTGCTAAACTATATTATACGCACGTTACAGTGCCGGCGAAGCGAAATTACCGCACAAGGGAAAAAACGAGAAAACTTACCGAGTTTTCGTGCATATACGTCTATATATCCGCCTAATACAGACGTTAAGCGTCCGTATACAAGAGAAGGGGGTCATTAGTTGAAATTTGTACGGGACGGGGGAGAGAAGGTGGCCAGGTATACGTATATAGCAGCGGTAGCTGCAGCGATTTCAATATCGGCGCTAAGAGCGCGATTCACACCGTAATCTCGGGGGAGTAGTCTCTCGGTCTCCCTATTAACGCTGACTTAGCCCTGATCTCGTGCGCACGCGATCCCCTCGTTACGCACACCGATGCAGCCTGTATATTTATACGTTTATGTGTATGTATGTATATGTTTCCAAACACACGTACCTGCGCGTATGTATTTGTAACCGAGGGTTGAGGAGGTAAACGGTAACGCGTTTGATCCTCTCCCTCAGCTCTCTCGTCCCCGCTTATTTACGCGTACCTGCTAATAAACACCATGTGTACATTACCTACTATCTTTCTTCTCTCTCGAAGGTGTGGAAGCTTGTGTTTGTACGAAAGGTGATGATTGGGTGTTTTAACAGTTTGCAAGAGACGTGCAACTGGTGTACGAGGAAAAGGATTTGTTGGTTTTTGGGTTTAGCGAGCTTTGTGATGTTTCGTCTTTGGTTTCGAGTTTGTTTTTTGAAGAAATTCATACAGACTGGCGACTCCGAGCTTTTTTTTAATTTTTTTGTTTTCAACAAGGACTGTCATTGTGGCGGAAGTTGATCTAAAGTGCTCGAAACTGTATTTGTCACTTCAAAGCTCGCAAGTATATATAACGAGGTTATCTAGAGAAAGAGGAAAACTAATTGTCATTTACAACCTAATTTACAACCGTACAATTGCAAAAATTTGGAGGCCTCAATTGGAATAGAACGTACCTATTAATTATAGGGGTTTAACTGTATAAAATAAATAAACTCGATTTATAGGGATTGTAGGATTTAAAACTTTATACTGTAAACTTGGCTAGTAAAAAGCTAAAAACTTTAAAATCCTTCCTCATTAGTGTAACCAATTTTTAAAAACTAAAAATGTTTACACCATAAAAGTCCTGAGTGTTAATGGAGCACATTTAAAAGCTCGTGGCATAAACATTTTTAGACCTTTAAAAATGCTAATACCATAAAAATTGTCATAGTGGGTTTAAAATTTGTACCACAGAATTTCGGGGTTAAACAGTTTTTTCTATGAAAGTGAAAAAGCTCACGTCACTGGGTTGTAGGGTAGAAGCCTGTGTTACGGGGTAGTAGTGTTTAAGCTTACCTTACACGGTACAGGGCTGGAAAGCTATAACGTATATGGAAAGCAATTTCCGTTTTAATTCAAAAGGATGAATTGTGCAAGCTTGCGTTTTTAAGCCAAGCGCTTCAGAAATTTTCATTGTCGAGTTACGGGGGTTGCAAGCTTCCGTTATTTGGATTAAAGTTGAGAAGTTTATTAAAAAAAATGCAAGCACTTTTTTTATCGTTCAACCAGAATATGCATTGAAAACATCATCAACAACAACATCGTGCGTATTAAAAAAGTTTGCTCACTATCGCCTCTCTCATCCTCCTCACCCACGTATAAACTCAACTGCAACAACAACAATAACAACAACATGTGCTTTTACATCGAAACTACTGAAGCAATGGTAACAGCAATAGCAACTCGAACAAGCGATCGCCAGAAGCCAAATCGCTCCTTACATCTTGCGGTACATCGCACGCGTGCATACATACACGTAACACGTACACGTATATATATATATATGTAATATCCACAGCCACCCACGCGTGCAACTTTGCTTTCTCCCTCGTGCCGTGTATATATGCTATGTGCACTCGTATACCCATAAATATACAAGTGCACGTGTATACGTGCAGTGTGTTTTACACTTGTGCCGTGTATAGGTGGCAGATAGCACCTTTTAAAGAGATCTTGTCTCCGAGTTCGCGTGCGCCCGAGCCTTTTATCACGGCTCGGTACCCCTGCTCCGACGACTATTTTATTATACCACGTCTCGGTAGCCCAACTCTATGTGCTGCTTAACGTTTCGTTTTTTTGTTACATTTTTTTTTTTTTTTTTAATTTCATGTCTGTTGATCTTGAGTCCGGAGCGAGGAGGAGGAAAAATCAGCTGGCGTGCGTCGAGGTTGTTAGCTCGATGACTTTTCCACCCGAGGTTCGTTTAAACGTATTTATGTGTTTCTCGATAGCTACTGTTGCGAGGCTCGTACGACGTAATCTCTTTGGAGTTTGTTATTGTTATACCTGATGGTGTAGCCCGGCGATTTGGGACGATAAATTTCATCGCTGAAAATAATAATACGTACATGAAATTTAAACGCGTATAAATTGCAGCCGCGTTGATTTAACGCGTTGATGTTGTTTTATCTGCATTTTATTTGTTCCACTTTGCGTGACATTTAGCTCTCTCGACGAGGTGGTTTCGGGTGTACTGTTTACATTATACGTGCTGCAGCTCGAAAATACGATAAATAATTCGTTGCTTTCACTGCTTCATGACGCGAACTCGAATCGTACAACACATGTAACAGTGTACTCGAGTTATATGAGCTCATTGTCTCGAGAAAAGGTGAAGTATTCGCTCCGAGCCGATGCAGAGGTTGCGCCCCCTCTAGCCAAAATCAGGCAACATTTCTTGCATATAAACAAACGGTTTAGAACATATATACATACGTACAGCTGCTTGTGATTGGCACTTGGCAAGCTAGAGAGAGAACGACGAAAAATGTTGCCTGATTTTGGCTAGAGGGGGCGCAACCTCTGTATCGGCTCGGAGCGAATAGATTCAACCACATCAGCTCCAAAACGAGAAATCTCTCATAGCCCGAGAGAAAAAAAAGCAGTAGCTCCAGTCGATGAAACGCCAAACAACCGGGGCGTAACAAATTTTATCGTCAATAAAAATCAAACCCAGCCAGCCAAGCATCGCAGCGATCAAAAAGAGCACGCTCGTAATGTATACAATGGCCGGGCTGGCAAAACGAAGCGTGAAATCACCGAGAGTCGTTTCAGCGCGGGGGAAGTCGAAACTAATTAAGCACAGCCACATTGGCCGGAGTGTGTAGAGCCCTGCAGGCACATTCGTCAACATGTGCGGAATCCGCGTTCGCTCGTAAACAAGCCTCTCCCAGTGACAGCCGAAAAAATAGATTGGAGGCCCCGCTATGGGATTCGAAAATTTCATGACTGTCAAAACGTCCCGCGCCACCGCACTGTAAATTTACCGGCACAAAACAGGGAGGGCTGGCTGACAGACAGCTGCCTCGGTCATCCAACTTTGGAGGGGCTGACCCGTGTATATCCGCACTTTTGGCCATTCGTTGGATGACTAGCTGCGTTCCGAGGGAATTTACCACGTGTTCCTCCACTCAGTGGGAAAAAATTTCAAAGCATGGGCTATTACAGATGCTTTTCCTAAATTTTAGTGATGATGTATATGAAATTCTCTCGCAGATGATGCGATGAGGCGAAAAAAATTGTAGAGCGTGAAAACGTTTTGCTGTCCGGTATATTACACGTAGAAATCGTCACGATGGTCAGGACGAAAGTGACGATGATTTTTCTTCTTCCCGAAGCCGTCATTGCACAACTTACGAGGAAACCATTAATCTCGGGGCATTACTACTGGGTATCGATTTTCATCAGCTCACATGTGGACACCGCGACTGTCTGGTGTTGAATTAGCACCGCGTGCAATCATCGTGGCACGACGATGAATCACCGTCCAAAGGGGCTCCTCTCAAAGTGCATTAATTTATTGTTTATTAAGCCCCCCTCTCTCAAATCTCTCAAAGCGATTGTAAAACCAAGCGCGCTCTCTCTCTCCTCTGCGCTTGAATAATGACTTCCAAAAACACGAGCGGCTCACCCGTGCGCAAATATATACGGTGGCTCGTTAAACCATCGGCCGACGCGCTCGTCTTCGCACGTTACTACGGCTTTGGGAGCCATTGCAATTTACTCCGAGATTTTACGGCTTGTGTGTATATATATGCAGGGACAGTCAAAAATGCGAACCCGCGCTTTCCCATCTTCTTTTGATTTCCTCCAATTGGACTCCCTGGCTTCGCGGGATTCCCGGGAGTTGCGAAACGGCGTGTCACCGGGTTGAAAAAACCAAGATTCCTCCGGTGCCTCGGCTATTTTCGCATGAGAATGACGAATGGCCCGCCGCGTTAACAAATAACGCAAATACCTGGTAAAAATAGCAACCATCAGCAATAATACCGACGAAAGTTTCTCGGTCTAATATGATACAAGTGCCGTTTAACGTACCTCGGGGCTTTTGGGCGAGAATATTGAGACTTGCCAACTTTCATCACCGATCGTTGAACGAACGAGTAAAGTAACGCAGCCCGTGCTGGTTTGGTACATGGTGTATCATTGAAACGCTCGACTCGAGCCATCAATTAGGGGGCCGATGAATAAAATTTCCAACATGGCAAGAAAGCGACTACCGGCGATCAATCACCCCGAGGAAGCGTGAAAGCCGAGAGGCCTTTCTTTTCTCTCGGCTGAAAACAACAATAAAACCAACACGGCTGAAAGGGGCTATAAAAACGCGCTCGATCGGCGCCCACCTGATCCATACGCGCAAAAATGCGCCGGCGTGTGCAACTTTTACGTAAAGGCGCCTTTTCCCTCTTTCGAGCACATAGCCAGGAAGCCCGAGATTGCATGTACCGTATAAATATATACACTATTTGTGGGCACTTTCTCCGTGGGGTGTACTTACATACGTGTGCACGCAAGTCGTCGTGTTTTATATAGGCCATAAACTCGCGCCGGGGGGATTTTCATCACCTCAATTATCGCGACCGAGCAAGAGACTCCCGTTGGACTCTTGCGGAGCTTCTCGTGTATTTTCGGTAAGTTTGATACTTGCGAAGAGAAGTGAGAAGAAATAATATGTATATGCAGAGAAGATGTGTTTCCTCCTCGTTTGCTTGTCTACGAATTATCTTCCGTAGCACGGATGTGCGATAAAAATATCTCGTTTCGGATTAGTTTTTTTTTTCTTCTCTCTCACTATGTCGAGTCCGAGCTCAAATTAAATAAAGTTGCTCTGTTTACAAAAATGTTCAGCTGTCTCTCCGAGTTGGAAGACATATTATCCGATAAGTGTGTTTGCCGACGATATTTACGAGCAGCTGACACTGCCGGCGCGTGTTATGTATTTCGAGCTCGTTGCGTGATTTTCGCGCCGACTCGATTGCAGCGGGGTCTGTTTATCTTTTTAAAAATAGAGCTCTCGATACGATCGTGCGTCTTTTTTTGTGCTCGGTTTTTTTTTTTTTTTTTTTTTTTTTTTATGACGAGCGAGCATTTATTTATTTGGAAATTTTACGAGCAAACGCTCCGTCGAAATTAATGACGCGTGCGATACGTGCCCCAAGAAAGCACCAACACAAGTTTTATATTTTAAACACAATTTTGAACTAGAGGATAACATTGTGCACCCATTGTGGGACAGTGTACAGTTAGAGAGATAGATAGAAAGGTACAACGCAGTAAAACAAATTTCTAACAATACTAACAGATGTTGTCTATTTTTTTTTTTTTTTTTTTTTTTTTTTTTTTTTTTTTTCACCGTGTTTCCCGTGCTGCGAATTACACATGGGAGAAGAATTTACCGTTACTGGAAAAGTCGTTGCGGGAAAATGGGCTGTAAAAATTATATTTCCTCGACAACAGTTACTCCATCCTTTAAAACCGTACACTCGGGAAATACAGCTTACACGTCGTATGGTCATTAGTTCCCAAGGTCACTGGGTTGCAGCAGTTCATTCGGAACGCGACGCTTCGGATACTTTGCGGAATCGTATCCATGCCCGGGACCGTAAAGAGTAATGGACACTTTTTCAGAATGGAGAAAAAGGCCTTGGGTGCGGCGGTGGTCCTTTTGAAAAATCGCAAGGGCCCTGCTTTATAATGTACCAACATGACGAGCGTTTTGTTTTGACAACCAGGGAGGGGTTGATTCGCAGATTTATGGAACGCCACCCACGCGTGTGTACGCCCCAAATGCTAAACTTTCAAGCTGGTACGAGTCGCTCATTTATTTTTACTTTTAATCCAAAGCCCACTAATATGATTCAACCTCGACTGAAATGCTTGCTTGACAGTTTTTTTTTTTTTTTTTTCATTTTGAGAATGAAATATTTAGACAGCCATGTGACGAGCTGTAGGGCTAACAAGTGCGACGTACCGAACCAAGCGCAAAGTTACACGAGCAATTTGCAGATTTTCAACAAAGACCCATACAGAGGCTGGGGGAAATTGTGTCTTCCGCGCTTATACATCCGTATACGTATATATAAGGAGAGGGAGAGCTCTGGCACAGTTTCAAAAGCATCGGTGGCCCGATAATAACCGCTGCTAATCTCATACACACGTGCGACATGAAAAAAAAAGAAGAAAAAAAAAACATACCATTAAATTGCAGAGAAACTGCGGCAGCTGAGCGAGAAAGGGAGGAGGATCGTGAATAAAACATCTCACGAGCGGACGTGTCCGACACGACACGCTTCTCTCTCTCCGCTGTACCTATGGTTCTTATCCGCGTCTCCCTCTCTTTTATCATCCATTGCATGCTGCAGATAAATGGGATGGTCCGTGTCGCGTATGCGGAATGAGAACCAGAGTACAAGTCATCAAGGTTTTCGGCTCTTTTTACGGGCTCGCTCTCCTTGTCTCTATATTATACATTTCGGCTTGTCGCTGTCACCACTTTGATTTGCAAAAGTCTTTTGCACGTCGCTTGAAACGCGTGCTTTTTTTTCAAACTTTATTTTTTATTATTTTTAATTTTTTCTCATGATTTTAAATTTCAATGGACTCGGGGTCTTTCTGACTCATCTCGGAGAATAAAAGCTCATTCGTTCCGCGTCAAACCCCTTATTTACCGAGAAGGCTTTCAAGGAGCAGGAAAAAGTTTGTCAGAGATTCTCCTCTTCGTTTCATCCCAAACAAAAATCAGACCGTCGGAATTCCCAGGTATATACAATGTGCTCGGCTTTTCAGCTCTTTCCGTGGCACCAGATGTTTAGCGACGAGTCGGCAAGGTAAAAGCACGTCTATAATTCTAATGGAGCATGCAACAAATCATACGAAGCAGCCATCAGAACTGTGGAAAATATTACAGCTGGATTTTCCCAATGAACAAGCTCTTGATGATGGATCTACTGATTATTTTGATATCAGCACAAAGCTAATTAGCTCAAACGACCTTGTGAACGTCGAAAATGCCCTTTCTCTATGTTCACTTTAAATTTGTTTCATTCATCACGCACTATTGTTGTTGTTACTCCGGTGCAAATAAAGACACGCCCTGCACAACGACAACAACATTATCGGCACGTCAAACGCAGGGTCTGTACGCAAATCCGCTCACCCCGGACAAACGGAGCAGCGCACAGTTTGCAGGATCCATCAAAGAGACGCTGGCAGAGTGTAGACGACGAGTGCTAGCGAAATCGAGCCTCAAAGAAATTAATACGGCTATACGAGCTCCCCGCAGCTCCGTCCGCATAATATCCCGTTCGGGGAGCATCAGCCCCTAGACGCGCCCTCTCTCTCTCATTCCATTGTTCCCAAGTGCGGCATCTTCCGCCCCCTCTGTCCTATTCTCCTTGTCCTCGGATTAAAAGCCGACCGAGAAAGGGGTCAAGTCTCTGAGATTAATAATTAGCCGTAAGACGGTGGAGGAGAGAGAGAGGGAGAGCTGCATACCGACGTTGTTGGCCCCCTTTCCGGAGCTGGCTGCTCTTTCTTATCTCTGAGACACGCGAGGTGGGGGGGGGGGATGGGCCCACTTCTCCTTTCGCTTTCCGTTCGGCCGAGTTTCGAGGGGGCGCCGAGGGAGCTTTTCGGCCTCTCGAACTTCGATTACATGCCCTGCAGGCGGGAGTGCTTCGCACTTGTGCCCCTCTGGAGGAGTAGCCCATGATATCCAGTGCCCTCTCTCTCTCTCTCTCTATTGTTGGATTATTCATGGGCGAGTACAAGTGGACACGTGCACGTCGATGATGTGCACCCACTTGACTTTTTTTTTTTTTTTTAACAAGGCTGCACTCCCGCATAAGTACTTTTTTTCCAGTCGAGGATTTATCTGGGGTTTCATTTTATTGTAAAATTACATATGCATTTGCGTGGACAGGATTAGTATAGTCGGCAGCGTTAGAGTCTCGTAGCCGACTCTTGTTCGAATCATACGTTATCATGTACGCAAAACCAACCAAACACTGATATGTTGGAAGGAGATCATCTGCTACCATTTTTTTAGTTTATTTCACGTAACTGTTTAGGGCTTGTCAAGATAAAAAAAACGTTGCTTCCGTAACACTGTCAAAAATGAAAAACCATTTGCTCGGGGAGAACAAGGCTTTGGCTGCCCTTGAAGAGTAATCTTCTCTAGGCGTTCTTGGCACCAGAATTCAGGTCATCCGCTATTGGCATTATCGTTTGGCAAGTAATTCTGTTAACAAGTAACTCCGGCGTTTAGGATTCAGCGTGAAAGACGTGCTTGCACTTTTACTCTATTGAACCACCACGTGTAAAAAAAAAAAAAAAAAACCTTTACAGTCGATAAAACACGCAAGGGAGAGAGAAAAAATAGGTAAACTTTTACCATTTGAAATAAATATATTTGTAAAGTCTCACAACGAGCATGGCTCGGGAAACGTCCAATTAAAGGTACATCTCGTTCTGCTGGCTGCCCACTTATACTCCTACGCTAGATCTCGCACGCTCGCACGCCCAAACGAGGAGAAAGAAAAAAAAACGGCAGCCCATTAAATAGAAGAACAACACTGGTAGCCGTATAGGAGAACCGTGGCAATGAAAAAAAAGGGGGGGGGGAAACTCCTTCCCTCTTAATCATCAGCATCGGTGCGTCGTACGTATTCATACAGTAATCGCGCAATGCTCGGCTGCCCCATTGTATTGCCTGTATAATATGCCCACGTAAAAGAACGGTATGTAGGGGAAACGAGTAAGCAAGCAAAGCAGGCTGGCATCGGGCACTTTTGTTTTCGACACGGCGAGCTGAGCTTACGTAAAAACAGTGCCATTTCACGGCGCGTGAAAAAGGTGTGCACCGAGAGAGAGAGAGAGAGAGAAAGAGTAGCTTCTCGGAAGCGTAACTGACACGAAGTTGCTGCCAACCGACCACTGCCTGTTAGCCAGATAGCACATCTATATACACTTGTGCACCGAGCGGCAAAAAGGTGCGAGTGGAGTACCCACGCTATGTGCACATATATATATATATATATATATACCTGTTCTGTTAAGGGTATACCTGTACACCTATACGTAAAAAGTGTACGTAACAAAAGGAGCGCCGAGCCAGCGGAATTGCTCTCTTTCCCTTTGCTCATGTCTGCACGGATGTATACCTACGTTGTATACTTGTATACACACCTATACGTGTGCAGTTTGCCGATAAAACGAGCTCCACGTCAGGTTTTTCGCGGAGGGCGAGAGGCCCGATCGGTTTCTCGTTTCGCGTGTTTATCGTAGTTTGTACGCGGGAAAGTCGATTGGCCTCCCTCTCGATTTCTTCGTTTTTCTTTCTTTCGCCCCAGCAGAGATTGTTAAATTTTAATTAGCCGCACTCGCGCGTTTTATCATCGCGCGCGGAAACATTAAATCGTAAACGATCGCCTCTCTTTGCGTGCAAAATTAATTATGCGTGGCAGTGCAAGTCGGGAACAAAACGAGCGAAATCCGCGAATGATAAAACGCCGAGGGAACTCGTTCCGTCCGATCATTTCTTTTTTTTTATTTTTTTTTTTCTCATCCCAACAGAACCGACGACCGCATTCGTGAATCGTATACGAATAAGTAAAAGCCGAAGAATCGAGCGTCACGAAATTAATCCCCAACTCCCGGGAGGAAACGAAAAAAAAAAAAAAAAAAAAAGGAGAAAAATAATAACGTCAAACACCGGCGTGCGTGCGCAGTTTGAAGTCGTGCAAGCAAGAAGCTGGAATTCCGTGGCAGAACCAATACACCCATACAACAACAGAGCCTCGTCCTGGCAAAAAGCAGGTAAACGCTTCGGCGTATCCTGCCGGTCGACTCATCTCGTATAATAATTGAAGTATCAGACAAGCCCCTCGCCTCCTCATCCCTTTTCTTTCGTTCTCCAACAAAGTGCCGACTCTGACTGATTACAAGAGCAAAAGGAGAAAAAAAAGCGAGAAAACAGGAGGAGAGCAAGAAAAGAGACCGCACGTAATCTCCCGGCAAACTGGTACAACACACACACACACACACACACACCTCCAATCAGTTTCTTGCTCGCGCGTTTCGCCAGAGAGCGGAGCAACAGCCACGAAATTAAGCAAATAAATTTTTTCCTCCTCCTCTTCCTTCCCGGTCTAATTTCATCTTTCACGCTTGAGCCTCCCTCTCTGCAGCTCCCGCCATGTGTACCTTTCATGTATTTTCGCTTCAACTTAAAAAAAATTTTTTTTTCGTTTTTTTTCCACTTGACACACGAGCACTGCGTGATACATCCTTGCCGTGCATCTGAGTGGGTGTAGGTAAGGGATATATCATATGGATGCACGTGTGAGCAGCTAATGCACGCCCACATGTTGGATGGTATAATGTATATTATAAGGGCACATATTATATCGAGGCTACATAATAATACACAGCCACGAGAGTCGTCCCTCACCTGCTGCGATGTACACGTGCACTCTAGGTACGCGTGTGCTCATTCAATTCTTGTCTGTGTCTCTCTTAGTCTCTTTTTTTTTTATCTTCCTTCTCGTTTCTATGCAGTACAGATAGGATGTTACATGTTATGCGGGCATATAATATGTACACAGCTAAGGGGAGAAGGAAGAAGCTACATGTGTATACAGCACTGGCCTGTGCACAGAGAAACAACAGCAGAGCGGCTGAATTTTTATACGCCAGAAGCGACTTTTATCGCCGCGCTCTGTGAAGCTCCGAACGCGTTATTCCTCGACTCTAGCTCTCTTTCCCTCCTCCCGTCTTTCACATACTTTTTTTTTTTTTTTTTTTTTATTTTATTTTTTTTTTTTTCCATGCATAGTAGCTACCGAGAGCACTGCTATTTTACGTTTTGTTGCACTGCAGATATGTACTTTTTTTTTCCTCCGTTTCGTTTTGTTGCCTTTCGAGCTTTTTTTCGCCAGAGGGAGAAAAAAAAAGTAGATTGTTAACTTTTGTTTTTTTCACAAGGCTGATTTCGATGGAGTAGGTGTACGGCGCGCTACTGGTGGTGGGCGTTGCTGCAGCCCTATCCCCTNTTTGCTTCCACCCCCTCTGGACTCTTCTCTCGGTGCACGTACGTATCTGTATCGTGCCCTTCTCTCTTTATCTCGCGTTAATTAGGCACGCGATGAATGCCACTGTACTCATCCTGGAAGCACTTCAAGCTGGAATCACTGGGAGGAAACTGTAATGGGTACCACCGATGATGAGGTGAGTGTTCGTGGTACAGAGTTTTCTCTAGAGGTAGCTGTCTTCATTCATCGCTCTTCTTTTATTTTTCGATGCATACGGTTTCTTTTTTATTTTTTCTTTTTTTTTTTAACATGTGTGTGAGGATGTCAGATATCGAGATGTCTAGGTTCATGGGGTTTCAATAGAGCTTTTGAATGAGCTTTTTCGGCGATGGATAGTTGATCGACAGACTTTCGACGTAACGTACGATTTAATAAGATTCCAAAACCTAGAGGGAAATATTCCACCCACTTTGTTCCTCGAAAAACACTCTGAAAATACAAAAGAGAGTATACATCTCCGAGTAGTGAGTAATAATGATCGAAATTGATGGGCAAAGAGAGGAGATGAAGCAAAAAAATAAAAACAGAGAGCATAGCGCGCGCATGGTCTCTTGAGCCAATTTGCGCGTACTCGAGACGAGCATCCAATAAACTAAGGTTTATTAATTAACGAGAAAAAACATCGGAGAGACGGCAAAAAAAAAAAAAAAAAAAACAAAAAAATTTTTAACTAAAAAAATGTATATATGCGGGGAAAAAAAAAAAAAAAAAAAAAAAAAAAAAAAAAAAGGACAGGAGAGGGAAAATCTCCGAATTTCATCCTGGATATCTATTCAGTGAGCGGGCGGTGGTGGAGTTGCACATATATATGTATACACACACAGGGGTGGCTGCGAAAAAGAAGCCGGCGAGTCATCCTCGCCGCAAACGAGCAAGACTGGGACGACGGGCGCGGAGACTCAACGAGCAAAGGAGGAGGAGGCCGAAAAAGGGGAGCGAAGAGGAGAGAAAGAGAAACGTGCTCGCTCGAGCTTTCGCATTTGTACGAGTATGGTATACACACGAGTATCGGTATACATATACATCTATATGTATATGGGTGTATGTATATATGTATGTACACACGGGATCTGTACGGATCTATGGGTGGCGTTCACGGCTCTCTGCGAGACAAAAGCGCCTGGGTGGTTCGCCGAGCCGGCTTGTATGTAGCCCCCCCTTATTCCTTTGCTTCTCATCCGATGCACGGCGTGGAGTGAAACGCTGCTCTGGTGTGCCGGGCTCTCGGATTCGTCGAGCTTCGACCGGGATTGGCTGGCACGCCAGACTCCGCGCGGACTTTCCCTCGAGCTGACTAAGAGAGAGCTGCCGGCTGTGGCGAACAAGACGCGAAGCGAGCCCAAACACGCCATGCAGAGCTGCCGAGTGAGTCTCACGAGAGTACTCTCTCTCTCTCTCTCTCTCTCTCTCTCTCTCTCTCCACAGCTCGAAAACACCCGGGTCTCTCAGCAGCAAGATCTTCCGTGCGAGATATGAATTTTTGCTCCCCCCCCTCTCTCTCTCTCTCTTCCTCGCTCTTGTGCTTCCTTTTATATTCCACGCTCGCCTGGCCTCCATTTTGCTCGCCCACCTTCCCTCCCTCGCTCGCTCGTTCTTGTCTGGCTCACCGATCTTCGCGACTACCGTATGTGTCGGAGCAGCAGCAAAGTAGAGGGCCCCGTTCTCTATCTCTCACGAGTCCTCCACCTCCTCCTCGTCTCTTACACCCTCCTCCTCCTCCGCTCGTTTCCTTTGAGCTGCTCCTCTTTTTCCTCGTGCCAAGGCTCTTTTTTGTGTGCAGGCTCTTCTCTCTTTTCTCTTCTTTTTTTTTTTTTTCCTTCTGCAGCGATCGTGTTGTTTCAGCATTCCCCTCCTCCTCTCCAATGCAGTCGTTGTCTTCTTCTTCCTCTTCGTATATGGCTGGCCGCGTGGTCATCTCCATCTCCCTCTCTTATTCTCCACTTCCTTTTTACACATGGCCATCTGGAACATACCCGCGCGTGTATGTGTGTGGACCCAGGCGCGTTAGTAGAGTCGTGTATCGTCTTCTTCTTCTTCTTCTTCTTCTTTCACTTCAATTTTCTTTGCCTCGGTGCCGCCGGAGCGATATGCGCCTCCTTTACCCCACTTATGGCACGTGTGATCCTTCAGGGACTCTCGTGCGTCCGCGTGCATGTGTGTACGGGTACCTATATATATATATATATTAATGTGGAGCGAACGGCGCACGTGTGCATACCTGTACGTCTCGCAAGTGGAATGCACGTATATGAAGTCAGCCGAGCCGGCAATATGCGGTATGCGATCTTCTTCCTCCCTCTCCTTCGTTTCCCTTTTGGTGTACTCTTTGGGAGATATACACACGTGCATTTACGTATGTATATATATATATATANTAAAAGGATCACCGCTCACGAGTTGCACTCGTGAAGTGCAGCATCGGCCCCTATATAGTAACGGGATCGCAGCGTCATGCAGAGCGCCGGGACACTAAAATTCGTTATAATACATGCACACACATACACGTGAGAAGGAGAGATCGTGTCTTTCTCTCGACTGGGACGTATAGTGGTGCACAGCAACGTGTACGCCTGTATATGCCAGAGAGCCCGAGTCTCTCGGGCAAGTGCGGCGGAAAATGGTATCGCTCAATTATTGCCGTCAGCTCGAGCGCGCGGTGTGCTTGCAGCCTACGTATACCACAGGCGATAACTATAATTAGGTTTATCACTCTCGAGAGGCAGCGAGAGCGACCGGCCTATATATATATATATATATTACGTGTACGTTTTTGTTTTTGTTGTTTTCATTACTACAATTATCTCGAGAGATCTGGTGTGGCGTGGCCTAGTCAGCTCAGCGTCACTTAGATCTGCTGACCCCGTATTATTATTATATCTTCTACTTAGAATATAACACACAAGGATTGTATACCCTTAACTCAATTAACCAATCTATTTCGAGTGTACATGACTAACCCAATAAGTTTTCCTTTAGTTATCCTGGTCTCCTTTAGAGATCATTTCCTTTAATTTTCCTCAATCGTGCATTCTGGTATGGCAATGATCTCTCAGGCAGCTGAGGCTCTTCGATTGATTTATCAGTTCACGATTTTGTCCTGTAGTACCTCTTCATGGCGATTTTTCAGTTTCTCACCCCTTCCAACGTCATGGATTTCTCTCATTTCAAAAAAGCTCTTACTTTCTTCAGAGATACCGAGAGCTACCATAGAGTGCATTATGTCAAAAGTCAACATGGAGTAAGGACCGTAATTGATAAGGCTATTGCGATTTCCGATTCAAATTTGGTTTGCCTCGAAACTCCCAAATATAAGCTACACAATCGTTAAAATATCGTGCGAGATTTACTGGCAATTCTAGGGTATGGGCGATGAAACGCCAATTCTAAATATACACGCTTGTTTGGCTTGGGTGACGTCGAGCGTTTAATGTGGGCTCCGAGCCATATCCCACCGTATTTATAAACCATCTGTGCTCTAGTATACGTCGGATTCTAAATTAAACGAGTACATTCGTGAGGCATTCGGTCGTGCCGGATTTCTCTCTCTCTCTCTCTTTCCCACAAACACATACTGTCTCACGTCTCAAGAGAGCGAGATTAGTAGGTAATGATGCGTTCGTTTGAGAAATGCGTCCGCTTGTTAAGACCTTTTTCATAATTATCTCCTTTACGGACAGCTTACGTCACGCGAACAACGCCGACGCTTTGTTTTACTCAACCTTTTTTTTTTTTTTTTCATTTCACTCTCCCACGAGTTATGGCTAATAACAGCGGTACATGCGTGCCGTGGTACATACATACATGGCATGTGTTGATTTTCTCAATTGTTTATGAGTGCAAAGGAGCCTCCCCCCTCCCTAAATAGAAAAAAATGTTTCAAGCCCAAATGCACAATATAAACGTAGGTTTGCGAAAATGGCAAAGATTTGGCAGGTTGATCTATAAATATCGTGTCACGGAGTAAGGGGCATTTATAGGTGGTGGGATGATGACTTTGTTTCTTTTTTTTTTTTTTTTATTCAAACAGAGATCAACAGCCCACGTGTTTTTGTCACTATTAATTGAGGCGTTTCGAATGTAGCGCGTCGAGAGACCCTTCACCGTTGACAAAGGCCCATTAAATGTGTACACATACACACACACACACTCTGCATCGCAGAAGAGCGAGAAAAAAAAAAAAAAAAAGACAAGTCATAATTCAAGCGATGTGTGTCGGCGGGGGGTGAGGCTGAGTCAAGCCTTCGTCTAACGAGCTATAGTACAGTATGTATACGGCGACAGGAAACCGTGTAATCGACGAGGAAAGCTATGTGTGACGCATACTACCTACACAAGTAGGAGTAAGCGAAGCCATTGAGATTAATCCGAGTAAGAAAGAAAGGAAGACGTGTGTGCCCACACGCGAACCCCCCGAGTGGAGACACACACACACACACACGCGCAAAAGCCACGGATGAAATAATAGAGCGTAATGATCGCAGCGACTGCATACAGTATGCGGACAAAAATGCGAAATAACGCCTATATGTGTATACGCGCACGCGGGCGTCAAACGTTAAAAGCATCCCGTCAATTAGCGCTAATGCGGCGCGTATTAAGCGCATCGAGAGTCGTGGTGCCGCGTACACTCTATCTTTCTCGCTCTAGTGCTTTGTGTATAATACAGTAAATTAGCAAATACATCGGGACAGCGACATGACGGGGCGTCGGTACGTTATAAAGCGTATAGGTAAATGCGGAGGTGGAGCAGGGGAGCCGACTGGTATGATTTCGGTTCGTTAAGGGGCATTCGGGCACGCGTACGTGCTGACTCACGTGTGTACGTGTAACGCGTGTATTTATTATGATGGATGCGCAGAAGCGATGGATGGATGGATATACGCCAGTCTGGACAACGATGGGCTATGATATAAGCTTCTCTCGCGATTTTTTACTACCGAGCCTTTTTTTGCCGAATTTGCGTACCTACGAAGGCTCATAATATGTGCGTATGCAAAAAATCTTTTTTTATTTATCGAGGCCCCGGTATTTGGGAAAAAAAGGGTTACGCAACACGCATATGGGACTCTAATGTGGATTGTTTGAAAATTCGATTGCACGGGTAATTGGACGAAATTTTAATCTCCATGTGGATTTTTATTTTTTGTGCCCACTCATCCATTGTTGGATTACGGTGCGCGCACGACATACGTATACTATACCAAGGTAGAGTCAGAGAGGCAAGGGACTCGTGATGGATCACGAATAGTTGGCTTCCCTGCTGTTACATACAGCACGGTATGTGTATAAATAATACGGTCGCTGATGATGCACGATGATATTTTCGGTCGTCCCGGAGTGAATTTATTGTCAATTTATCGGCAGTGCTTTCCGTCGGACAGGCGTATCGATTCCGAAACGTTTCAAAGCCTCCCCGCGGTCGGGCACAATGACTTGGATTAATTGTAAATTTATTACAACTCCAATGACGATCCAACTTTTTTTTTTTTTTTTTTTTTTTTTTTTTTTTTTTTGTTCACCTAGTAGACGAGAAAACAGATGGAGTATAAACGTGATGAACAACAGCGTGCACCACTCGATCATTTCATCGCGGAGCTTTTGGAAGCTCGATTCGCTGACATGTAGAGATAGAGAGAGAGAGAGAGAGAGGAATGGGTTTGTTTGGCTGTGTGTACGCGTGCAACGAATAACCGCAGTAGCCCGAGCATTGGAGCTGGAGTAACGGTAGCGGTATGGGGCTATTATTCGCTTGCTCGCGCTTCAAAAACGGATCGTGCAGTTGCGCGAGTATATTTTGGTGTACTCGAGTTGGCAGCCAAGGAGAGAGAGAGAGAGAGAGAAGGATAATGGTGTTCAGTTTCGGCTGGTGGTAATGTACCACGTGTACGCAGGTAATAGGTATCGCGAATGCAGTGTACACCCGGGAATAGATATCTGAGACGCGGGGCTTTCTTGCGTTGCGCAAGTAACAGCTGCTATTGTTCCAGCAGAATAACTCGGCTCGATACGAAACCGTGTGCTGTACCTTGTACATAAGTGGCTTGTTGCAACGTTGTATGCGTTGAAAAGTGAAATTCAGCGCCTATACCCCACTCTCTCTCTCTCTCTCTCTCTCTCTCTCTCTCGATCTTTGTTGTTTTGCCTCTCTATTTTGCGCCAGGCTATATATAGCTTCTATACATGTGAATTAGTGTTTATAGCAGTCCTCTGTGCTGCAGATGTCTGTTGGGACAATGGATACCTGGCTTACTTTCATTGAATTTCAAGAGTTTCTCTCTTATCTCCCAACAGTGTACCAGTACATCTGATTATCGCGATTTTTGTTGTCTCGACGAAGGTATTACGTTATTATTCGAAATATATAATGTGAGATACGGTCTTGGAGACCAAAAAGTTGATTTGTGGCCGTAAAAAACCTTGACCTCGGCAGCAAGGGTGTTTATTGTCTCAACCACTAATCAAAATGGTTAGAGGTTTTTTTCCAGTTGGCAATGCCTCTTAGAATTCGCGACTAGCACATGGAGTTGAGACAAAATACCTCGAGCGAGCTGTTTTAGGAAAAAAAAAAAAAAAAAATTAACAAATGAAAATATCTATGGATAAATTCCCGTACGTGCCTATTGGACGAGAACGAGATCTCAAAATAACTGTTTGGATAATTTTTTATCGAGCTTGCAAGCACAACCAACACGTGTACGCAAGCTCCGATAGCATTTACGAACATTAGAATCCATACTAGTATTCGTGCCATTATAGTCCGTACGGCAAGCTCAATCGTATCATATACGGAGGAAGTAACCAAGTAAACTTTGATGGTACGAAACGAGTTGTGCGTAAGACACTTGGATTGACACAACAACCCTTTGAGTCTTACGTATGTGCAGTTATCCATATCTGTTATGCATTTTCTCTCACTTGGAATCAGCGTGAGCTAATTTGAAAGACTATGCGAGTGGATTTTAATGAGTGGCATACTTATGTGCATTGAACACTACATATACTTTGCACCTAAAATCCAAGCGTTGTGTTCATGACTCTGGTTTTCTACTAGCAAAGTATAGATTCTTGCCCTACAACTGCTCATATTTTTCCACGAGCGGTTAGAGCTCGGTCGCTGAAGCTAGGCAGAGTGTGTGTGTGTGTGTCAGCGGAGCTGGACGTGCGGCTGCGGTTAACGGCAGTCCAGAGGCTGGGTGGGTGAGCGAGAATGAGAGGAGAAGTGGTTACGGGGCAACAGCAGCAGCAGGCGACGGTGGTTCGACCACAAACGAGACCACCGCGCGCCTGCTGCTGCTTCTGCTCTATCTCCTATACACATATACGTATATCTTCTGCCGGATCACCACCGCCACGATACAGCTATACCTGTACCTCTCTCCCTCTGACACCATCCCCGACCTTCTCTCTCTTTGGCGATGCTTTTGTTGCAAAGCTCTCGCGTACGCGTGCGCATACCTATATATATATATATA